>OZ037938.1:9198933-9624031 GCA_964035585.1 Polytrichum formosum | reverse complement strand
TGTAGATAGTACCTACTCAAACGGTTATAATCGTTATCCATTCTAATGTTCGTATCCTTAAGATTCCACTATATCCTTGCCGTGGCTACATTACAAATCTCTTTTTAGAATCAATCCAATCTTACATAATTGATTGATTTGAATAAAAATGATTTGTATTTAGTAAAATTATACTAGTAGAATGTAAACATGGTCCTATATACTCCTTAAATTCCTCATAATACATCCATACATTCTTACATAATGGTCCTTAAACCAAAATCCTAAGATTTTTTTCACTAAGCGTTGATGGACCTATAACCGTGGGTAAGGGGCCCTATGAGCGCGTGTCTTCCTTCTATCTCCGTGGAAGGAGATCCTATTCCCGTGGCCGAGAGCTCTCCGAGTACCGAAGCCGTTCTTCTTCATTCTGGGCCGCTCTTCCTCGTACCTGCATCTTCTCTTCAAGCATTTTCGGTCACTCCTTTGGCCTGTCCCAGTCTGCTTCACTTGTTGCTACAGTCTTGATTTGTTACTCAACAGGAGAGAGACAAAAAATTTCTTGACGATGGCATAAGGGCCCTGCCCAAAATTCTAGAGGCTTACATGGGTAAGGTGGCATGGCCGGCCAAACCCATCCGAGGCCAAACGGCACGGCCTCCACAAGCATTGGCCCAATGTGGGGCATAGTTCTTAGTATGGTTCGGGTTGTTGTAGTGTTGCTCCAACAATGCGATGATCAAACTCAAAATTGGATTTCCATGGATGGAAATCCACATCTAACTTTTGGTTACCGAATGCAAGTGTAGGAGGGTTGGTCCCCCACCTATGAGCTAAGAGGTCCATGGTATGGGGATCCAACCATTCGCATGGTGGAATGCAAACAATTAACGTTTGTGCCCTTTATTAAAATTGACAAACGATCAATATAGTTATTGCCCCAAATTAAAAAAACAAGTAGATGTTGTGGAAAACATTGCCCCCAAGCTAAATAAGCTACTAACATCTTTCCCCCGCTAAAGAAGATTGATATCTATTTTTTTAATTACAACCTTTAGCCCTAGTTTTTTCAAAGCATTCCACTACCTCCTTGGCATTCACCATGTCTCTTGTCGTTATCCAAGTGGTTTCTTTCTCATGGATTCCCTGCCACTTCATCATGTACTCCTTTTCTTTTGCTTTCGGTTCCTACACTTGAGGATCCCCTCTACTTTGTATTCCAAATGATTTCTTACAAAATCGAGAGGGGGCCTAATCATTTGCTTGCGATTGGGCCACAATGTGTCTTCTTTGAATGGATATAATAGTGAGACATGAAATGTCAAATGCACTTTGATCTCGAGCGGTAATTCCAACTTATACACATCCTTGGACATTCGTTTTACAATGGGAAACGGTTCCGCAAATTTGGACATAAACTTTGGAATGAGGCCTTCGGACATGGTGATGTTCTTCACATTCAACAACATCTTTTGGCCCACCTCATACTCCACTTCACGTCTTCCGGCATAGACTTGCTTTTTGTAGCACTTTTGGGTTTTCTCCAACAACAACTTGGTCTTCTCCAAGACTTGTTCACACTTCTTGGCCAAGTCCATCTTGGTTGAACTCTAGTGTTGAATGTTCCCCCTCAAGAGTTAGGTTAGTAAGTTGGAGCGCATCCACTCCATAAGCCACCATGAAAGGCGACTCCTTGGTCGTCGAGTGCGTGGTTACATTGTAAGGAAACTCCGCTCGACCCACATAGTTCGCCCAATCTTGTTGGTCCGCACTTACCAAGTTCCTCAAGAATTGCTTCAAGATTTCATTCACACGTTTCATTATCCCATCCATTTGGGAATGGAAGGTTATGCTAAACGTTCATTTTATTCCAACCTCTTTATAGAAATTCCTCTAAAATGTACTTGTGAATTTTGGATCTTCATCTGACACAATCACTATCGGCAACCTGTGGTGCCTCCACCATGCATTGAGAAAGAGCTTTGTGGTCGCCAATGCGGTTGCGGTCCCCACAGTCGACACCATATGTGCCAACTTGGTAGACCAATCCACCACCACCAAGATGGCATTGTACCTTTAATTATGACTTTAACAAATTCGTGATGAAGTCCATGGACACATTAAGTCATGGCCCCAACGGAATAAGCAACGGTTGCAAAAGGCCGACTTGATTTTGGTAAGAGGCTCGATTCACTTGGCACTTGACACAAGTCTTCACCAAATGAGTTATCTCTTTCTTTATGCACGGCCAATAGTACCTGCTTGTCACCGCTGCTATGGTGGTTTTTTCTCCTCTATGGACGGCAATGGGATTATCATCTTCATTTCTCAAACCCAATAGCCTCAACTTGTCTTGTGGCACATATATCCGACTTTGCTTATATTTGAGCAATCTGTCCACCAACTTGACCTCCTTAAGTACCTTGCCCTTGCGAAGCTCGCCTAGAAGCCTTTGTGTTTCAGGGTCATTGATGTACCCCCTCCCTTATCTTAGGATCCAACTTTTTTCACATTTATATATTAACTACAAGGTTTGGATCGTGCTCATTGCTAGGAACTCTTCTTGTTTACTTAGCACGTCCGGCACCACATTTCCACGGCCCGGTTTGTGGATCAACTCCACATTCATCAGCGCCAAGGTACCGTGCCACCGCAATTGGTTGGTGCTCACTTGCACTTGTGTCTCAAAATATTTCAAAGATACATTGTCCATGTACACCTTGGTCTTATGCAATCCCAAATAGTGTTCCCGCGTCTTCAAGCAATGCACTACGGCAAATAGTTATTTTTCATAAGTTGGCCATCTCCTTTGACAACCATTGAGCTTCTTGCTCTCATATGCAATGGGCCATCCATCTTGTATCAAGATTCTGCCAATGGCAAAGTCACTTGCATCCATATGCACCTCAAAAGGTTTGTCAAACTCCGGGAATTTGAGCATGGGCGACGAACACAATTTGTTTTTGAGGTCCTAAAAGGCTTGATGACAAGGTTCATCCCATTTTTGGAATATATCTTTCTTCAACAAATCAAACAAAGGCCTAACAATCTTAGAAAAATCTTGAATGAAATGGTGATAGTAGTTGGCTAGGTCAAGGAATGACCTAAGCCCTGTTTGAATGGAGACAGTTTCCACTCTTGGATTGCCTTTATTTTTTATGTTTGGCTTAATTCCATCCTTCGTCACCACGTGGCCCAAGAATTCAATCTTTTGTCGAGAAAAATCACTCTTCTCTCCGTTGGCGTACAATTTGTCGTCCCTTAGCTTTCGAAGCACCGCCTCAGGGTGTCGTGCATGCTTCTCCGCCGTCTTGGAATACACCAAAATGTCATCAATATAAACTATTACGAAGTCATCCATCTCCACTTAAAAGTTGGTGTTCATTAGGGTTGTGAATGTCGAGGGTGCATTGCACAACCCAAAGGCATCACCAAAAACTCATAAGACTCATACCTTGTATAGCACGCCATCTTTACCACATCTTCATCCGTGATTTGAATTTTGTAGTACCTTGATTTTAAATCTATACGACTAAAATATTTGCCCCTACCAAACCGTCGAAAAGATCATCAATCCGAGTTAGCGGATAGTTGTTTTTGATAGTCACCTTATTCAAGGCCCTATAATCGATACACATACGTAGCTTGCCACTTTTTGTCCACAAAGAGCACCGTTGCTCCATACGGTGATTTTTTTGGCCTAATGTAGCCTCTCGATAGCAAGTCATTGAGTTGTTCCTTCAATTCTAGCAACTATTTTTGGTTCAATCAATACGATGCCTTAGATGGTGGCTCAAATCCCGGTATCACTTTGATCTTGTGATTTTTTTGGTGGTAACTCTTGGGGCAACTCATTGGTAAGTACATCCTTGTACCTCACCAACACCTTGCGAATATGCTTTGGGAGAGGCCCATTGTTCCTAGCTTCCCCATGAGTTCCTTGGAATTGCTCCATTTGAACCACCACCACCATCATGATTGCTATGATATGAGCAGTGAGCATAATTTCATGAGCAGTGAGCATAATTTCATGAGCAGTAAGTTCAATTTGTAGTCATCAAAAGTAAAACTTTATTTATTCAAAAGTTCAATATTTGTGTGGTAAGGGCCTATTTCCGTGTTAATATAAACTTAAATGAAATGAATTTAACAAAGACAAAATGATGGCATACAAATTAGGGATGACGTCACAATATTTCCAAATGAAGTTAATGTGAAAACCGATAGTTTGGGTACTTTGAGAAATAACATAGGTTTAGGGTTGAAATTAATTGAGAGTAAAGGGTAACCGTTAGAAGAACACAAGCAAGGACACAAGTAAGAACACAAATAAGAACAACAAGCAGCACACCAACAAGAAAGAATATGAGCATGACCTTGAGGCTAAACGCCAGCATGAACACAAACACGTTTAGGAGCCAAAAGAGATTGACTATTTGGAGTGCAATGAATGGATGCATGGGTGAATAGATTTGGGTGCAGTCATTGTGTGCATTCAAATGTACTGAATGCAAAGTGTGCAACTGGTAGAAAATACCACAAACAATTTCATCACAACCAAACCAGATTATAGGTACATGGTCATGACTGTGGTATTACATTTATACATATATTATGGACAATTGAATACTGCATGTACAACAACAAACATTGAAGAGTCAAAACACTAGATGTATACTAATTTTAATTATTACAATCCAATTGAAAACCTGACATTGGAGAATCCTCAACATACATCTTCATCAAATTAATATTTCTCATTTTCACAATAAACTAGAATTTCCAATATATATGTGAAGTTTCATTCTTCATGGGCCTCTATGTCCATGAACATTTCTACTAATCGTCTAGGATGAAGATCCGATGATTGGCTTGATGTCTCTAATGAAGCTTCTTGTTGTGCCATTGACTTTGCGTATGTTGGTAGGTTAGCACCAAAATTTGGAGTTGTTGGTACTTTTGCAAACCAATATTTCAATGTTAATCATGCACAGAAAAAAAACAATGTTAATACAAGATGAAGTAATATATTAGAAAAATAAATTAACATTTACAAATTTATTGTATGAGATTTGTAATGAACTTGAAGACTTACTCACTATTCAAAATTGGATAAATCGATGGCCACAAATTTGCGCCCTTACTTTGGAGCTACATCTTCAAAATTTGGACCAATACTTGAGGAAGGTTCTGAGGGTGCTTGAGATACATTGGTTGCTTCAACATTCAAACTTTGGAATAAAGCTTCCAATAACCCCATGTGTATTTTTTCATCTGCTTCAAAACCAAAAATGTGTCTTTCACTTTCTTTTGCAACATGAAAACTTGCACCTGTACCCACTGACAAATCCAATACACAACCATGTAATGGAGAGCATGCTTCAATGAGTTGTTGCATGACCAAAGGGCTTTTCTCTTTAGTTCCCCTCCAAGGTTGCCCGCATTGTTTCAAACACATGTTTGTGTTTGTTATTTGATTGAACAAAACATCTAATTGTTTGATGTCCACAAATGGATCAATGTAGCTAGCAACATCAAAGAGGGCAAATGAACTAGATGGTTTCTTCAAGAGAAAAATGTTGGATAGAGCAGTTTGCACACCATTAGGAACATTCTATGATAAAGAATTCACGATTGTGAATGTTTTGACATGCTCCCTTAAACAAAATTTTGTTGGACGATCTCTGTTCCCTAGGACATAATTCATAATTTTTTCTTGGAGTCTTGCCATCTTTGCATTGCACATGATAAGCATGCAACCGCTGTTCGAGAGTATTGATTCCAAAAATCAAACAACGTCTCCCACCATTCATTTGTCTTCAATTGCATCCAAGAAAAAATACTTCGTTAATACCGTGGACTGGCATTCCACACATGCTTTAGTAACAATTTCGTTGATGTTGTCTACTTTTCCCAAAGAAATATTTTTCATCCATGACATCAACTTTTTGAAATCAAGAGATGTTTTCTTGTATTTTTCATAAAAAAAACATGACAATCATACCAATCACCTTTGACAAGGCCTACCTTAGGAATAAAATTAAGATTTTTTCCCGGTTTTGGCACAGTTGCAATTTGAGATCTTAATGACATTTGGCCAGATGATGGCTTTGGATCTGCAACAATATCTTGTTCATCATTACCTTTTTGGATTATTTTTCTTTTTGTCCTCAATTGAATACGTGGATTGGAGGACTCCGATGGTTGTTTGGATTCAAGTGTTGGCATTTCACCCACATTAATTCCAACACTTCTCTGTTCCTCAACTCTTGCATTGCAATCTTGAAACAATTTTTTTTTTCTTCTGGTATAGAACTGTTGTGAAGGTCCAAATACCATCCCCCCCCCTTTGCAATGTGCAGATGGCCATTTTCTTTGTTCAACGTTCTAAAGCATTCCTTCTGCAAGCGTCCATAAAGACCACCATGATGGATGACCTTGAAGTTTTTCAGTTGCAATCAAGATGAATTTAATGTAGCGATAAATTATACAATATATGATTGCAGTAGAACCTGGTTGATCTTTCCACATGTTGTTCTTCCACACAATCTTTGCATTCACCTTAATGGGTATTTCCACTAAAAAAACCATGTCTCCAATTTTTTCCTCCCATGTTGTAATATATGAGACAACATCCGGAATATCCGAATTCATATTATCCATCACCAGTCGTTGTGTTGCATCATCATGATTGATGTAGTAGTTAATTTTTTTGTGCCTCTTGTTTGAGCTGTATAACATAAAGAAAAAACAATTAATATACAATATAAAAATATTTATAGTACATGAATACATCACATATCAAATAATAAACTTCAAATATAAATACCTGCCACCAAAACGTTCTTCTCGTCAACCATGGATCCAATGCGTCATTTTCGCCAAGTTTTGAAGGAAAAAAGACAGCATATTTTATATCATCATCAGCATTCCATAGTTTTAGCCATTTTTTTTCTCTATGGAGTCAACTTGAGATTGACAAAGACAATGAAGGCGATTAAAGATCATTTGCACATTGTCTCCATTTTTGTCATAGTGCTTTCTAATTTCATTAAAAAACTTTGTACCATTTTCAAGATCAGCGATGGCTAAAATCTTAACCAATGTTGATCGTTTTTTGGTTTTGATCGATTGTGACCCTGTTGCAATCTGATGTGATCTGCAACCTCGTCCTCAATTTTCTCTATACAATACAAATTATTGATGAGTATAGAAAAAAAAATCTAAAAATATGAATACACATAGTCAAAGAAACAAAAAAATCACAAAAATACCTTGTAAATATGTTCGACCAAGACCTCTTGTGTGATATTATACCACTTTTTGGTTGCTGATTTGTTTTTTTTGCACAAAGCCATTTGCTCTGAATGAATCCTTCCTTCCCATCATTCAAGTGGTTGATTTCCATATTTTTCCACTTTAAATAGCGTGTGAATGAATTGGGGTTTAACAATATTTTTCTTTATGAATCTGAATTATTTTAAAATATAAATATATAAATATAAATATAAATATAAATCATTTCAAAATATAAAAACTTAAAGATAAAAATATATGAAATACTTACATGTTGATATCATCGCAGAGATATGTGATAATAAAGTGATTTGTTTTTCTTCCATAAAAAATTATCGATGCAGGGCTTATATGATATTCAACACCATTAATTTTCATCTCTTTGGTATTATACCACGCTTTAAAGCAATGATTTCCATCCCAAATATTTAACATTTTATTTTTAAAGGCATGCAAACCATGATCTGTCAAATACGATTCAAATTCTTTATTTTAATGCTTCCATATTTCATCCCATTCATTCACAATGTCATCATTGACATCAATCGTGCATCCCTCTCCATGCTCTACTGAGACATAAAATGAGGCCGATCCTGGAATATAACCATTGAAAAAAGAACGCGATAAGATTGCTACATCATCGTCCAAAGCGGGCCTCACCACCTCCATGCCAATCATTCGACACAAAAAATAGGCATAGGATATTTCACGACATATATATCACTTAATGTCGAATTGAATTTTTGTTTTCACTCCAAAAGTTTTATTTTTATATACTTGATGGATTTTCCTTCATGTTCAATTCTCCAATGTAGGCGGTGGTATCCATAGTCCTTCATGAATATCATCTTTTCCACTCTGCATAATATTCATGTATGTATTAGAAAATCAAAAATAAAAAGTAATCTATAGAAATATAAATATCATTTAACATGTTTAATATAAATGAAAACACACTTTACCTTTTTACGTCGTTTGGTCACACCTTCAGAAGGTCCACTAGTGAAGTCTGATGTAGATATTGTCCCTTGAGACAATGTCAAAAAATGATCTCGCTCTTGTGATTGTTGATTCATATGAGAATGTTGTTGTTATTGAGATTGTTTTTTTGTTGAGAAGGTGGTGTTTCTTGAAAGTGTTGATCCTCTTGAAAATCTTGTGTATCTTGATAAGGTTGATGGTCTTGATTTTCTTGATGCGATTTCTCTTGAATGGATAATGCAATGACTTGTTCTGTAATTGAATCCACAATATTATCCACAATTTTATTGCAACATTTTCAATGATCTCTTGATCTTGTACAAAGATTGGTTGATCGTGTGAATCCATAGATGATGTGGAATGTTTTTCCATTGTGTCAAAAATAACATGAGGTGAAAGTCCTTTATTGCAGTGAGATCTTCGCGTAAGGGTGGAATATTCGTCTTGTCTTTTTTTGTTGTTGTTGATTTCAAACCTTGTTGATTGATAGTTTGTGTTCTTGGTGAGAGAGGTTGTAACACATTCGAGAACTTGTCTTTTGTTTTCCTTTAAGAATCATATTTTTTTGCAAACCACAAACACAATTCAATATGTATACAATAAATGATAGGATAATTTTGTCATATATATATATATATATATATCTTAGAATAATACACAATGAATTTTATAAATCCAATACTTTATTGATAAAAAATGTACAATCTATTTGCGATGTTTAAAAGGGATCTCCTCGTCGCAACTAGTTTCACGACAATAAATCCTATTCCATTCTGGTAAAGTTAAATAATGTTGACAAATGCGTTTTGTGGTGCTTTTGGGCACCCCCCTCCGAGGGAGCCTAAAAGTACCGCACAAGCCCTTCGGTGAGGGTGGCTTGCTTTAGCAGGTGCCCAAGCCGAACCCGGATGTTATGATTTTTTTATGGGTATTTAGATTTGTGGAGGGATTTGTTAATCGCGTTGTATCTTTCCGGTAGGTTGTGCCTAGATTAATAAGTGCTTAAGAGAATTATCCATTTTTTCTAACCTAATGTCTAATCTACCCTAGTCTACGCGCAGACGCACCAGCCTTGGAATCAAGGCAACCTAACCTTAATGAATAAAATAACCTTACCTTTTACCTTGGCCACCTCTAATTCCTTACTTGTTATGAATTAAATTCTCTAAACGAGGGGACCTTGATTAAATCCCACCCTCTCAATCTTCCTTCTTAGTTTAAGGTTGATTACACAAAGTCTATATTATTAAGTTCATAGATTATGGCATCACCACCTACCTGTTTGGTGCACGCCCTAACCCGAACCCTTCAAGGCCCTGTGCGGGTCTCTTGAAGGTTAATTAACACTTATACCCTCCGATCTTTGCCGCCGGAGGGGGTAGTATCAACCTTTCGAGTTAAGTTTCCGGTTGGTTTTTTGCCCACGGGGGTTGTACAAATTATGTTGGTTATTAATTAGTTTAAAACGGTTTGACCACGAAATTCAACTTGATGGGACCGGGGAATAGGACAACCTGTGTGTTCAATCTATTGCACAATCTTCAAGGGTTGGGGCCATCACCTCCAACCCTTGGGGCCAACAACATGATAATGGATTCGTGGGCCATTAACCCCACCTTTCCATCAACAACATTCAGAGTGGTCGTGTCGGTGATTAACCCGACTTCACCACATACGAAACTTTCTAATAAATGAAGCTACTACCACAAAACATACCAAGGGGCCCCAAAAACAATGGAGTTGGGTACCCCCTTGGCGGTCAAGTGGTCAAACCACTTGACCTTACGAGATAGGTGAGTGGGTTAGAAATGCGTACCTTCGCCGCGCTCCCTCCAACCCTAAATGGAAAGCTACGGTTAGTTAATTTACCTCAATTTTCCTCGGTTGATTTGGGCTCGATGTAGGCCGAGCCGCTACTTCTTTCCTTGCTCCACTTTCCGGGCGTCGACCTTGCCTCCTTTGTAACTAGTTTGATAAGAAGCGTACCTTAGTTAACAATAAAAATACAAAGTGTTGTTCTTTCACTATAATTTAGACCTAAGCATAATATATCTACTTAGTGCACTTAATTATCTTTCCAATGATCTAAAAATCACCCTAATCGGATAAGAAATGCAAAAGTTATGAGGGTTGGAAGTGCGAGGTCGATTCAACCGATCCTTCCAACCCACCTATCTAACTTCTAACTTCAAAAATTCATAGTGAATTCATTACGACTTGGATCTAGGCTTTCCTTATACCATTGGAAATCTATTAAAAAGTTCTAACTAGAAAAATTATGACATTAGCAAGTTAAGCCAATACAAATTCAGCAGACTCCTTGTAACATAGCAATCAACTAGGAAGTCTTAAACTATGTATCTCATCTTCAACAATTTCTATCTAATTCAATTCTTACTCAAATCAAACGTTCTATATAGCCATGGAAAGATATTTAAAGGATCTATTTGGTAAAATTATGTGTTTAACAAGTTAAGCCAAAGTGAATTCAGCAGATCCTCTGCAATGCAGCAGTCAACCCAGAATTCTCAAACTATGTATCCCGTCTTCAAAAATTCATATCTAAATCAAATCATGCTCAAATCAAACGTTCTATATAACCATGGAAAAATATTAAAAAGATCTATGTGATAAAAATATGCAATTAACAAGTTAAGCCAAAGTGAATTCAGCAGACCCTCTGTAATGCAACAGTCAACCAAAAATTCTCAAACTATGTATCCCATCTTCAAAAATTCATATCTAATTCAAATCATGCTGAAATCAAACGTTCTAAGCAATTCTAGAAAGCTAGACAAAAGTTCTACTTGGGAAAAATATAACTTTTTAGAATTAAAATTCAGATTGGGCTGGCAGGTCTGATCCAGCAGCCGCTACTCACGGACCACCCAGTTTTTCTACTCCATCTTTGAAAATCCATAACTAATTGTCATCTTGACCAAATCACAAATGGAAAATGGCTATAGATAGCTATAGGAAATCTCTCTAAGAGAAAAATGATAAGTATTTTGTTCTAGCTTCTGAACTGAGCCTTCAGGGCATTGGCAGCTGAGGTCTACAATGCCTTCACTCGAAATTCTATAATCCAACCTACCTCTACAAAAGAAAGGAGGAATTTTGTTGGTGTGTTAATAAACACACATTCTAACTAGGAGAGAGAGTAGAGGAGTTTGTCAAGCCTTTTTCTTAAGCCATTGAGAATGCATGCTAAAGGATTTTCTCCTAACTATCTTGAAGTAGGGCTTCGCCCGCTAATCAAATTGAAAGGGAGTTTTGCCTAACTATCTTGAAGTAGGGCTTCGTCCAAATTCTAAGGAAAAAAGAGAGTAGTTCTTTCTAACTACATTGATGTAGAGCTTCGCCCACTAGTCGGGAAATAGAGGGAGTTTTCAAGGTGGAAGGAGGGGGTTTTTAAACCCTTTCACAAAAAGGTTGGACCCCTCCGCCACCGGTTCCATTTTTCGACCCCCTCCCGAAATTTTGGCTTGGGGGTTTTCCCGGTCGAGGTTGCCAACCCGTCGCCGAGGTGGCTCCGACGGAAATCTTCCGAATTCGTTCTAATTTTTTATAACAAGTTGGCAAGGGGGCAAATGGCCCTTTTGCTATTTTTCTTCAAAGTCTTCGCGCTAATTTTCCTCTCACACCGAGCATCTCCACTTGTCTTGCGTGACCCACACTAAGTACTAAACTAACCCTTGCCTAGCTAGCTCTACTAATTTAGTCATCTTAGCTAGTTGCTTTCACTAACTACGTTTTTCCCCGCCAACTAGGTCTTGCCTAGATAGCTATTTTTTTTCTAACTTAGCTAATTCCTATCTCTAGTTAGTTTTCATTTTTACTAACTCTACCTAAAACTAGATTTTTCCCTTCACGGGTGAAGGTCCGAAATCCTCGGTAATTTTCCTTTCCCTTTTTGAACTAAACGCTAAATGAACTAATTTTCTCTTAATTCACTTTCAATCCTAACTTTTAATACTAAAATCCTAACTAAAGTGACCCCACGGAGTGGTGGACCACTCTGGTGGTTCACATGTTTGTTGAAGGGAAATTGTTGAAAATCTGGCTCGCGAGACAATCGATTCACGACATCAGCAGGGGTCATGTGAGGTTCTGTGATTGAAGTGGATGATATTCGACAAATACAATGTAATAAAAATTTATAAAAACAAGAGTGCATGATTTTGAGGTATATTGGATCAATATATAAACTCCAAATAGCCTCTGTAATCTTTGATACAAAATATGATTTTGTCTGTTCAGTATGAAAATGATGCACATTGCGGTCTTTAGTAAAGAACAACTCAATATCTACCCACCAACATTCTTGGAGCCTAGATTTTTTCAAAGATTCAGAGTGTAAAAAATGATTTGAATTTCGTTTATCTGAAGATATTGTTGCTGATCTCCAATCACTGATGCCTATGTAAATTTCATCTTTGTCATCCATCTCACCAAAATGAAATAAAATATTTGTGAAGGATAAATCACAATGAAATATTTTGTGAATGGTTAGAACATCGGCCATGATCTGCATAAAGGTGATTGTAATGGTGCAATGATTTAACAAAAAAAACTGCAACCACTTCAATTCTTGAATTTTGGAGATTTGTTCTGGATGAGTTTTTTCAATATTGTTAGACGTTGAAAAATATCAAACTTGTTAATTCCATGTTCTTTCATACTTTTGAACATATCTCCCAATGTGCCTCCATTCCAATAAGGTATGAAGATAGTAGGTGCGGATATCGTTTGAAAAACAAACGGTTTGATAACACCACCATGGTCTATAGAAGCCACTGAATAAAACTCCTTCATGCTCACCATATGAGGATTTCCATTATGATCCAAAAAATGTTTGACAGCATAAGGTATGAATGGATCAATATCGGAGTTGTCTTTAATAAAGCATTTTCACACGGTCACTCCATAAAAACCACGGCCAAGTCGGTCATGCTTATCGATAACAACATCCCTCCAAGTAAAAAAGAAAAGCACCACCTCCATGAATCACGTGTCGATCGACACGGTTTAAATTTTTGACATGAATTTTGCGCCGTCTTGAAAGTTGTGGAATCTCCGCTTGCCACCGATTGGAGTTGAGTTTTTTTGCTTCTAAGTTCTGCAACGTCCAACTATGAATGATTTTCTGATCCACCTTAGAAAACCACATCCGACATTTGTCCAACAAAATTGGAAGAGACATTGTCCTTCTAAGTATTGTAATTTGACATTTTTTGCATGTTGCAAACCGTCTTGAAATACAATCACCAATCATGTTTTTAACACGCTCGCGCAAAAAAATAGGGCCGGACATACCCATTGAGACATAATTTTGATCGATTGATTTCTATGACATATCTCTCACCATTCCACAAGAAAACCTTGGACATTCAAGGTAATCGTTTGATTAGGCTTATTGAGAAGAATTTCCATAGTTATAAATAATAATTATTTTGAATAATTTTTTGAAGATAGCATAAATGAACAAAGAACACCTGCAAAATAAAACCAATTTAAATTACTATATATTATGGATAACATAATGAACATTGATAGAATGAAGTATAGAGTATGGACATACACATTAGAAGTCATTGATAATGCAAAATTAAATGTGATCTTACCTAGAACAAGAGCATGTATAAGGTTTTTATCTAGACGTACTAAGGTAATTTGAAATTTGAATGTTTGCCTTATATAATTTATAGTAAACAAGTTATAGTTATTTGAATAGTAGAAAATATGATATCAACAATCAAATCTAGAATATGCACATGAAAATATCAATCATGTGGACCATACTAACTAGAAATGAATGGTATTATATAAAAAATCACAACATCTAGGATGTGAAAATGCATGAAATATTCATCCACATCTGCTAGATTCGTGAAAAGTTAAATTTATATTATAAAATTTATATTGTAAAAAATATAAATATGTGCATACAGAAATACATGTTATAACACCCAAAACATGAGAATGCATGAAGCATCCATCCACGCTTACTGAGGTCATAAAAAATTGAAACTGGAATGTAAAGAAAGACAATAAAGAAAGGCAAGTGTGCACATACCAAAAAATATATATTTAAAAAATTTGAGGTTAACAAAATCTTGCCACAAAAATAAACAAATATATTAGTATTTTGGTACGATGACATATTAAAGCACGACAACGAGTGCGCTGGCGCACATGAAGAAGAAGAAAAGTAGTTGATGTAAATGAGCAAAAAAAAATCAGCTCATGTACATAAATATGTACTCCCTAAACCAAAACATCAATAGATGTAGTTTTACCTTGATTGTATAACAAATAAGTTGTTTGAAAAACTAATGTAGTTCACACTTGTACGTTGGCGCACAAGCTATCAACAAGAGTTCCCAACAGCAGACAATAACAACAGCATAAATCAGCAGCAGTAGGCAGAGCTAAAGCCAACAAGAGGGAGCAGCACAAACTAGCACCAGTCTTTTGTAGTCTTCATCAATCTTCAACAGTCTTAAATAATCTCTTAATAATAAATTCAAAAAATTCCTTCTCACAACAATTGTAGTGCTTGTGCGTTGGCGCACAAGTGGTCCTAAACAATAGACCCCGATAAAAGATTTATAAATCTAACGTCTAACAACAGTCTATAGCAGTAGTTCTCAATAGTAGATTAGAATAAACTCCTTCTAACAATAATGCTAGCATTTGTGTGTGGCGCATAAGCAATGCTTAACAACAAATTCGAACAAGAGATGAAGAAAATAATATTTACAGCAGTCTTTAATAGTGGATTGAAAGAAATACCCTAAATAAGAATTGTAGCACTTGTACGCCGGTGCACAAAGAATCCTAAACCAGCAAGACCAATTCTCAAACTCGCCACCACCTCAAGCTCACAAAATAATCTGTCTCACAAAATAACAACACCAATAATTTATATGGTTGTAAAATACTATTCCGTTCATTACTGTCAATGCGTTCATCCTAGTCAACATTCGGTTAGGGTTTAGGGTTAGTGGCGGCCGCTGTGAACCACCAGAGTGGTCCACCACTCCGTGGGATCACTTTTAGTTAGGATTTTAGTATTAGAAGTTAGGATTGATAGCGAATTAAGGAATAAATTAGTCCATTTAGCGTTTAGCTCAAAAAAGGGAAGGAAAATTACCGAGGACTTCGGACCTTCATCCGTGAAGGGAAAAATCTAGTTTTAGGTAGAGTTAATAAAAATGAAAACTAACTAGAGATAGAAATTAGGTAAGTTAAGAAAAAATAGCTAACTAGGTAAGAACCTAGTTAGCAGGGAAAAACGTAGTTAGTGAAAGCAACTAGCTAAGAGGATTAAATTAGTAGAGGCTAGTTAAACAAAGATTAGTTTAGTACTTAGTGTGGGTCACGCAAGACGAGTGGAGGTGCTCGGCGTGAGAAGAAAAAATTAGCGCAAAGACTTTGAAGAAAAATAGCAAGGGGGCCATTTGCCCCCTTGCACTTTTGCCAACTTGTTATCAAAAATTAGAATAAATTCCGAAGATTCTTGTCGAAGCCACCTCAGCGACGGGGTGGCAACCTCGACCAAAAAAACCCCCTAGCCAAAATTTTGGGAGGGGGTCAAAAAATGGAACCGGTGGCGGAGGGGTCCAACCCTTTTGTAAAAGGGTTTAAAAACCCCTCCTTCCACCTTAAAACTCCCCCTTCTCTTTCCGATAGATGGGTGAAGCCCTAGCTCAATGTAAGTAGACAAATCTCTCTTCTCTTCCAATAGATGGGCGAAACCCTACCTCTAAGTAGTTAGAGAGAAATCCCTCTTCCCTCTAGAATTTGGGCGAAGCCCTACTTTAATGTAGTTAGGAAAAAAATTTATTTTGCATATCTCTAGTAGTAAGACTCAAGAAAAACACCTCCCTACCTTCTTTTAGTTAGAATGTATATTTGTGAACACACACAAAATTTCCTTCTTCCATAAAAGTAGGTTAGAATGCAAGTCAACTATTGAGGCCTTGTAGACCTTGGCCGCTAATGACCTGAATATTTAGGTTAATGCTTGAAACCAAGATCAAGTATTTTTCCTTTTGTAGAGATTTTCTATAGCTATCCATAGCCGGTTTCTATTTGAAAATTGGTTAAGATAGCAATTAATTATGATTTTCCAAAGTTAAAACAAAAACTAGGATGTTCACTTAGGCAACGGCTGCTAGATCAGACTTGCTGACCTTATCAAAAAATCAATCTAAAAAAAAACTTTCACAAGTAGAGCTTTTGTTTTGAAATCCAGGGCTATTTAGAACATGTGATTTGAATGAATTATGAATTAGTTATGAAGTTTCAAAGGGGAGGTGCATAATTTGAGCGTTTCTGGTTGACTACTGCATTATAGAGAGGCTGCTGGATTGATCTGGGCTTACTCTGCAAATATCATATTTTTCTCTTATAGCTCTTTCTAACAACTTTCCAAATATGTTTAGAATTTTTGATTTGAAATAGTTATGATTTAGTTATGAATTTCCAAATGTGCAGTACATAGTTTGAGCAAATCTAATGGACTACTGTATTACAAGGAGGCTGGTGGATGTATCTTATTACTTTGCAAATTTCATATTTTTCTCTTATAGTTCATTCTGATAGATCTCTAGAGATGTTTAAAACTCTTGATTTGAGTAAATAATGAATTAAGTATGAATTTTTGAAGTTGAAAGATAGATTGAATAGACACCGTACTTCCAAACCTTATAACTTTTGCAAATCTTATCCGATTTAAGTGAATTTTAGGTCCCTAGAAAACTAATAAAGTGAACTAAATGAATTAATTATAATAAAGATAAGATTACAATACACTAAATTGAAGTTTAACCGTAACCAAGTTATTAACGTTCGGAAGGTGGAGCAAGGCGAGGAGGTGGCAGTTCGGCCCACATCAAGCCCTATCGAACGAGGAGAATTGAGGTAAGCCACTAACCCTAGCCTTCCATTTAGGATTGGAGGGAGCGCGGCTAAGGTACGCATTTCTAACCTACTCACCTATCTCGTAAGGTCAAGTGGTTTGACCACTTGACCACCAAGGGGGTACCCAACTCCATTGTTTTTGGGGCCCCTTGGTATGTTTGTGATAGTAGCTTTGATTATTAAAAAGTTTCGTGTGTGGTGAAGTCGGATTAATCACCGACATGACCACTCTGAATGTTGTTGATGGAAAGGTGAGGTTAATGGCCCATGAATCCATTATCATATTTTTGGCCCCAAGGATTGGAGATGATGGCTCCAATCCTTGAAGATTGTGCAACAGATTGAACACACAGGTTGCCTTATTCCCCGGTCCCATCAAATTAAATTTTTGTGGTCAAACCGTGTTGAACTAATTAATAACCAATATAATTTGTACAACCCCCGTGGGTAAAAACCAACCGGAAATTTAATTCGGAGGATTGATCCTAACCCCTCGGGCGGCAAAGATCGGAGGGTTAGGGTATCAATCAACCTTCAAGAGACCCATACAGGGCCTTAAAGGGTTCGGGTTAGGGTGTGCACCAAACAGATAGGTGGTGATGCCATAATTTATGAACTTAGTAATATAGGCTTTGTTTAATCAACCATCAACTAAGAAAGAAGGTTGAGAGGGTGGGACTTAATTAAGGTCCCCCCGTTTAGAGAATTTAATATATAAGAGGTAAGGAAATAGATGTGGCCAAGATAAAATGTAAGGTTATTTCATTCATTAGGATTAGGTTGCCTTGATTCCAAGGCTGGTGCATTTGCGCGTAGACTAAGATAGATTAGGCATTAGGTTAGGAAAATAGATAATTATCTTAAGCACATATTAATCTAAGCACAACCTACCGAAGGAACACGACGTGATTAACAAATTCTTCCACAGATTTAAATACTCATAAAAAATCATAACATCCGGGTTCGGCTCGGGCACCTGCTAAGGCAGGCCACCCTCACCGAAGGGCTTGTGCGGTACTTTTAGGCTCCCTCGGAGGGGGGTGCCCAAAAGCACCACAGCCGCCGCTAACCCTAAACTGTAAACTTGTACTCACCAAAGAGGGTTGTAAAGTAAAAATAAAGAACAATAGTAGAAGTTAAAAAAAATACAAAAGCCATAGATTTTACAAAACTTTACTAATCTATATCTCATGTACATTAAGTTCAAATTGATTGAATTTTGTTTTGCATACAAATGGCTACCATATGTATTTGTATAAAAAAACTGATTTTTTTCATTCAATGCCTATTTTATGATGAATTTCTAAAAGTCCTAAAAATGATGGCATTATAGATTTTTCTAAAATCTACCTATATGTTGGATTTCGGAAAATTTCAAAATGATTTTTTTTCACATGATTTAGTTACATTCTAAAATGGTTCTAGACATCATATCCTTCATTTCTACAACATCACACAAATAGTAAAAAAATCACAAAATTACCATGGATATTTTATATGTATAACGGATCTATATCTATTTATTACATAAGTAGCCAAGACCCTAAATCACAAAGTTCTTTAATACTATATTATAATGTCATTTTTATACATATTATATCGACTGTCACATGCCACAATCTAATTTTTGTCTATAAAAATATAACATAATACTATGAATACATTGTCAAGTTTTTAATTTTTTCAGCTATCACTATATTAATGGTGTCTCCATTTTTGGTCCTTTTTGATGAAATTATAAAATCCATCTATTCTTTTATAAAGCCAGAATTATGTCAGATAGTTGCAGCTATAGGCCTTCAATGCCTACTATAATTCTTAAATCATTTTACAGTGCTATGTACTGACAACATAGGTCTCAAGTAAGCTTTTTTATATCTATCTGACAAATTTTTAAGAACTTAATCGTGTGTATGTTTGTTGTTGTTGTTGTGCACTCTCATTGTCATGCTTTTAATTCGTACAGAAGGTCACCGTGCCCCTATGAAAGTTTCTCCTCAAAATGATGGTCGAATTCTTGTTAGCGTCCATATGTTGTCCTTGAAATTCAGTTTAAAAAAAACTCTATTTTCTTGGAAGAAGAAATTTTTGATGATTTCGAAGAGTTGTCTTATACAATTGCAGTTTCACCTTCTACAGATGGAGAGGAAAAAATTTGGTTGGTACGTCCTTCCAATTATTGTGCATTTGGAATCATGTCTGCCCCTCATGAGTTCACAAGTGTCGTAGGTTGAAAATCTGGCTCATTGGTTTGCATTGTAGATGATATTCAAGTTGTTAAACCTGGACATCTTCATTTGGATGACTACGAGGTGGAGTCTGTCGTAGGTGCTATCCCATCCATGTCTAGGGGCCAACATATTCTCCATGCACTTCCTGTTGCACAATCTCCGTCTTCTTCAAAAATATTTAGTCAAAAACCTCCCCTCACCCCGCTATCCAAGACAACTCTTAGCGCGGTTGATTGCATTCATAAGTTACATTTTAGAAAATGCGCGAAGAGTGAGCTTAGTAAGCTTATTTTGAAAAATTCAACTATTCCCTTCTTCGATATTTGCTTGCTGAATACAATGGCAATCATTTTTTTGAGTTTTTCCCTGTCCCTGTAGACATCAAAGCGGGATATGATCAGAAGTTGTATGGTATGGATAAGCACTTCGACGGACATACATGGTGCCAGTCCAATACACGAAACATTCAAAATGAATTCAATCTTAGTTTTCGTGTTGCTCGTTGTGTTGGCCATTTGTGTTGCGATAATTCCAACTACGATTATCTTACTCGAGAGGGACGATATGATTCAATGAATGCAAAGCTCTGGGATGGTCACGCTAAGAAACTTTTTCTTGGACGGGCCCCTTCACTTGATTATGCTCTTGTTTGCAAAATTTGCAAAGTTCTTCCTACTTGTCTTGCAATTTGTTCTACTATGACGTATTGGATGATAGGCGATGCTTCCACGTCGCGAGCTTGTATACATATTGGTACTCATAATCATCCGGTGGCCCGCGGTGATTGTAGAGAGTCACGCATGCTGCGAGATCAACTTCTGCAAGATGCTGTTGGGAGAACACCCAAAGCGTTGCCATCAGTAATTGCTATGTTAGTAAGCATTGAGTTCTTGGGGGACCAACTCCTTGGCAAAGATGGAGAGAAACTGTTGCTTATATCTGACAATGAGATGCAAGAAGTGATGTACAAGTGTGAGAGTTTCACAAGTCCTACACTACGTCATAATGTTTGCAAATTCAAACGAATGAATAGGAGCAGTGTTATTGACGGGGTATGTGAATTGCGGGGAGTAACTTGTTGGCCCTTTATGCAAGAGAACAAATTTCCAGGCCAAGGAAAGAAGGGGGACAAACTGTTTGTTTTCAAAATGTCCGAGGTTGGCCATAGCTCATGGATTGATTTGATTCAAAGAATGCAGCCAGGTGCTGATTTACAAGATGTTTGGATCATGTTTGATCACGTAAAACATGTCAAACGGTACATGTGAGCCCAAAAGGGTGCCCACATTTAGTCTTAGACCCTTGAAACGTTAGTTGATGCACTTTGAAGTAGCATGTTACTTCACAAAAATATAAAAAGAGTGAAATGTTAGTCTTAGAAGTACCATGTTGTAAGAGGCTAGGATGTGAGTTGTTATTGTGTTTTTACCTTCGGAAGGATTTGAGTGAATGAGGATAGGTAAGGAGAACTTGGATTGAGTAGTTAGTGAGTAGGCTAGTACAAATGGATGGAGACAACCAAAGTGACTCAAGAGGCAAGTGCATTCGAATTGGGATGAATGGAGGATCACATGGAGCGCACAAGTGGACCACCTCATCATGGCCACTTAATGGGGAAGGTCCAAGGAAGAATGCAAGGTGGAGGATAAGCAAATTCTCAAAGCACCAATCAAATCACGAGTTAAGCATCGTGGTTTGAATTAAGTGGTGAGCGACGATTTGGGAAAGTAAGGGGAGAAAGTTATGGCGGCGGAAAGCGAAGGAGGCTAAGTTTGGGTTGAAGCATCCCAAGTTTGGTAAAGTGTGGTAGGTAGAAAGCCAAGGCTAGTTAAATGTTCGAATTAGGATCCTTGTTGATCATTTGAGGGAGGAAGGCTTAGAAGATAGGATTGGCGCCTACTAAGTAGGAGGAAATCTCAAGGGCTTATCGTGAGCCTTGAGGGTGCTCACCCCCTCAAGCTTACTATATAATCCCTCATTCTTCCCTCACTCATCCTCTCTTTCCTTTGTGCTCCAAGGCACCCCACGAGTTATAAGTGTGGGTGTGGGAAGCCATATTGGAGCACATGTGTGTGCTTAGTTTTTAGTTTGAGAGCCAAGGCTTGTTAGCCTTGAAGAGGGCTTGACCTCTTGGTAGAATTAGTGTTGACGTGAAGGATTTTAAAGTTAATTCATGATTCCAATTTGTGGTACTTAAAGTTCATGTTTTGAATACACGTGGTTGCAAGTTCCATGTTTAAGAGTTGAGCACTTGAGGTTGTGATGAGTGCAAAAATATACTTGTGTGGATTAGTTAGTCTTAGTGAAGTTAGGAAATTCTCTCTCCCCCTCTCCTCTCTAGGATTTTAGGATTTTAGGATTAGAGAAGAATTGTGTGATTAGAAAGGGGTTGTTAGTAGAATTAGGAAAATTAGGTAGGAAGATTAGTTAAGGGCTTGAATAATTAGTGAGGTAGTTGGGGATTACAACTACAAAGTTGTGGGTTCATGAAGGAGCTTAGTAGATAGCCTACTTAATTAGCTCATAGACAAGTAGTTAGTTACATTATGCTAGTTAGTGTTATGTGTGGCTTTCACAAGTAAATGTATTTGAGATTGACTATAGAGAATAGTGTTTTTTAACACTTGCATCCTCTCTTTAAAAATAAACCACGTGCACAAATTAATGGAGAATGTGGAGCACTCTCGCGATGGCAAGACAAAGGAAGCAAAGACCAAAGTTAAATCCAAGACCACTTGAAGGGTGAACCTTGCACTATGGACTCATCCAAGTCCAAATCCAATACCGCGGAGGAATGTGAGCCCAAACCCACTACTCGGACTACGGACGCTTAAGGGTGGGGGGTTTGGCCTCACAGTACACGACCTTCGCATGATGTGAGCCTCAAAATTGCCCCCAACAGCAATTTGGCTTAGAATTGAGGGTTTTTAGCAAAATCATTAGATTTGTAATAGGAAAATTTGGCCAAAAAACCATTTAGATTAAGGTAGGTTAGAAAGAAAAACCCTACAAGGTTAGCTAGGGGTGTTTTACCCTTGGGATAAGAACTTTGGGCACGTAGAAAATTAAAAACCGAAAAGGTAAAAATGAAATGCCCTTTACCCGAATCGGAAATATTAAAGTGGGCTAGTAAATAGGTAGGTTAAGTTAGGAGCAACCAATTCAAACAAGCAAAAATCAAACAACGGCAAAAAAAGTAATTTCGGAAGCTGTCGTGTAAATAACGATCGTGTGTCACTGCAGCTCGAGTACCCACCACCACTAACAAATAACACTAAAACATAGCAAAGCCACACATACACAACACGCCTTCACAGAGAAGGAAGAGATTCAAAGACTACTATGAGCTCTAGTTCTCTCTTCAAATATGCACACAAGTCAAGTTATCTCTCACTCCACCACGGGAGAATCCAAGAGTGTAAATAAGGGGAGAAGAACTCAAGATTCCATTGCAAAATCATGCAACATTCACCTCACACAAGCTCTCTCCACACACTCACTCACAAGGCTTGACTTGGCAAGAATGCCAAGCCAAGGAGGAGACTCCTCACCTAGGAGCATCTCCACCACTCCAAGGGTTTCATCCATCCATATCTAAATGGATGAAATCCCTCCGGATGCGATGTGGCCACCGACGCCGCATACCGTGACAGCTGTCGTATAAATAACGATCGTGTGTCACTGCAGCTCGAGTACCAACCACCACTAACAAATAACACTAAAACATAGCAAAGCCACACATACACAACACGCCTTCACATGCCCCCCCTCAACTGACTATGGCGCCCCGCCAAGCAGCGAGGACCAATGCCAATCCGAAGGGTATGGATAATGAAGGATGGCTCCGCTACTA
Organism: Polytrichum formosum; assembly: GCA_964035585.1. NCBI lineage: Eukaryota > Viridiplantae > Streptophyta > Polytrichopsida > Polytrichales > Polytrichaceae > Polytrichum > Polytrichum formosum. Next base: position 9,600,763 of record OZ037938.1, on the reverse strand, counting down.
ACTAAAGTGGTGAACCTCGTCCCAAGGAACTGTAGGCTGGGTGCAATGTGAGCCCCATCTTTAAGCGCCTCTGATGTTTGGCCATCAAATTCCAAAGAATTAATTCCACCACCTCGCGTTCGATAGCGTCCTTAAGCCATAACTTCTCATAGCCCACTTGGGCAAACAAAACACGATGAAAGCCACACAGGATCATTGAGTACGACTGGTGGAAGTACTAGGTACTAAAGATCCTCGACAGCGAGGACAACTCCACTGTCCAGATGGTAGAGAAGTCAAAGGTGGCCTCAAGCATGCCATGTGCCAACCACGTTGACACTGATCACACAAGAGCATAGTAGCCGCTCATTTCTTCTCCCCACACACAAAACATGGAAGACCCTCTGGCACAACGGCCAGTTCAGGATGAACTGTACCTTCAATGGGTAGGTGACATGGGGCACAGTTTTGGAATGCTCACGACATTCCCGGCCATCCTTGCCTTCCAACAATAACAAACCACTCGGCAACAACTCCTTCACCCGAGGGATAGTATGCCCCGCCTTGACATCCAATGTCGTAGGTGCCTCACGTTGGAGATAAACATAATCCCCTTGCCGGAATCTCCGCAACTGAGGTCGGTAAGCACCACTGCGAATGCGTGCATAACGCAGGATATCACGGTGCTGAGCAATGGACAAATTCTCCATGGCCATAGGCATGGCCCTTTGGAAGAATTGAGCCCGCTCCTGCAAACACTCTGCCCAAATGTTTGGGTCATCCAAGTCCACAACAGGAGCTAGTTTCTCCCGAATAGAACTCGGGAGTATGGGCTCACGTCCATACAACAACTGATATGGGCTGTAGGATGCCAAAGAGGCCTGCCTACTAAATCGGTAGCCCACAGCAATCCAAGGCAACATAAGGTCCCAATCCCGATGGCTCCCCCGAAGTAATCCATATTTCCTCAAGCCACGCTTGGTTGTCTGAACAACCCGTTCAGCCAAGCCATCCGCCTCCGGATGATCCCGTGAGGTGGTGCGGTGATCTATAAGGGCCTTAGTGCATAACTCCTCAAAAGCACCGAGGAACTCCCTCCCTTGGTCCGTCAATACCTCAGCTGGTGCTCCAAAACGTGCCAACACACGATCCAAAAAGGCTGCCGCGGCCAACTCTGCCGAATTTTGGGGTAGAGCGACAAGCTCAATCCACTTGCTGAAATGCTCCACCATCACCAACACATACTTTGCTCCACGTGGTGTGACAACCAACGGTCCTGCAAAGTCGAGTGACCAACGGTAGCCTAGTCCCATGATAGGTAAAGGCTGTAATTTGGGTGACAAGGTGTTGAAGCTAGACCTGACCCGGTCGCAAACTTCACACCTCCCGACATAAGCAGCAACCTACTGATACATGCCAGTCCACCAATATTGGCTACGCAACATCAAATGTGTCCTGCGTACGCCAAAATGGCCAAGTTCCTCGTGCATTTGCCGCACTAAGGAGGCCCTTTGATCCGGTCTAGGAACAATCCGCCTTGTCCCATCCGACCACAATCGAAATAACAAACCGTTCTCCCAACGGAACCTTGTTATTCGATGTCCAATCCTATCCCTTTCCATCGCTGAGATGGAGAAAGGAAAGGTTCCCTGCTGAAGCTTATGCAATACGGGAAGATCCTCCCATATATCCGCAATAGCTTGAGGTCGATCAGTCTCATCATCCGAGCCCTGTATCGGGACCTCAGCAGCAGAGCTAGAAAATAAAGTGAGGGAGGCAGCTGCATGCCAACCTGGAACCGCCTCTCGATCACAATCCCCATGCCACCTGGCTCCGGTCAAGTCCTCGTCTAAAGGACTTGGATTGCGTGAGAATCCATCCGCATCCATGTTGGTAATACCGGCACGGTACACCACCTCAAAGTCGTACTCCTGGAGCAATAAAGCCCACCTGGCGAGCTTGCCAGTAAGCTTATCCGACTCCATGAGCCACCGTAAAGGCTGATGATCAGTCACTAAAGTGAAGCGCTGACCATAGAGATATGGTCGGAAATGAGCAATAGCCCATACCGCCACTACTAGAAAATCATGACCAAATCAACAGAAATTCAACAGATCTATGTTGATCCGGGCACTGCAATGACCGATTTCACTGATTTTTGAACTTTTTGTAAAAATCAACAGTTTGCTGCCTACTTTTTTGTTGATCTAAATAGTACAATGACCAAATCAACAAAATTTTAGTAAATGTGAAATCTTTTGGGAATCTTTTGGGAATATTTTTAGAATGGGGTTGGACACACTTACGTATAAGTGTGGTGTATGGGTCGGGCTTAATCCATTATGATCTATTTAGGGGTATACTAAAATTAGGTGAATAGTGTGAAAATGTTGTCTATTTCAGGGTCGGAAAAAGGGTAAAAAGGGGTCCAATTATGGATTTACTTAGGGCCCGATTGAAATTAAGTGTACAAAACACCAATGGGTTCTGACACACTTACGTATAAGTGCGGTATATGGGTCGGGTGGATTCGATTATGATCGATTTAGGGGCACACTAAAATTAGGTGAATAGTGTGAAAAGTGATATCTATTTCAGGGTCGGAAAACATGGTAAGAAGGGGTTGGAATTTGGATTTATTTAGGGCCTGATTGAAAGTAGGTATACGAGAAAAGAATGGGGTTAATGACACTTACATATAAGTGCGGTGAATGGGTGGGGTGGATTTGATTTCGATCTATTTAGGGGTAGAATAAAATTAGGTAAATAGTGTGATCTATTTCAGGGTTGAGGGTAAAAAGGGGTCTGGTTACAGTGTAAAAAGGGGTCGTAATTTGCATTTACTTAGGGCCCGATTGAAAGTAAGTATAGGAAACAAGAATGGGTTTTGACACACTTAGGTATAAGTGCGGTGGATGGGTGCGGGTGGATGGGTGCGGTTGAATGGATTATGATGTATATAGGGACCGACAAAAAATAGTGAAATAGGGTGATCTATTACATTTCTTGTATATGTAAGAAAAATATTTCTCTTTGTTCATCAAATTCTAAGTATGGTGAGTTGTTAGAGTATTAAGTGTTAAGCGTGAGGTCTCGAGTTCAAACCCGTTTGCGAACCGTGGTGATAGAGTTAGGTTGCCATAGAAATCCGTGCAATCCAAAAAACATTTTTCTTTTCCCGAAAAATCCGGGCAATTATATATATATATATACATATAATATTTTTGTGACCAGATCAACAGATAAATCAACAAAACTGTGTTACATCGTGTCTAGGTCAACGCGTCCTAAGTAACAACCGCAACCAACGCCTTTCTGTTCATTTTTTGTTGATCCGGACGCAGAATTTCTACTAGTGCGCCGCCAATGCTTCTCCCTCATAGGACGAATAATTGGCCTCCGCACTGTTATTGCTTCGCGAAGCATAAGCAACAACATACTTCCGGCCAAAATCATCCTTCTGAGTAAGAACTGCTCCCAAACCCAATAAACTCCAGTCCGTATGTAGCTGGAAAGATTTGGAAACATCAGGACGTCGAAGCACTGGAGTTGTACCCAGTCTCTGCTTCAATGTCTCAAATGCCTGCTGTTGCTCACGACCCCAAGTCCAATGTTGGTCCTTGCTCGTGAGAATGGTCAGTGGCTTGGCAATCAAGCTAAAGTTCTTGACGAATCGCCGGTAGTAATTTGCCAAACCCAAGAACACCCGAAGTCTCGGCACATCGACCGGTGCCGGAATTTTCTGCAAGGCGTCCACCTTAGCTTGCTGCACCCCAAGACCTCCTGGAACAATCATATGACCCAGATATGCCAGTCGGTCATGGAAAAACTTGCACTTGCCATGGTGCAAGCGCAATCCCCACCGTTCAAAAACGGCTTGCAGATGCCTCACATGCTCTTGTGGTGTCATGTTGAAGATGATCACATCGTCTATATAACACCGAGCAAAAGACAAGCCAGAGAGGACCTGGTCCATCACTCTCTGAAACTCATCAGGTGCATTCTTTAGGCCAAATGGAAGAAACTTCCAATGGTAAAGTTGATCCTTCCCATCTTGATCAACTCCCCAGAATGCAGTTTTCACCCGATCTCCCACAAGTAAAGGGAGTTGGTGATAGCCGGATCTCAAGTCCAAGGTGCTGAAGACTCGAGAAAATCCGATGGCATCGAACAATTCCTTCGGGATTGGCATGGGATACCGATCCGACTTGGTCTTCCGGTTAACTGGACGGTAATCCCCGCACATCCTCTTCTCCGTCCAATTGCCAAAGATATCCTTCTTCGATGGCATAACCGTAGCACAAGCATACTCCCCGTTGGAAAGTTCGATTAGATTTGCCGCCAAGAGCTCTCGGCAACGAGCTTGGACACCAATCCTCTCGGGAGCACTGAGCCTATAAGGTTTCCGAAAAACAGGATGGTCGTCCTCCAACTGAATGTGGATGGATTTTCCTTTGTAGCCTTCAAGATCTTGAAGGCTAAAAGCAAAACACCTACGATACGAGTGAATGAATGCTCGTACCTTCCGTGTCTCAGCACCAGTGAGATGAGGGCTTAACTCCAATGGCCAATTATCAAACTCTGTGGTCTTCCTCTCCACCAAAGGAGAACCACCTGGTGCTGGCACGGACTCTAACTGCTACTTAGGGACATTAACCATGCCCCCAACCTCAATGCCAACAGTCGAGTCTGGCCTCCCTTCATCACCACCAATATGTGATGATGAAGCCACCACCGGAGGCGAAGAAGCCAAAGCAGTATAATCTCCAAGGTGATGGCAAATATAATGTCGGCCTTCCAACACCTTGTCCCGAGAGTCTCCCAACAAAGGTACATTCTCGAATATGTACCCTGGAGGAAAAGGTTGGTGGGCAAACCACCACTGCATAAGCCGGATGAGGTCCCAGAAAAGGCTAGACCTGGGATCCTCTAAACCTCGGCCCGCTCCCACACGTGAGTGGCCCTGGCATGGCCATCCCACAATCACCAAATCCACGAGACCCAACCTTCGTAAATCTTCCTCGCTGATAAGTGTAACATCACGAGGAAGACGTCCAAAGCACCCACGAATGGCAGTCGGGTGGAGCTGCTGTGGATACAACACCATCAACTGGTGTAAATGGTGACGTGCCACACGAGTGGAGATATGACTGTTGTCGACATAGATGTACTGTCGAACGGTGAGGCCAGTTTCCAACACGGCCGCCAATCCTGTCCCGATGCCTCCAAACAGTTCCACCAAAATAATCCCCTCGTCTGGCGGCCGCCATAAAATGGGATGTGCCAACGCCGATGCGGCATCCGGTATGACCAGTGTCGTAGAACCGAGAGAGAGAACAATGTCCTCACACCTCTGGAATAGCTCGGCGGAATCGCGCCAGGGAGGAGGAGGATCCTGGGGATGGCGCACCAATGCACCCTTAGGTGCTATATCCCGTGAATCGTCCGTACTCCCCATGAATACCAATGATTCCTCCAACAATGTGGAACCATAAGGCAATGTATCCACAATAGCACCACATCCAAAAACCATGGATAATGGTGCTATGGTCGCAGCCGCCGCGAATGCCACAGGATTAAGTTCCCTACGGCCGTCCCAAGCCAACCAACCTGGTCGGATCCAAGCCTCCTCAATCCAGTTGTCTAAACCAAAACCAAGGGGGTATAGTGCTTGCTGACCAACTAAGATGTCGTAGTTGGTCGCATCTGTCATCGCACACCTGAGAAGAAGAGGTGCGGGTGGATCTCCAGGCTTCACTCGGAAGCTAAGCTGTAATGGCTCCCGAGTATAACCCGTGGCCCGTTCCACGTGGCCGATGGATGTGACAATGGTAAATGGACATGGAGCCAAGTCCTCAGCCGCCAACCCCAACTCTTGGGCAAGTCTCTGGCCGATCATAACCGGTTGTGCACCTGAATCCATCATCACACAACGGGGAGCAACCCGAGTGGCATTGCCCCCAGTCCGACTGACCACCAAAATGCCGGTGTCATTCACCATACGCACGACACCGAGTCGAATTCCGCGGTGCTCACGAGCAGGTCGAACGGCGACATCGGATAGATAAGCTGCTCCTGCGGATTCCGGTAAGTCATAAGAGATGGCCGGTCCTCTATCATCCGAGGTGTGTGCGTCAAAAGACGCAATGGTATCCGCGGCAAGCCTCGCTCGCCGTTTGGCCACTTCCTCGGGATCTTCAGAGATAGGAATGTCCGTGGTGGCCTAAACCACGGTCAAAGATGGTGCGGATGCCTTCCCTTCCAGAATTCTACCTGCTAAGTGGAAAACCTTAGCAGGCTGGAATTCTGGCGACGACAACTCCATCGCTGTGAAGAAAGGTGTGTGCAACACCTTCGATGCCAACGTGTGCACCCTGTCGGTCACCGGATTCGGAGCCTCAATGCTCGAATTGCGACCACTGACAGATTGGACAACATTAGCCAATCCAAAAGACAAAGGTAGCCGTGCCTGTCCAATCTGATCTGCGGGACCATTGTCCCGAGCTCGTAAGCTTGCCACAAACTCCCCTGTGGCCGGAGGTGTGGTTCGTGGCACGGTTTGAGCACGTGTCACGGCCGCCGAACTCATCACCTCCCCTGAAGCTCCGAACATATAGTAATCCGGAGTGAAAGAGCTAGCCTGAGCTCCGGATGGAGCCGGTGGTTCCAAGATTTGGCCAGATGACGCCAATCTTCGCCTCCAACGTCTTTTTCCGATCGGAAGAAGGATGTTTCTCTAGATGGAGAGCGAAACAGTTGTCCACCGCGTGATTGTTCCGTCCGCAGTGAGAACACCTCAATTGTTTCGGTTGAGGCTTGATAGCCTCCTTCGCCGAATCATGCGCGGGAACAATTGCCTTGCGTTTCGGCTTCTCCGCGGTTTGGGCCTTCTTTTGCATTGAAAGACAATCCTTCTTAGGATGGCCTGACCGCCCACAAGACCAACAATATAAGGTCTTGTCCACCTCCGCCTCTGCCAATCCTACAGCCGCGACCGAAGTCTTTCGGGATTTGCTAGAATCCACTAACAAGGACACCAAGTCAGTGGCATCGTGCTGACACAAAGCACGATCACACTGCTCCACAATGGCGAATGCCTCTGCAAGTGTTGCCCGACCGCCATAATCCATGATGATCTTGGGCAGCGCCAAGTCAAGAAGGCGTTTGTCAATCTTAGATAAAAACACCTTCACCAACTGACTCTCCGCGAAAACACCTCCAGATTCTCTAGAAAACCTCGCCAACCTTGTGTACATGGTACGAGGTGTGTCGTCCTTCTGCCGCCTGAAGTCCTGGATCCGCTGCATCTGATCCCTGAACGGCCAATGAACTGGAAGCTGCGCCTTCCTTCAACGCGGATACCAACTCCACTCGAGTCTCCCAATACCGCTCCACCTGGCGCAGCTCCATCCAATGAGCATCCTTCACTGCTCATAAGTCTGGAGCGCCTCGTGCTCCAAATGCTGGGGCAGAAGCTCGAACGCATACCAGTCATTGAAACTGGTGTTGCGTTGACGCTTCTCCCTCATTCACGTCCTGAACCGAATTTTTCAATCTTGCAAGGAAATGGTCCCCGCTCGACCGGAAAATCGGTCTCGGATGCCGCCTCGCGTCTCCTCCTCCATCTCGTCGAAAGATCCCACCCACAAGACGTGAGACCGAGTGGCAATCCCCCACGCCGAAGTAGGCTGAAAAGCCTCGTCGGGTGCTGCCACTGGTTCAACGTCTAAGAGGTCCGATAATCGGCCTTCTGATGTTGCCGGAGACGGAGAACGATAATGTCGACTCCGAGTTGTAACCATAAACCCGCAATGGATCTGGTTACAAAATCCAATGACCCAAACTGACGTAGTATCAAGCTAAAGGGTCAAAGAAAGGTGAAAGGCAACCTGCACCTGTAAAATCACCAAACTTATGGTCTGCTGGTGATCAATCCAGCCTCACCATAAGAGAAAACAAGCACCGCCCACTTGGTACACACACAAGGGTCCCGTCAGTCATTACTCCGACCTCACCCCCACAAAACCCTATCACAAACTAATACAACACAAAATGGAGCAATGCTGGAAACTTCCAGCACCACAGTTCCCCACAGGGGGAAGGTACCACCACAAAATATAGAAAACAATGCAAATACTGCACTGGATCCTCTTCCCCAAACAACATTGAAGCAGAAATGGAATTTAACAGCGGCCAACCGACACCCGCCTGCGGTTGGTGGTCAAAAATAAGGGCCCCCTGTTGCTGGGAAAAGAAAATGACACATCTCTCATCTTCTTATTACACCCAAACAGCTCTCCTCACAACAATGCCGGGAATATGTGTTAACAAACACAATTCGACCTTAATAATAATTTATTTTAGGTCGAACGGAAATTCCACATGCCATCCAATCTCCAGTGGCACCCCCTCGGAATTTCGTGCAACACAACCCCTAAAAGAAATCCCAAGTACCTTAATGTGTCATAAAATTTTCGGATTCTTATCGTTTTTTATTAATGAGAACAAAATCTCTTCCAAAATTCGTTTTCTCAACCCCAAGAAATTAACCTCTTAGAGAAAAAGGAAGAAACGAAGTTGAAAAGGAAACATAAAAAGAAATTAATTAATTAATTAATTAAAATTAAAAATGCAATAAGTAATTAATTAATGCCCTAAGTAATTAATTCCCTAATTAATTAAAAATAAAATAAAAAACTAAAAATAAAAATAAAAATAAAAACAAGCAGCAGTAGCTACCTGCTGCTGCTAGTGCTGCTGGTGTAGCCTGCTGCTGCTGCAGCTACCGGCTGACGCCGACAAACATCTGTAGGCCGGGCCAGGGAGAAGCCAGGGGCTCCGGCTCCCAGGGGCCTCTTCCGCCTCTTTTTTTTTATAAAAATTCCTTTTGTTTGATTCTAAATTCCCTTCACTTAGAATCAAACATCCACTTGTGAAGATCAATGTCACGAATTTAAGCTTGAATTTGAGCAAAGTAACATGAAATTCCGTGCAAAACTCAAAGATTGCTCACCACACTTCAACTTGATGTGACACTCACAAAAAAAACAAAATTCTTCTTCTTGCTTCAACAATCCGCGGCTTTCTCCGCTCCAAAACTCTAGAACTTCGTTGCTCCTTGTCCTCACGCGCCCCCTTGCGCGTTAAATCTCAAGAATCAAGAAGAAAAGAGAAAAAAATAGAAAAATGAAGCATTCTTGCCAAGTGAGAAGGAAGAGAGTCAAAGACTACTATGAGCTCCAGTTTTCTCTTCAAATATGCACACAAGTCAAGTTATCTCTCACTCCACCACGGGAGAATCCAAAAGTGTAAGTAAGGGGAGAAGAACTCAAGATTCCATTGCAAAATCATGCAACATTCACCTCACACAAGCTCTCTCCACACACTCACTCACAAGGCTTGACTTGGTAAGAATGCCAAGCCAAGGAGGAGACTCCTCACCTAGGAGCATCTCCACCACTCTAAGGGTTTCATCCATCCATATCTAAATAGATGAAATCCCTCCGGATGCGATGTGGCCACCGACGCCGCATACCGTGACAAAGCGCCAAGGAAGAAAAACAAATGACAACTACGAATATAAGGGATATTACCAACTAGGACAAGGGGGCCATGTTGCCATCCTTGCCAACCAAAAATGAATTTCAAACCGAAGTGGAAAAACCTTTCTAAAGGCTTGGACAAGTGGGGTGCGAGGTGGCATCTCCCCCCATTCACCACCGAGGGCTTAGTTGCCACTGTTCGAGGGACGGGACCCCTCGGTTGAACGGAAGGGAGAAGGGGTCCAACCCTTCATTAAAGGGTGATAAAAACTCCTTCTTCTCTTCTCAATTCACTCCTTGAATTTTCAATTTAGCACGGCGAAGTCCTCTAGAATTTTAGCTAGGAAAAAATCTCTAAAATTCTTCATTTCAAAGGACAAAGCCCTCGAGAATTTTAGTTAGGAAGATCAATCAATCTCATTCTTTTATTATAGACATAATTAGAATTCTTATAGTTAGAACTCTTGAGAAAAGATAGTGTGTTTTTTGAACACACCCCTAAGTAGCTGCGTCACTTCCAATTAAGTGTAGTGAATTTAGAAATTATAATTTAGCCTTCAAGTTTTGAATGAATTTAGCCCTTCATGTTAGCTTTTTTAAAAGCATAAACTTGTTAAAATAAAAGTTAGTGAGCAAAATTTATGAGTGATTGAGTGAAGGTGTTTCAACTGCCTCTAAAATTACAAGCGCCAAATTTGCAAGCGCATATCAAAAAGACAAAAAAATTCAATTGCTTTGATAATTGGATCAATTGTAGATCTTATTTTAAGATTTCTAGAAAATTTAAGATTGCTGAAATCTAGATTTAATGTATAAAAATTATAAGTATTTTAATGAAGATGTCTCCAGCTGCCTCTTAAATTACAAGTGTTAATTTTGTAAGAGCATATCTAAAAGACTTTAAATGCAATAGCTTTGATATTTAAATGCATTATAATTTTTGTTGTTAACTTTTTAGAAAGTATAATTTATCACAATCAGATCTAATGACTAAAAGTTATGAATGTTTGAATGAAGGTATCCCAGCTGCCTCCTCAATTATAAGAGCTAAATTTGTAAGCTCATATCTACAAGACAAAATATGCAATTATTTTCATATTCAAGGAGGTTATACATCTTGATTTCAGGTTTCAAGAATGTGTAAGCTTGATGAAATCTAAATTGATGTGTAGAAGTTATAAGTGTTTGAATGAATGTATCCCAACTGCCTCCTAAATTATAAGAGCTGACTTTGGAAACTCATATCTAGAAGAAAAAATTTGTAGTTATTTTGATAGCTAGATGACTTATACACCTTGTTATTAGCTTTCCAGATTACTAACAATTATTTTAATTGAAGTTTGTGAGCAAAAGTTGTGGTCGTTTAAGTGAAAGCTTGTCTGCTACCTTACGAGAAGAGGTTCATTCATCCAAGGTTGGCGGGTACGAGTTGGTGTTGTGGGCGGCCGAGTGTCAGCCATAAACCTCCACCCGTTTGTGTCTGTGGTCCAGGTGGAAGTCTATAGCTCACATGTTTTTGTTGACTCTCACCTTGGAAACCCCATGCCCATGTTCCAATGAAATCAAATGTCAAACACACTCTTTTTATTCAACCCACAGGGCATTAGTATTGAAAAATACTTATGCACCTGTGATGATTATTACACACAACCATCCTACCATCTTCTTCCTCCTCTAATCTCCTACATAATGCATGTCCTACTTAATTAAATAATCCAACTTCTAGTATCCTAAGGTACCTTATTACTCATTAGAGGTTAATTAAAATCTAGTTAGCCTACCACCCGCTAATCCCCCTCCTTATCTTGCCACGTGGCTGGGGCACCTGTCCCTGCACAAAGAATCAGCATCCTAGCCCGTTGTGCTGAAATCCCAGCCCCTGCCTTGCCTTCGGCTAGCTGCCTTCGGTGAACTGGCCCTTGCCTAGCCTCAGCATTCGCAACCCAACTCTAATGTTGAACTCGGAGCCTCCGAGGCCACCTTCTGGCCTGGCCATCACTTAGAACCTCAAAATTTGCCTCTCTGAGTTGCCTCGCCTGCATCTACATTTTGAGTTGTCTAAATCTGAAATCACATTTTGAGTCGCTGCTCTTGAATCCACATTTTGAGTTGTCTAAATTTGAAATCACATTCTGAGTCGTCTAAATCTGAAATCATATTATGAGTCACCTAAATCTGAAATCACATTCTGAGTCGCCTAAATCTGATATCACATTATGAGTCACCGCTCCTGAATCCACCTTCTTCCTCGAGCCAGGGTGGGGAGCCTACTGTCTGCAGCACACATGAACTCTCTCGGGTTGGGTCCCATGATTCCAGAAATCCCGGAGCCCATCCCTCCGAGGAGGCTGCCCCCCCTTAAACCGACCCCCACTAGTCCTAAAACATACATTTATCCTAGGCTAAAACCCAAAACTCACATTAATTCACCCCTACATTCTAACTTAACTGATCCAAATCGTAATTCAACTATCAACCATCAATCCAATTGATTCTTCCATCCCCAATTCTAACACAACATTCACTTAAATCTTTCAATCTTAATTCAAATCTAAACCTAACAGCTTCACTCTTTTTATATTTTTGAGCAGTTGAGGAAATGCCAAAGTGTAAGGTCTAATGAACTTTTATGATTAAAGCACATGTGGGCACCATATTGGGCTCACATAATTGGCGACCATCGGGGGATGGATCCAAAATCTCTTGCTTGAAGGCAAGTGTCACCTCATGCCTTGTACTCCTTGCATCGACTGTTTGACATTCGAGTCGGGAAGTTTTTCCCATTCAATGTCTCCAGTTGCAAAGAGTTGTTTGGGAATGCCTCCCGAATAAGGTATGGCCCCAACCACACTGCATCAAACTTACTCGGAAACTCAAGTTTCCTAGCATCTTGGATTAACACCATCATTCCCGGCCCAGTGCCCTCTTCTTGTGTCGCTTGTCGAAGGTGATTTTCCTTCGCCGTTGGATAGCTTCAATATGTTGGGCTTCCATCCTTCTTCTCTCATCCAATTCCTCCAATGTTGTTAGTCTATTCCTTAATGACTGACTATCCGTGAGGCGTGAATCAATAGCAACTCGAAGTGACTCCACCTTGAACTCAATGGGAAGGGTGGCCTCTAACCCATACACCAATGAAAATGGGGTGGCTTGAGTCGTTACCTTGAAGGTTGTTCGATAAGCCCATAATGTCGCTGTCAATTTAACATCCCAATCCCTCATATTAGGTTTAATTTATAGTAGGGATACAAAGCTAGGGGTTAGGGGCAACGATGGCAGACCAAGAGTGACTATACATGATATAATGTATACACACAATTTTATTTGGAAATAAAAATGAAAATTTGAAATTTTATAACGATCAAGGTGTACTTCATTTATTTATCTCTCTTCCAAAAGGGTAGCCGTTCACGGCCACCTTTTTTTCAAGTCAGTTTGTTTCACATATGTGGTTTCTTCTACACATAAACACTCATATTCACAAAAGAATTTGCCTTCCAAAAAGGTGGATGCTAACCATATTAAGTTCAGTATAGTTTGGCGATTTATGTAAAATTGCAATTATGTCCAAAACTTTTCAAAATAATGTGAGTAACTATAAATGACATAATGTATAGACACAATTTTTATGGAAATAAAAATGAAAATATGAAATTTTATAATGATCAAGGTGTACTTCATTTATTTTTTCCTCTCTTCCAAAAGGGTAGCCGTTGACGGCCACCCTTTTTTCAAGTCACTTTGATTTACATATGTGGTTTCTTCTACCACATAAACACTCACATTCACAAAAAAATTTGCTTTCCAAAAAGGTGGTTGTTAACCATATTAAGTTTAGTAGAGTTTGGCGATTTATGTAAAATTGCCATTATGTCCAAAAACTTTGAAAATAATAAAAGTGACTACAAATAATATAATGTATAGAGAAAATCGTTTTTGGAAATAAAAATGAAAATTTGAAATTTTATAACGATTAAGATGCACTTCATTTATTTTTTTCTCTCTTCCAAAAGGGTAGCCGTTAACGGCCACCCTTTTTTCAAGTCATTTTGTTTTACATATGTGGTTTTTTCTACACATAAACACTCACATTCACAAAAAAAATTGCGTTCCAAAAAGGTGGCCGTTAACCATATTAAGTTCAGTACAGTTTGGCGGTTTATGTAAAATTGCAATTATGTCCAAAAAATTTGAAAATAATGTGCACTTCATTTATTTTTCTCTCTCTTCAAAAAATGGTAGCCGTTAACGGCCACCCTTTTTTCAAGTCACTTTCTTTTACATATGTGATTTCTTCTACACATAAACACTCACATTCACAAAACATTTGCCTTCCAAAAAGGTGGTTGTTAACCATATTAAGTTCAATAGAGTTTGGCGGTTTATGTAAAATTGCAATTATGTCCAAAACTTTTCAAAATAATCCGAGTAACTATAAATGACATAATGTATAGACACAATTTTTATGGAAATAAAAATGAAAATTTGAAATTTTATAACGATCAAGATGCACTTCATTTATTTATTTTTCTCTTCCAAAAGGATAGCCGTTAACGGCCACCCTTTTTTCAAGTCACTTTGTTTTACATATGTGGTTTTTTCTACACATAAACACTCACATTCACAAAAAAATTTGCCTTCCAAAAAGGTGGCCGTTAACCATATTAAGTTCAGTAGAGTTTGGTGATTTATGTAAAATTGCAATTATGTCCAAAACTTTTCAAAATAATGCGAGTGACTATAAATAATATAATGTAGACACAATTTTGTTTGGAAATAAAAATGAAAATTTGAAATTTTATAACGATCAAGGTGCACTTCATTTATTTTTCTTTCTCTTCCAAAAGGGTAGCCGTTCACGGCCACCTTTTTTTCAAGTCAGTTTGTTTTACAAATGTGGTTTCTTCCACACATAAACACTCACATTCACAAAAGAATTTGCCTTCCAAAAAGGTGGATGCTAACCATATTAAGTTTAGTAGAGTTTGGCGATTTATGTAAAATTGCAATTATGTCCAAAACTTTTCAAAATAATGCGAGTAACTATAAATGACATAATGTATAGACACAATTTTTATGGAAATAAAAATGAAAATTTGAAATTTTATAACGATCAAGGTGTACTTCATTTATTTTTTTCTCTCTTCCAAAAGGGTAGCCGTTGACAGCCACCCTTTTTTCAAGTCACTTTGGTTTACATGTGTGGTTTCTTCTACACATAAACACTCACATTCACAAAAGAATTTGCCTTCCAAAAAAGTGGCCGTTAACCATATTAAGTTTAGTAGAGTTTGGCGATTTATGTAAAATTGCAATTACGTCCAAAACTTTTCAAAATAATGCGAGTGACTATAAATGACATAATGTATAGACACAATTTTGTTTGGAAATAAAAATGAAAATTTGAAATTTTATAACGATCAAAGTGCACTTCATTTATTTATCTCTCTTCCAAAAGGGTAGCCGTTAACGGCCACCCTTTTTTCAAGTCACTTTGGTTTACATATGTGGTTTCTTCTACACATAAACACTCACATTCACAAAAAAAACTTGCCTACCAAAAAGGTGGGTGTTAACCATATTAAGTTCAATAGAGTTTGGGATTTATGTAAAATTGCAATTATATCCAAAACTTTTCAAAATAATGCGAGTGATTATAAATGACATAATGTATAGATACAATTTTGTTTGGAAATAAAAATGAAAATTTGAAATTTTATAACGATCAAGGTGTACTTCATTTATTTTTTTCTCTCTTCCAAAAGGATAGCCGTTGACGGCCACCCTTTTTTCAAGTCACTTTGTTTTACATATGTGGTTTCTTCTACACATAAACACTCACATTCACAAAAGAATTTGCCTTCCAAAAAAGTGGCCGTTAACCATATTAAGTTCAGTAGAGTTTGGATTTTTATGTAAAATTGCAATTGTGTGCAAAACTTTTCAAAATAATGCGAGTGACTATAAATGATATAATGTATAGACACAATTATTTTTGGAAATGAAAATGAAAATTTGAAATTTTTATAACAATCAAGGTGTACTTCATTTTTCTCTCTCTCTTCCAAAAGGGTCGCCGTTAACGGCCACCCTTTGTATGATTCCTTCCATCACATATATGAAACATTTTTTTTCTTCCAAAAAGATGGCCGTTAACGGCCACTCTTTGTATGATTCATTCCATCACAAATATGAACGAATTTTTTTTCTTCCAAAAGGGTGGCCGTTAACGGCTAGCCTTTGTATGATTTCTTCCATCATATAAATGAACCATTTTTTTTCCTTCCAAAAGGGTGGCCGTTAACAGCCACTCTTTGTATTATTCATTCCATCACAAATATGAACGAATTTTTTTTCTTCCAAAAGGGTGGCCGTTAACGGCTAGCCTTTGTATGATTTCTTCCATCATATAAATGAACCATTTTTTTCCTTCCAAAAGGGTGGCTGTTAACGGGCATCCTTTGTATGATTCCTTTCATCACATATATGAACCATTTTTTTCCTTCCAAAAGGGTGGCCGTTAACGGCCATCCTTTGTATGATTCCTTTTATCACAAATATGAACCATTTTTTTTCCTTCCAAAAGGGTAGTTGTTAACGGCTATCCTTTGTATGATTTCTTCCATCACATATATGAACCATTTTTTTCCTTCCAAAAGGGTGGCCGTTAACGGGCACCCTTTATATGATTCCTTCCATCACAAATATGAACCAATTTTTTCCTTCCAAATGGGTGGCTATTAACGGCTACTTTGTGTATGATTTCTTCCATCACATATATGAACCATTTTTTTCTTCCAAAAGGGTGGCCGTTAACGGCCACCCTTTTCTTCATTTCAATTTTTTTTCATAAGTGGCTTCTTGCACATATCAATATTCTCTTTGACAAAAAAATTTATCTTCTAAAGGATGGCCGTCAACGGCCACCATTTTTTGATTTCACTTTGTTTTACATATATGTTTTCCTCCACAGATAAACACTCACTTCCACAAAATAATTTGTCTTCTAAAAGGGTCGTTGTTAACGGCCACTATTTTTTCATTTCACTTTGTTTTACATATGTGTTTTTTTTCAACACATAAACACTCACTTCCACAAAATAATTTGTTTTCTGAAAGGGTCGTTGCCTACGGCCACCATGTTTTTATTTCACTTTGTTTTATAAATGTGGTTTCTTCCACACATAAACACTCACTTTCAGAAAGAAATTTGTCTTCCATAAGGGTGGTTGTTAACCATTTAAATTTCAATAGAATTTAGTGATTTATGTTAAATTATAATTATATCCAAAAATTCCGAAAAAAAAATAGGAGTTACTATAAAGGATACAATGTATAGATACAATTTTTTGAAAATAAATATGAAAATTTAAAAAATTTATAGCGATCAAGGTGCACTTCATTTTGTTTTATTTCTCTTCCAAAATGGTAGCCGTTAACGAATCACCTTTTTTATTTCAATTTTTGTATGTTGGTTTAGGGCAGCCGTTGACAACCTCCCCTTCTAAGGTTTCAGTCTCCATTTAACATCATGATATTTTTGAAATAAAATCACACAAATGAATCAATTTTTTTCCTTTTAAGAGAATGGTTATTAATGGCCACTGTTTTTTCCATTTCAATTTGTTTTACATATGTGGTTTTAATCTACATATAAATACTCACTGTCATAAAAAAAATTCATTGCATACAAGTAGTTGTTAACGGATAACTTTTTTTCATTTCACTTTGTAGTGCATATGTGGTTTCTTCCACATTTACACACTCACTTTCATAAATAAAAAATTCCTTCGATAAGAGTGGCCGTTAACGGTTACTTTTTTTTTCATTTCTATTTCTTTTGTATGTATAGTTTCTATTACATGTAAACATTGTTATTCATCATTTTTGTTGTCCTTATTTGCATTTCAGTTTGCTTTGGATATGTACTATCTTTCACATCTGAACAATCACATTCATCATTTTTTTCTCCTTCTATAAGGGTGGCCGTTAATGGCCATTGTTTTTAGATTTCATTATGCTTTGTATATGTGATTTCTTACATGTGTATACATTTGCTTCAATTTTTATTCTTCCATAATGATGGCTCTTAATGGTCACCCTATTTTGCATTTCATTTTACTTTGCATATATGATTTCTTTCATCTGTAAATACTCATATTAATTTGTTTTCTTTTTTTCATATGGGTGGCATTTTTTGTGCTTCAGGTATGGAAGTTCTACCTCTTTCTGAAGATCAATTGGAGTTGCAATTGCATGCATTTTTAAAGAAAGAAATTGTCAACACCTCTTTCTGTCTTGAACGGTTGAGGTATCAATCAAGGGTAAAATAAAAATTCAATATTCCACTATGTCGAATGGTTCCATTGCCAATTGTTAGGCCTTTCTTGAAAAATGATATTATGAACCTCGCTGCACATTTTGTTGCTTGTGGTTATATAGAAGATAATGGAGTTTTTTACGTGGCATTGGAGAACAATGAGGGCAATACAGTAGATGGTACTGATATTATATTTGAATCATGGAGTGACAATTGGGTGCGGACAAATATTTTTTTTGAGAAAATATTGCAAAATGATGAGGAGCTCAAAGTTTTCTCTGGCAAAATATTCATGGTTTGGGATGGCAAACACTGTTTGCAAGCATGGTTGCCCATTATTAATCGAGATCACACACATGATTTTACTTGACATTATGATGTTGAAAATATTATTTTGGACATCAAGGGAGATATTGCAACTATGTTGGCAACCTTGCATGAAGTCAATTGGATTCCTTCATTTTTGTCTTTTTTTTGTTCTTTTTATTTGGTTTTTTGTTTTTTAAGTTTATTTTCCTATTGGATATTCATTTTTCATATTTTATCATTGTTTGTTTTATTTTGTCATGAAGAACCAAGAATCCCATGTTTCCACAAATCTTGTTCATAAGTTTTTCCGCATTCAAAGCATTGCTAGGCAACCACGTTCATATTTTGAAAAACTTGTCTCCAAAGAAGACCTTCCTACTGTTGATGCCAAACAAAAATTCAACAATAGAATTTGATTCACTTTGGTTGTTGAGGCTCTTAATGGATTTCTATACCATGTTATTTGTTCTAAAATATCAATTTCCCTTGCATATTTTTCACACTTCTTGTATGTTTCCTTCGTTTTTGTGGTTCATTTGGATTTCTACTATCATATTTTTTATTTCATCTCATTTTTTATTATGTGCGATTTCTCATTTATATTCTTATATGTTTTTTTCTTGGCGTAGCAAGAGTTAGGGGATGTTACTGCTGCTGCTCAAAGGAAATTTTATGAGAAATACCCGGATCATGCGCATTGGACTTTAAGTGCAATTGATGAATGAATTTCCAAAGCTGTTGATAGGGTGAGATTGGCTTCCCATTGGGAACTGAAGAAACAACTTCCCATTGCAGATCCTAAGCATACTCCTATGTTCTTAGAGCAGGTAAAGTTTCATTATGAAACTCACGATGAGTCTTGAGATGACTCAAGAAAAACTTTGGATGTTGGCAACTTTAGCTATGGACACTTCTATGAAGATTAAGTGGCTTGAGAGGTGAAACGGCTCACTTGCTCTTCGTGAGGCTCTCAAATTTCTGAAACCAAAATTCAATGATATAGAATTTCCTAAGTGGCTTCATAAAGCTACTTGGTAAGTTCAGGTGATTATTTTTTCTTCTTTGCTTTTTATTTATTTCATTTTTTTCAATCATTGAAAAATACTGATCTTTATTTTGTATATGGCAGTTGGCTATTGAGACCAAAAAGCTTTTTGATGCTATTGTGGTTGATCTGGATGTGTCCATCAACTATCTTCTAGATGGTATGAACGTTTTTCTCATTATTTTTTTATTATGTGGAGACAATGTGCATATCGTTGTGGGATACTGCCATTTTTTGTGAATTTGTTATAGATAAAGGAGTTCACAAAAACCATAACATTGACAAGCAACTCAACTTCAAACCAGCCATGCGAAGGGTGTTTTATAGGTATTTCAATTATGTCCTATTCCCTGCTAAAGCCATTTTCGAATCTCCCACTTTTTTTGCTAACTATATTGACATAGAAAATGAAGAGTGCATGTTCACATAAAAGATCATGAAATCTTGGGATCCTATGCATTTTGAAAAATGTGGGTGGTATTTGGATTGTCCTCTTAAAACACCTTCCACTTTTGATATTGCCCTTCGAGATTTCATTCAACCCACCTTCAAGGGTGCAAAGGTATTTCAAAGGCCCTCAAACTCATCGCTTAATCATTCTAAGGCATTATTCATATTTTAATGCTTGCAATGCTTGTAGACTTTGCCTCTAACCCAATTTATATCCAGCCTTTATGTTTACAACCTGATTTATGTCTACAACCCACTTTTGTTGTTTTTTGTGTTTTGGAGTTCGTAAATGTCACCCTTATGATGGTGTTATGATGTATTCAAATTTTACATTGATATGTATTATAATGAGAAATCTTAACATGCTACACCTATTTTCAACATGAGTTTGCTTTGTACACATTATATCCAACTACATTATTATTATCTCAACATTTGAACGTATATTAATTCATTTTTGGGTGCAAAATTGGTATAGCAAAATTTTCTTTTGTTGTTCAATTTGACTATAGACCCTTATATGTAATTCCACGATCATAGGCCCCCAACGGATTTACAAACCATAATCGGGAAAAAAAATTGCAGGCTCACAGGCTCACGCTTGCAAGCTCACATGCTAGTATCCCCGATATGTTAGGTGGGATAAACCGACAACATGGTTGAAGGCATGGGCACATGGCTCAAAAATGAACTGCCTCAACTACATGCAGTTGCTTGGGAGGTTGGACTACCAGCTAGGTGGCAATATCATGCAGTCAAATCCATGCTACCACCTACATATACCATTGTGCATATTGCAATAAAAATGCAACTTGCGGTTTATCCCAACGCTATAATCACACTGCATATGTTTTATATGAAGATAAAAATAAACGTTTTTACTGCAATATTTTATTGTTGCGTTTAATTTTTTTTTTCTACTGTTGTGACCCGTCCTCTAAGGATCGCCCAAACTATGAAAACCCAAACCATGTGCCCAAGACCTCCTTAAAATGGGGAAACATGAGCTACGTCATGCAAGGGAAGCTGTCGCGTACCTCTCCATAAGGATTGCCCGAAACACCTTGGGCACAAGGGGGACCCCGGAGTGACACCCGGGACTCGTGGCGCCGTTGGTGAGAGGGCCCAAGTGATCCTAGTGTGGGTGAGGCCCCGGGCGTTGGGAACGCCTCCCACCCACAGAGACTAGGAGGCATGAAGGTGAGGCCATAAGCTATGCGTAGCTTATGGCGTGCCGATTCTAGAATGCTTTAGAACACCTCATTTGGAGGTGTTAACTAGAAGATATGGCAAGTTGAGTGGGGTGCTGTCCCGGGACAGCGCCCTGGACCAGCAGTGGCCTGGGAGTGGCTCCCGGGACTGCCAACCTTTAAAGTGGCATAACTTCCTCTGTACTTGCCCGAATGGGGCAAGTGAGTAGTCCATCGTGATCTACGTGAAATGTAAATCACGATGGAGTGGTCAATTGTTAGAATCGAAGACTGTATGAGGAAGTTATGGGGTTCTGAAGCTGCTGGGGCCTTCTAGGCCCAGCGGCTAAGGGAAAATGTCTACTTGGCCCCAAGAGTTGGGGGAGAGACAAAAGGATACTTGACGGTGGGGTAGGGGTCCTGCCTAGAGTCCTAGAGGCTTATATGGGTGAGGTGGTGTGGCCTCACCCACCCGAGTCCCAACGGCAAGGCCTCCAAGGGCATTGGCCCATTGTGAGGGTATAGTTGCCTAGTAAGGCTCGGGTTGTTGTAGTGTTGCTCTGGCAAGACGATGTGCAACATGAGATTGGACTTCCATGAATGGAAGTCCAAATCTAAGAAATGGTTACCGATTAAGCGGTGAGTCCCGAAAACCAAGTAGGAGGTTTGGTCCCCCTCCTATGAGCTTAGGGTCCGCGGTATTGGGGAGCTAACCATTCGCATCGCGGTATGCGAAGGGTTAGCGCTCGTAACTCTTGCTAGAATCGAAAAATGGACCGAGTTAGCAATGGGGAACTAGCAAGGGTTGCGACACTTGGTATCAGAGCAGGGTTCCAACCTTTGAGCTAGCATTTTAAAGAAGTGATGGCTATCAAACTTGAGGGTTATGATGGTGAGCCCGAGGCTTCTAAAAGGTTGTGAGGCTCAAATTGGAACAAGGATCATGTCCAAGTGGATTTTAACCCCGCCATTGGTTCTAATGACAATGGTGGGAATGATGGTGGATTCGGTGATGGAATGGAGGAGTGCCTTGAAAGGGCACCCGCAAACCTTAAAAATAATTTAGGGGCTAGATCACCGATGCACCTAAGAACTTGGAAAGTGGTGATGTTGGATTGGAATTCCAACTCAAAATGCTTGAGTTCATGGAATTAATGGATTCAGAACTCAAGTGTGGATAACATGAGAGGGGTCAACATGACAAAGGCGGTCGAGCTCCTCATGATGCAATGTGTTAGGCCTTTGTCTTCAAGAAAGAAGTTGGCTAAGGCAAACATGCCAAGTATTTTCGTGGGGGTTGGCAAGGCAAGAAAGGCGAAAGAATTTGTGTCGGAAATGGATGTCCAAAGGCCGAGGTGGACGACAAGGTCGCCATAGTGGTTATCTTTTGGAAAGACCATGCGCTTGAGTGGTGGACTAGCAAGAATGTGCAAAAGCCCGAAGTGGTGGCAAGCTTGACTTGGGTTGGCTTCATGAAGTTGTTAGTTGAGAGGTTCATGCCGAAATACCTAGAATTGAGTAAGGGAATGAACTTGGTGGAAATGAGGCACATGGGGTTTCTTAAGGCCTATGTGTGAAATTTTAACACCCAAATGAATGCTACACCTAAAATGGACAAGTTTGCTAAGAAATGCAAAGTGGTGGTGGACACCTTGTTGATGTTTCTTAGGTGGGTTGCCAAAGTGGGTGGTGGACACCTTATTCAAGTTTCCGAAGCTTTTCAAGGATGTGGCGGGGACCATCAAAAAGTCAAGAGCATTGAAGCCGATGGACCCAAAACGAAGTCGGGTGGCGCCTCACAACAAAGTGGCTTGAACCGAGCTATGTCCCGAGGCAAAGAGTGCAAGAAGTTTGGACCATCATACCAACACAAAGGTCAAGCCAAAGGTACAAGTTCCAACAAGGGTGGCACCCAAGGAAGGATGCCACGCAATGTTAGAAACAAAGAAGGTTGCTTTGTGGCACCAAGGCAAACCATATTTGTGCCGCGGATGGAATGTGAGAAGTTGGCTTTGTGGTAACAAAGTAAATCATGTTTGTGCCGCGGATGGAATGTTACAAGGTGGCATTGTGGCACCAAGGCAATTCATGTTTGTGCCGCGGACGGAATGTTAGAAGGTGGCATTGGGGTACCAAGGCAATTCATGGTTGTGCCGCGGGCCAAATGTTAGACGGTGGCTTTGTGGCCAAGGCTAGTGGCCTTAAGCCAATGCCAAGTCTTTTGTACCTTGAGGCTTAAATAAATGAAAGAAAGGTCCCATGGGTTCACAAAGAGGCAACACACTCCTTTGTGAGCCGGAAGCTCACAATGTGTTGGGGCTTGCCGATTAGTAGAGTCGGTAAGCCCATCAATATGCGGTTGCCAAAGGGCGAACCGCATGAAACAAAGGAGATGGCGTTGCATGTGACCTTGAAATGTGGGACGTTGGAATTTGTGGACATTTCACATTATGTGAAATGGATGAGGTGCCCTCATTTTGGAGGACACCTCCTTTGAAACTCACATGGTGGATGTGAGGCGCAAGCCGGTGTGCTTGTGGTGTGCCATGATGGCAAAGAGGTGAATTTGAAATTCACAAAGACTCCTATGGTAGGAGTTCCCATGTTGAATTTGGTTTCATTGGATCAAATGGGAATTCAACAAATAATGTCGTGGTTCCATTGGAGGAACTCCAAGGAACTCATGGGGAGGCTAGGAAAGATGGGCCTCCCCCAAACCACATGCGTGGTGTGTTGGTGAGGTACAAGTTTGTACTCACTAATGAGGTGTTCAAAAGTTACCGCCAAGGACTAGAAAACAACTTTGCTCAACGGGAGATTAAGTTCTTGAGCTATGTGGTGACAAATGAAGTTGGTGGATGGACATAAGGAAGGTCAAGGCAATCCACGAGTGGAAGCGGCCTTTGACCCAAAGAGGGATTAGGTCATTGCTTGGCCTAGCCAACTACCACCGCCAATAAGGTTGCTAGAACCTTATCTAAGGTTGCTAGGACCTTATCTAAGGTTGCTAGGACCTTATCTAAGGTGGCTAGAACCTTATCTAAGGTTGCTAGGACCTTATCTAAGGTGGCTAGGACCTTATCTAAGGTGGCTAGAACCTTATCTAAGGTGGCTAGAACCTTATCTAAGGTGGCTAGAACCTTATCTAAGGTGGCTAGAACCTTATCTAAGGTGGCTAGAACCTTATCTAACGTTGCTAGGACCTTATCTAAGGTGGTTAGAACCTTATCTAAGGTGTCAAAAACCTTATCTAAGGTGGCTAGAACCTTATCTAAGGTGGCTAGGACCTTATCTAAGGTGGCTAGGACCTTATCTAAGGTTGCTATGACCTTATGTAAGGTGGCTAGAACCTTATCTAAGGTTGATAGGACCTTGTGGAAGGTTGCTAGGACCTTGTGGAAGGTTGCTAGGACCTTATGGAAGGTTGATAGGACCTTATGGAAGGTTGCTAGGACCTTGCCCAACTTGTTAAAAAATGGCTATCCCAAAAGTGGGATGAGCCTTGTCACCAAGCGTTTTGAAAGCTTAAGAGCAAGTTGGCTTTGCTGCCCGTACTCAAGTTCGCGGAGTTTGACAAACCTTTTGAGGTGCATACGGGGGTGAGTGATTTTGGCATTGGCGGATTGTTGATGCAAGATGGATGGCCATTGCACATGGGAGCATGAAGCTTCATGGTCGTCAAAAGAGACGGCCAACTCATGAAAATGAACTTTTCGCCGTAGTGCATTGCTTGGAGATGTGGCAACACGATTTGGGATTGCACAAGACCAAGGTGTATATGGAAAATGTGTCCTTGAATTATTTTGAGACACAAGTGCAAGTGAGCGCCAAGCCATTGCGGTGGCACGATATTTGGGCGCTTATGAAGGTGGATTTGATCCACAAACCGGGCCATGGTGATGTGGTGCCGGATGTGCTAAGTTGATGGGAAGAGTTCCAAGAAATGAGCACCATCTAAACCTTGTGGCTAATGGTTACCGGTGAAGGAAACTTGTGATGCAAGATGAGGGAGGGGTACATTAACTACCCCGAAGCACAAAGGCTTCTAGGTGAGCTTCGCAAAGGCAAGGTGCTCAAAGAGGTCATGTCGGTGGATGGATTGCTCAAGTATAAGCAAAGTTGGGTGTATATGCCACAAGGCAATTGAGGCTATTGGTTTCGAAGGAAAAAATAGCATAGTCCTATTGCCGGCCATAGCGAAAGGAAAAAACCACCATAGAGTGGTGTCAAAGAGGTAGCATTGGCCGGTCATGAAGGATGATATAGCCCACTTTGTGAAGGCTTGGGTGGATGCCAAGTGAACCGAACCTCTTACCGAAAGCAAGCCGGCCTCTTGCAACCGTTGCCTATCCCGTCAAGGCCATGGCATAGTATTTGCATGGCATAATGTATCCATGGCATAGTGTGTGCATGGACTTGATCACAAGGTTGCCGGAGTCACAAGGGTGTGATGCCATCATGGTGATGGTAGAGCGGTTTGCCAAGTTGGCACATGTGGTGCCAATTGTGGGAACCGTGACCACGTTAGAGACCACATAGCCTTTTCTCAAAGGATGGTGGAGGCACCACGGGTTGCCAAGAGTGATTGTGTGGGATGGAGATCCAAAGTCCACAAGTGCATTTTAGATGCACTCCTTTGGGAAGGTCGGAATGAAACTAAGATTTAGCATGGCCTTTCATTCCCAAACGGATGGGAAAATGGAGCTTGTGAATGGAGTCTTGAAGCAATACTCCAGGAACTTGGTGGGGGCGGACCAAGGAGATTGGGCGGACTATGTGGGTCGAGCGGGAGTTTAGTTGCAATGTAGCCACGCACTTGGCGACCAAAGGGTCGTCTTTCATGGTGGCTTATGGAGTGCGCTCCAACCTACTAATCTAGCTCTCGAGGGGGCACATTCAACACTAGAGAGTTCACCGAAGATGGTGAGGACTTGGCCAAGAAGCATGAACAAGTCTTGGTGATGACCAAGTTGTTGGTGGAGGAAGTCCGAAGGTGCTACAAAGAGCAAGTCAATGCCGGAAGACGCAATGTGGAGTATGAGGTGGGCCAAAAGGTGTTGTTGAATGTGAACAACTTAATCTTGCCCGAAGGCCTCACTCCAAAGTTAATGTCCAAAGTTGAAGTTCGGTTGCCCATCGTGGAACGAGTGTTCAAGGACATGGATAAGTTGGGGTTACCGCCGAGATCAAAGTGCATCCGACATTCCATGTCACATTACTAAAGTCATTTAAGGAAAAACACCTTGTGGCCCAATCACAAGCAAGTGATTAGGCCACCTCCCGACCTTGTAGTAGGTCATTTGGAATATGGGGTAGAAGGCATCCTCAAGTGTAGGAAGTCCAAGCAAAAAGAAAAGGAAGTACTTTGTGAAATGGCTAGGATACAATGTGAAAGAAGCCACTTGGATAGCGGCAAAAGACATGTTGAACGCCAAGGAATTGGGGGAGCACTTTGATGAAACTACGGCTAAAGGTTCCCAACAAATAAAGCGTAGGCATTTGATGAGGACATCAATCTCCTTTAGTGGGGGAGAGACGCTAGTAGCATACTTGGCTTCAAGGTAATGCCGTCCACAACATGTATTTGTTCTTTGGCTTGAGGCAATAAAGTTCAACTCTAGTGGTGCAAAGAGAAAAGTATAAGATGAGGTCCTAGTCTTGTACTTGTGCTTGGTTAGTGGAAAAGGAGGAATAGATATGCCAAACTAGGTTGGGTAAGCCGAGTAATTGGGGCCATGGCTTGGAGGGGTCTTGGGTAAAACTATGAAATCTCTTAGTCATGGGCTTGTCCGGGCGGGGGCAAGGTGATGGCGCGTGCTCATAAAAGTGCTACCCGCGAGCTAATGAGAATTGGCGCATGGGAGTCATGAACCCATGTCTCGAAAGGGCAAAGTGGGAACCGAGTCGGGCGGGACTTGGCATCACCCCCGTGCGATCGAACGTGGCTTAACAATGGAAAGCCATCTCGAAGTTGCAACCGAGTCAACTTAGTAGAAGCGTTGAGGTCCGGCTTAGATGTGTCAAGTTAGGCTCGTGGAGCCTAAGGGGGGAGCCCTGAGGGGCAACCCAAATGAGTCCCAAAGTCGGTGGGTCTAGTGAAGGTTAGGTCCTTGGATGAGAGATCCAAGGTCGCTAACGGACCACCTTGGAACGACACCTTTGGGGACTATGCCAAATTTGAGGATGCATTGTGGGGTCGCACCCTAAGGTAAACACAATGCGGCACCATAGAGAATGGCAACTTGAGAATTGGTACGCCGACTACGAGTATAGTCGATGAGGGCATCGACTCCATTTGGTGAGGGTGAGTGTCGCGTACCTCTCCATAAGGATTGCCCGAAACACCTTGGGCACAAAGGGGACCCCGGAGTGACACCCGGGACTTGTGGCGCCATTGGTGAGAGGGCCCAAGTGATCCTAGTGTGGGTGAGGCCCCGGGCGTTGGGAACGCCTCCCACCCACGGAGACTAGGAGGCATGAGGGTGAGGCCATAAGCTATGCGTAGCTTATGGCATGCCGATTATAGAATGCTTTAGAACACCTCATTTGGAGGTGTTAGCTAGAAGATATGGCAAGTTGAGTGGGGTGCTGTCCCGGGACAGCGCCCTGGACCAGCAGTGGCCTGGGAGTGGCTCCCGGGATTGCCAACCTTTAAAGTGGCATAACTTCCTTTGTACTTGCCCGAATGGGGCAAGTGAGTAGTCCATCATGATCTACGTGAAATGTAAATCACGATGGAGTGGTCAATTGTTAGAATCGAAGATTGTATGAGGAAGTTATGGGGTTCTGAAGCTGCTGGGGCCTTCTAAGCCCAGCGGCTAAGGGAAAATGTCTACTTGGCCCCAAGAGTTGGGGGAGAGACAAAAGGATACTTGACGGTGGGGTAGGGGTCCTGCCTAGAGTCCTAGAGGCTTATATGGGTGAGGTGGTGTGGCCTCACCCACCCGAGGCCCAACGGCAAGGCCTCCAAGGGCATTGGCCCATTGTGAGGGCATAGTTGCCTAGTAAGGCTCGGGTTGTTGTAGTGTTGCTCCGGCAACACGTTGAGCAACATAAGATTGGACTTCCATGGATGGAAGTCCACATCTTGAGATTGGTTACCGATTAAGCGGTGAGTCCCGAAAACCAAGTAGGAGGTTTGGTCCCCCTCCTATGAAGTGTTGGGGTCCGCGGTATTGGGAAGCTAACCTTTCGCATGGCGGTATGCGAAGGGTTAGCGCTCGTAACTCTTGCTAGAATCGAAAAATGGACCGCATTAGCAATGGGACCTAGCAAGGGTTGCGACAGAAGCCTACGCCGTGTGCCTAGGCCTCCTTAAAGTGGGGAGGCAGGGACCACGTTATGCAAAGGCCGCCCAGGCCGTGGAAGCCTAGTCCATGTGCATGCCAAAAACCTTAGGGCTACTTTACACCTAGAAGGCGGGCCAAACCCCTTTGAGGCTGATTGGATGAAATTTCAGCCCTTTTTGGGTTGGAGGCTGGCCTCATCTACACATTATAATAAGATTATAACGGGGGCCAATTTTCCCTCATATAAAGGTGTCAGCCATAAACCCCCACCCTTTTGCATCTGTAGTCCAAGTGGAAGTCTATGGCTCACATGCCTTTGTTGACTCTTAGCCTCGTAAACTCCATACTCATGCTCCAATGAATTTAAATACAAAACACACTTTTTTTTATTAAACCCCATAGGACATTAGCATTGAAAAAATACTTATGCACATGTGATGTTTATTACACACAACCACACTAACATTTTCTCCCTACTCCAATCTTCTACATGATCCATGTGCTAGGCAACTAATTAATCCTAGTCCCTAATTTTTTAAAAGGCCTTTCCTCCCACATTAGTGATTCATTCAAATCTAACCTAGTTGCACTACTCATTACTCTTACTCCTCTACCTCACCACCTCACCAGGAGCCTTGGTTCCAGAGTTTGAAATCCAACCAGAAGGCTAGACTGTCCTCCAACACCGAATGTTGGTTCGGAAATCCCGAATCAGACTTGAATGTGGGCCTGAGGCCACTCTCCGAACTCTGCCCTGAATCCTGAATCAAACTTGAATGTGGGCGTTCGGCCACTCTCCAAACTCTGATTCGGAAATCCCAAATCAGGCTTGAATGTGGGCCTGAGGCCACTCGCCGAACTCCGCCCTGAATCCTGAATCAAACTTGAATGTGGGCCTGAGGCCACTCGCCGAACTCTGCCCTAAATCATGAATCAAACTTGAAAGTGGGCGTTCGGCCACTCTCCGAACTCTGGTTCGAAAATCCCAAATCAGACTTGAATGTGGGCCTGAGGCCACTCGCCGAACTCCGCCCTGAATCCTGAATCAAACTTGAATGTGGGCCTGAGGCCACTCGCCGAACTCTGCCCTGAATCTTGAATCAAACTTGAAAGTGGGAGTTCGGCCACTCGCCGAACTCTGCCCTGAATCTTGAATCAAACTTGAAAGTGGGCATTCGGCCACTCGCCAAACTCTGGTTCGGGAATCCCCCTCTCCCCAGAGAGGCTCCCGCCTCTTTTCGAGCTCTATTCCCCTGCTCCAAGCACATCCCCTTATCCAGCAAGTAATCCCCTTGTGACAACCGACCTCACACCCTTAATGAGCTTCCCCTTAAGCCTAAAATGAACACCCACGCTCCTTAGTAGCCTAGCAATAAGTCTTAATTGGCCAATAACCTGGGATCAAGCCACTTGAGTTTAAGCATACCTAATTCCTAACCACACTAACCACTTTTTTTTAATTTCCTTTCATTTTCATAACGCACGGTCACACCGCTCAACTCTAACTAATTCGCATCACTTAAACTCCAATGCATTCTAACTTCTAACTAACCCAAACAAAAATGCACATCCTTGTGTTTGGGTACTTTTAAGGTTAACTTGAAATGTGGGCCTATGATTGGGCTCACAAAAGGCCTTAGGGCCAAGAAGCTAGGCCGATTCAATGAATCTAGCATAATCCAACGGATCTAGCATAATCTAGCATAGAGTCATTTAGATTTTCACATAATCCAACGGATCTAGTTCCCTAAAAAATCATACTTTATTTAAGAAGGTTTGTATTAGTGAAATATGACATTGGCCCGAGTGTCAGCCATAAACCCCCACCCTTTTGCATCTGTAGTCCAGGTGGAAGTCTATGGCTCACATGTCTTTGTTTATTCTTAACCTTGGAAACCCCATGCTCATGCTCCAATGAAATCAAATATTAAGCTCACTCTTTTTATTCAACCCACAGGGCATTAGTATTGAAAAATTCTTATGCACCTATGATGATTATTACACACAACCACACTAACATCTTCTTCTTCCTCTAATCTCCTACATGATTTATGTCCTATGCAACTAATTAACCTAATTCCTAGCTCCCCAAGGCACCCCTTCACACTTAGAGGTTAGTTAGAACCGACTCAACTGTACCCATAGCTAACACCACACCCTGTATTGCCAAGTGGCTTGGAGCTTGGCTTGCAGCTCTTGGTCCATCTCAAAGTCTGAAATCTCTTTCGGCCAAGAGCCTAAAATCTCCTTCGGCCAAGGGCCTGAACTCACATTCGGCCAGAGCCTGAAATCTCCTTCGGCCAAGAGCTTGAAATCTCCTTCGGCCAAGGGCCTGAACTCACATTCGGCCACGAGCCTGAAATCTCCTTTGGCCAAGGGCCTGAACTCACATTCGGCCAAGAGCCTGAAATCTCCTTCGGCCAAGGGCCTGAACTCACATTCGGCCAAAGCCTGAAATCTCCTTTGGCCCCTTCGGCCCAGAGCCCTGGTGAGAGAGCCAGAGAGAGAAAAAAACCTTCGTAGCCAGCGAGCCTGAGCTGGGAGAGAGCTTGGCTCCGAGATCTCCGAGTTCTATCCATCCGAGGAAGCCGTAACCACCCTAAAACCATCTCCTAGGTATCCTAAACCAAACAATTAACCCGGGCTAAAAACCACAATTCTTACTAACTCCCCACTCAAATTCTAACCTAGCTAACTCAAATCTTAACTTAACCCTTAACTAACCACCCCACTAATCCCTCCAACCCCAATCCCAACACAACACCCACTCAACATTTCAAACTTAACTTAAATTAAAACACAAAAGCTTCACTCTTTTTATAATTTTGAGCAATTGAAGAAATGCCAGAGCATTCGGTCTAATGAACTTTTGAGATGAAAAACACATGTGGGCACCATATTGGGCTCACACCGAGGCCAAGAATTAACCCTCCATTTTGGGTGCACCCAATTCAACGAGCTCGGGCCGTGTCATGACATACATTTTTAAATTAAAAAAGCCATACCACCAAATCGGCCCGGCCTCTAGGTGTAAAGGGTTGGGACCGATTTGAGCCTTTTGGCCAATCAGAAGTGAAGATTTCAAGCCTCTTACACAACGAATTGGCCTGGGTTCTAGGTGTAAAGCGGCCCTTAGGAGCAAGGGGCGCGTCTCCTCTTTGAACAACATTTTAAATCAAGACGGCGATATCCGGAGTTTGGTTGTATTTCTGGTTAAAGTCAGGCAGAAAATCGCCCATGGTAGACAAACGTTGCTGCCATTTCTAATTTGAACCCAAAGCATGTTGTGCTGTCGCGTTGACGAGGTCGCATGTGTCAAAGTAGATGACGATGATGAGGTTCGGAGAAGACTCTTTGCTTCTTGCTGTCTCTCCAGGAGGCATTGCCGAGTCGCGAGTTTTCGGTTCTCGTGCTTGATGTCTCGTCCTAAATCGGGACGTCCTATTTTATATATGTAAACGGTAGGTACGAATTGTTTTAGCCTGAAAACCTAAAAATTGGAGATTAGGTCTGTGTGGGAATGGTGAGGAGTTTTTTCTTATTGCGTAGGAACAAGTTTATCTAATTGTGAGAAGTGCAAGATAGAAGCAGAAACCGATGGCACTAAAATAAGACCTTAATACGTAATAGTTTGCGGAGTGGATCGGGCTCTCTGTTGGGAGCAAAGATAAAAGGGAAAGGGCATCATGCTGTACAGCATGCATCATTCCTCATACTACTGGAGGGGCTAGGTTCAGCATACTTTACTTAATGTCAAACTTCAAGAAGATGCAGGATATGCTTGATCAGGTGTGATCATGGTATACATCTTATCTCAAGATGAGAACGGGCGGAATTTGACTCCAATGGAATGCAAGCTTTCCACTCTCGGGTCAGACCAGGTATTGGCCATCCTGGTGTGCCTTCCGGTGCAATCAGTAATTGCTTTTGGTTTGACATGCAAGAGATTTCGGGTAATTGCAGAAAGTGATAACCTCTGGGCATGCATATGCAACCGCGAATGGGGCAGCCGAGCGGTTCATGCCTGGCCGGTGCTCAGCAAAGACAGGAAGGGGTGGAAGAGAGTGTACAGGCAGATGCTGATGCTTAAGGCAGCCTCTTGGCGCAGAGTGCGTCAATTGGATGTGGGGCCTGCTCCGCGAGCATCGCATTCCATGAACTCAATTGCCGGTAAGGTAACCGTGTTTGGAGGAGGGTGTACAGGAGGCCAACACCTTGACGACACATGGGTTGCCTCTGTTCCTAGTGGGATTCCTGAAAGTATTTCGTGGCAGCAGACTTGTGTTGGGATCCCTTCTGGAAGATTCGGTCAAAGCTGCACAGTGGTCGAGAATAAACTTGTATTGTTTGGAGGAATCAATGACAAAGGAACTCGTCAATGTGATACATGGGTAAACAAGGGACTTGGAAAGGAAACCTGTCAAGGGGCTGCAGGATGGGAATTGGTTGAGGTAGCAACATGTCCTCCCTCGCGGGGTGCTCACGCTGGCTGCTACGGAGGGGAGAGTAAGGTGGTCATATTTGGGGGAATTGGGTCGGAAGGCGTCAGGCTTAGAGATACGTGGGTGTTGGACTTGGCAGAGGTACCGCCATCCTGGCATGAGGTGTTCACCCCTTTGGATGCTGCCCCTTCTGCGCGATCTGGCCATTCTTTGACTTGGATCGGGGGCAAGAAAATGGTTCTTTTTGGTGGACGGGGTACACGGTTCGAGGTTCTGAGTGATGTTTGGTTATTAGATATGGAGGACAGTTCCCCTGTTTGGGTTGAGTTGAGGGCATGCGAATTTCAATCTTTACATGACTGTCCTACCCCGCGTGCTGGTCACTCTGCGACACTAATATTTGGTGGAAGAATCTTGATTTTTGGAGGGGAGGATGCACGAAGATCTCGGAAGGCTGATGCCTGGGTTCTTGATCCGATGGCTGCTGTACAGGCAGGTCGCACCTCCTCTAGTACGGCAAGCTATCCCAAGAAATTATTATGTGGCGACAAGTTGGCACCTCGATTTTGGAAGAAATTGAAACAATGCGGTCAACCGCCAAGTAAAAGGTGCTTCCACGGAGCTTGTGCACTAGAGTCTGGCCATTCCATCCTCGTTTTTGGAGGAATGGTTGATGCAGATCTTCTGCCAGCATCCATTACAGGATTGGGTTTTGATTCTGAGCTTCACATGCTACAACTAATACCCTGATCACCATACATGTCCTGTAAACTTGGTGTGAAATGTTTGTGACGCACCATGTGAGAACGCTCCAGTAGAGATATGAATTCTATAGGTAATTGAATTGCTATCTGTAAGGGGCCTTAGTTTGAAAATTTTGATAGATTCTCGAAGACCTATGAAGGGTTTCTGGCTACGAAGGAGGTGGCCTACACTCATCCATCCTGCGCACAAGTAAGCAGATCATGAAGTGCGTTGAGAGTTTTCCTATATGAAGGTACAATGGCCTCCCACTTGACAGTTAACTTAGAATATTCTCTTGGTTGGTGCCTCCTCTGATGTGGACTTGAATATCTTTCTGTGTAGTTGATTTGAACAGGGTTTATGATAGCACATTATGAGATGCCTATCAGCCCCCCCTCCTAGGCTTTGAAGGATATTGTCGTAATGATTGCTGCTGAGTTTAAGATGGTGTTGGGCACCTGTTTGGTATGTGGGTTGTCAAATCTGTTATTATTCCTCCCCCAAAATCCTCTACTTACTGGACATCCCCGACAACATGCAGGTCATTAGAGTGATGGGAACATGGATATGTTAAGAATACATATGCGGTGTACCCTAAATGGTATTTGCATACTTTTCATCTTGGTTACCTGTTCAGATTGAAGGAATATCTTGGAAATCTAGGTATTTACTGAATTTTGTTCCTGGCTTCTTGTTGATAGTAAGAAAGGGCTTAGTTAGTGAGATAAAACTCAGTCAGCACATGTAGAGAACCCTTTGCATGTCTTGGTAGCCTGAATTGCTGTCAATTACCACAGTACTTCTACGAAGTCCAGAGTTTTAATATGAAAAATTACATTTATCAAGTTAATTTTGTTGTGCAGTGGTTATGCTTGAAGATATTTTGTTTGTGAATTGCGTGGCTTCTGTGAAAAGATGGAGAGATGTGCATCCCACTGTCCATACCAGTGTTGTGCTGGTAACTTGAGAATATAGGATGGTCCAGTACAGTAGAGAAGCAATATGTTTGTTGGTCTGTAGATAGCGGAAGCTAGGTGTAAATATCATAGGGGTAGAGAACTATGTGCATTGGAAGTGGGGAGAACCCTGAAGGGGGAGATTTGCTAACTATACAATTTTCTGGTTTAATTCATTCATTCATTATTCATTAATACCTGAAGCTCTGTAGTGATGCCACTTGATAATGAACAACCACCCTCAGAGTGGTCAACTTGGAGTAGTGGGGTTGATGAGAGTGACTGGTTGTGGTTGTGGTTATCATCTTTTATGCCTTTCCAACAGAAAAACAAGTAAAGAAAGTAAAGCATAATCGTAACCACCCCTAGTATCAACAACTCTAGAGTAATTGCTTATTGTGATCACAAACATGAAGTTCCTCAGGGCATCACCAAATTGCAAATAGGTGCAATTGCTAGATGATATTCAACGAGCTTTTTCAGACATGACAATGTTTGCACATGTGCCTTTACTTAGTGGAAATAGAAATTGCTTAGAGCGACCAATGGCCACCTGTAAACACACTCCACCTATGCCTGTCTACAAAGCAAAAACCCACTACATGTCATTTTGGGTGTGTGTGGTGCATGTGTGCAAGCATTGGTTGGTATGTGTAATTTTCTCAAGGGTTGTTTACACTAGGAGTGGTTGTGGTTATGGTTTACTTTCTTTCACTATATTTCCATGGAATAAATGCAGAATAAAGCTTACCACGACCACAACCACCATCCATTTCATCATCCCCCACTACCTTTGGCTCAATGCTCAAAGTTGGGGGTATTTCACAACACTAGAAGGACAAAGGGCAGCCATGGCTACCAAAGGGTCGATGGTAGCCCCATGGGCTCGAGAGTACTAAGCAAATGTACTGAGTGAAACTAGTAACTCAATGCCATTGTGTAGGGTATCCACGTGCAAGGTGTAAAGCCAACACATTTAATTTATAAGGAGCAAAGATTGAAAGGAGCAAATTATAAGGAGCAAGAATTGGTGTTGTGGCCTTTTATGAAAATGACTCTGCAACCATAAGTCACAGATCATGGTGGTGCAAGCCAACATTTCCACCTGTACTTGTAAGTTTTCCTTCATTACATGCCCCTTGGCATGTTTGTAAGTGGTTTGTTTTGAACTTTGAGCAAAAGCTCATCCCCTCCACACACCCTCTGGCTATAATCAACTATGACGAGGAAGACAATCTTAAGTTTTGATCACATATCGCATGGCAATATGTATTAGGATTACGATCAATACCAAAACCAGCATAAAGAAGATAAGGAGAATGACATCCCTGGTTGGCGTGAAGACAAAGACTACTTCGGAATCAATTTCTACAATGGTCCCAATGCTATCCCTTGCACCCCGACCTTCTTGAAATTGAACTATGCATTTCTAGACCACTAAAACCTAACGCCAAACAATGTACCACCTGAACCCAGGGATTGCATCCATGAAATCCACAAGGTGAGATATTTAAGAACAAACGAATAAAATCCAAACTGATCAAGCCAATCTGATTAATCCGTTCATCTTCTCAAGGCAACTTGAATATTCAGGCCAACCAGTCAAATATTCCAATCAATTTACATATCCAACCTTGGTCCAATTGGTTGCCATGCCCAAAACAAGTCAAAATGAATAAAATAAAATAAAATTTTGACCAACCGATTCGATCAATTAAGTTGACCAATCGGTAAAAACATTGCAATTTTCTTTGTCCATGTGCTTGTCACATGTGGCAGCCATCCTGTCACATGTAACACCATTGAAGGAGATGCCACGAAAGCAACAAACAAAAGTTGCCCACATCCTCAAACACTAACACATGTCAACAAATTTTTCGGGCACACGCACCATAAATGCAACACCGATGCTCTTGACCCTGCCAACCTTGGGGGTGGACTCTTCATTGGAAACCTAAAGGACGTGTGGCGGTGACTTGAGGTTGCAATTCTGATAGTTATTCTCAATGGTGTACCATTTTACAACTTCAATGTTGTAAAATGGTATAGTAGAATTGTAACTCATCAAAACCTAGCAAAAACAACGGTGAAAATATTTTGGGCTCCCAAAACCCTAGATCTTATGGTGACACTAAACACATAGCATAAAGAATTTTAGTATCACCTTCACTAACTTCCCACTTGTAGTATTACCCTTATAAGCACGATCCTTATAAAGGAAAAATGAAGCGTGCAATTAGAAACTCTGATATTCAAATAATAGGTATATTGATGCTAAAAAAACATGAATATACATAAGTTCCTATATTTAGAACATATGAGGATTAGAGAATAATTGAGTTTTTTTAAAGATTTCATATACTATGTAAAAGCGGGGAACTTAGAGAGATCCTATTGCATTTCATTCAGCCCCAAATCAATTTAAATGAAGTGTCAAGAAGAAACACTATTATCATTAATTTGAGACTATTTCAAATCTCATTTTAAATTACCACTTTTGATCACACCATAATATTGGGCAAACATCATTAAAGGACATTCAAATGTAAATTATTATGCCCTTGGTGAGCTAGTGATTTAAATTGACAAATGAAATTCAAATTAGTTTTAAAAACCAAGATTACTAAAAAATAATATTATTATTAACATTTACCAAATTTACATGCCATGTAATCGCAAATGAAAATGATCAATCCATCTAATGGATACATCATCCAAATGCAAACATATCAAAACTCACAGTCGTGACCTATTTTACAATAATACTCTCTCTAAAGCGCAATGCCTCACGCCATATCTATAATTTGAAAACTCCAATAGACACCAAATCTATAATTTGGACAAACTAAATATATATCATATCTATATAAAAAATTATTCATTAGATTTGTTGGATTCATTGGCAACTTGAAACTCATTTATACAAGACAAATTGTCCCTTGCAAATTTCATATGTTTTGTTGGAATACTAGTAGGGCCGTTTTTCTTCTCACCTGGCTTTTAGGCAATGAGCATTGCATCTATGTCTATCCAATCTGGAGAGAAACTTGAATCAATGGTCCATTTCAAGGATTTTTTGGACTTCCATCTAGTGTAATGATGGAGGATGTCCACATTCTTTCCACAAGGACAAAAATATTCCACTTGAATTTGACAAAAATATGGACTAGTTGCCATAAATTTGGCTCTGACAAAGCTCTTGCCAACTCAATGGGTTTGGAAAACTCTTCATCCCTAGGGCGTAACAAGACCATATAGCCTTCAACAATCCACTACCACTCGGAAACATGGTTATTGATGATCGAACAATGGACTGACGTA
Organism: Polytrichum formosum; assembly: GCA_964035585.1. NCBI lineage: Eukaryota > Viridiplantae > Streptophyta > Polytrichopsida > Polytrichales > Polytrichaceae > Polytrichum > Polytrichum formosum. Next base: position 9,563,176 of record OZ037938.1, on the reverse strand, counting down.
TGACTCATCCACATTGAATTTCTCACAAATATCTTCATTGCAAAAATACATGGCTTGGGATTGCAAAATCATGGCCCGGTTCTTCGGCCAATTTTTTTGTTTTAACACGCTTGAAGTTTCAAGTGTCAAATTTCTCATATTAGAAAATGAGCATTGCCAATATGGTATCAACTATCCATATTGTCCATGCACAACTTTGGTGTTGTATCCTTCACACAAATCTTCCCAATATTTGATAAATTCAAAAATCCCTTCAATATTTTCTTCCTCGTGTTTCATAGGATTTGGTTTGCAAGGTTTAGGCTCGCCAACAAGCAAAATTGCTTTGCTATTTTCATTTATTTTCCAAATCAAGATACCTGGCGGTGGGCTCCAATTGCATGTGGTGCAAAAAAACTTGTATTGCATATGGGGAGACCATCAACGTGCATTTGGCAACACGATGATCAACTCAAGAATGGACTTCCATCTAACCATTGGCTACCGACTAAGGGGAGAGTCTTGAATGCATGTGTAGGAGGGTTGGTTACCAAGCCATGAGCTTAGAGGTTTGTGGTATGGGGAGCTAATCATGAATGTATATAGGATGTGCAGGTTAGCGCTCGTGACACTTGCGAAGCGGTCAAGATAAGTTAAGGGGCGCTAGCAAGGGTTGCAATAGGTTGCATTGCTGGTTATTGGTGATTTGTGACATTTGAGGCTTAGAAGCATGAGGTGGAGATACCGTTAGTAATTAGAGATAGAGTTAGAGGTTATTAATAAAATTGGTTACTAAAGATAGAGTTAAAGTTGGTTTGGAGGGTGGCAAAATGGCTCCCATCCAAATATTATTCCTCGCAAAGGTGGCTTAATTTCAATCCTCCTCCTACACAGCCAACCCCATCAAAAGTGGTAAGTGTGGAATTTGGTGGAAGTTACGTACCTTGAGCAACTCCCCCCCCTTTCGCAATAGCGATTTATGAATTTTAGATGAAGCTAGGATGATTTAGATTGGATGAAAAACAATTTTGTAACAGATGAAATAATGGATTTATGATACACTTATGTGGTCTGTATGGATGAATGCAAAATATGAATGAATGTGATGCATTTGGATGATTATAAGATATAAAAAGTCATTGCTTGGAGGTATTAAAGTAGTCCACCCATTTGCCCAATCTTGTGGGTTGTTATTTCGATTGGAGTAGCAATTGTGACCACATATTTATTAGGCGATTTCAATATTTTGAGTAAATATTTATATTTTTGAATAAATAAATAAATAAATAAATATATATATCATGAGATGTTTAAAACATGAAAAAATTATGTAATATTCCAATGCTAAATGTATTTTTAATAAAATGGCATGTATGATATTGGATACATGTGAAGCAAGGAGTAGGATGTGAAAAAAATTGAACATGCTTAGAAAATGATTTGATTCTACACAACTTAAATACATCATTTTTTCAAGGTTGTTTGTTGCATAGCACTAATGCATGATGGACCGGTCAATGACAGTTGAAAAGGGGTATTATATTGAATATGTTGTTTAATGTCATTTATTATTTTTTACTAATGACATAATTTTTACCAAATAAATTTGTTGGTTGTAGGCAAATCCAACATGCATAAAAATCAACAAAAACATGCGAGAGGAGCAACGAGTTTGGTGTAGGAGGAAATTGGGAAGGTCTTGGGAGAGAGAGAGACAAAATGTTCCTCTTCCTAGGAAACTAAATGGAACACAACTAGCCATCGGGAACATAGCTTAGCATCGGGAACGCCCGTGAGACCATGAAAACGCAACTAGGCATCAGGAATGTCTGTGAGACCATTGGAACACAACTAGGCATTGGGAACGCCCATGAAATCATGAAAACGCAGCTAAGCCATTGGAAACACAACACAAAGCTTGAGAACCCAAGAGGCATGTGAATAAGGAGCGAGAACCCTAATTTATAAGAACATGTGATTAGATGAACCGATGGATGAATGAGCCTTAAATGGGAATCCAACTACTAGATGAATTTTGACACCAAAAGATACGTACATAGAAATAACATTTTGAGTAATTTAGATTCAACACTTTAGAATAAAAAATTAAATTCATATTATAAATAAATAAATTTCTATTTTTGATAATCTAAAAAGAACCTAAATGTCAAACACTATACAAATAGGCCAAATTAAAGGCCTTAATATATTTTGTTTGGCTCCAAAAAAAATTACATGAGTGTCAATTGCTACCTTGGGAATGCTACCTTGTTACCTTAGAGACTTATTGCCTCAAAATTTTCTACCTCAGAAATGTTACCTTGCTACCTTGGAAATTGGCACCCATGGTGCACTGATATTCGCACCCGTGGTGCACTGATATTCGCACCCGTGGTGCACTAACTTATAATTGGCATTTGTGGTGCACCAGCTTTCTTTAGCACCCGGGGTGTATAAAGTTGGTAGTGACAAAGGAGTTGATTGCACATGCTCATCATTTAAAATCGAGGAGGAAGAGGTTACATTCAAATTCACCAAGGATTTGAGGTTGTTAAATTAAATATTTACTCAAGAATTTTGCTCAAATTATGGTCCAGCAAAAACGAATTAAAACAATCAAAAAATTCCGACTTAAAAAAAATTACAAGTACTTCACAAAATTGAAGATAAAAAGGCTAACACAAATCGTCTACTTAAAAACATATAATGAGGAGATGTGGGATGTCTTAGGCCCCATCAACAAAACATACTTGGAGAATGACATAGGAAATCTAATCGGAGCAAATAGAAGCCATCATTTGAAAGAGAATTTGTGGTTGAAGGTGATTCATGCAAGGCGGTCAAGTAGGCCAAATCAACCATCATCTCATCCTCAAGTTTTAATCTAAGATTTCACATCATGAAAGTCTTCAATCAATCACTTGAGTCAAATGCTAATAAAAAAAATATAGACCCACAATTATACTTGGTAATTTGTGAAGGAAGTGTAAAAGAAATCTTGGATAAATTGAAAAGTAAAATAAGAGGATTGTTTTATGCAAGTTGCAAAGAAGGTGAGAAATCACTTATCCTAAATATTGCACATGGAAATAATGTTGGAAGGCATAATCCTAGTGCTATCCTAAAGATACCTAACCTTCACAATAGGGTCTTAGGAGAACATAAGTTTGAAAAATCTTGAGCACCGAATCCTAGGGCATATTTAAGACTCTCAAAAATTGCTTTAACTAAACAAGAACTTATATCTTGCAATTCATTCAAAATATCAAGGAGGTTCCAAAAATTGATTTGATTAACCAAGGATAAATAATTAGTATAGAGCATTGAGAGTGATATGATTATAGGATAGTTGATTGAGTTAAATAAAAGATACTTGGAAGAAGATATTTCTCTTCACCCTTAGAACCAAAGGGAAATTAGGATCTCATACTAACATACTAGACATACTAACATACTAATTTCCACTTACAAATCACTTAGGCCCTTAGGATTGTTTCAAGGTTTAATTCATATAGGAATGATGTTCATGTGACCAATCAATAGTGGGTTACACTATCTAAGGTTGAGGGTTGAAGGTGACTTCAACATTTTTGCGACCATGCTCGGGATTTGGCACATGAATGTCATACCTATAAGAATTAATTTTTTTAATACTAAGTAGGAATATGACATCTTTTTTTGATGGTGGATCAAGATTGAACATCATCACAAATACCCTAAGGAGGAAGTTGGGACTCAAGAAGATAGAGCCTGCAATTTTTACTATAAAGATGGGTGACCAAAATTAGGTCGTGCCCAAAATAATCATCTGGGATGTACAACTTGATGTTGGCAAAAGTGTGATTTGGACAATGCTTACAGTCATGATATGGTAAGCATAGAGGATAATTATTCTATATTATTGGGAAGACCATTGTTGAAAGAGGCTCAAATTTAGCATGACTAACCTTGCAATATATTAACACTAAATCAAAGGATAAAGTGGACAAAGAAACCCGAAAAACCCAACACTACCATTTGCAAAAAGACCTTTGAATCGGAAAGAATGTGACTGGAAAATGGTACTATCTGATGAAGAAAAAAATGGTAGTCTATGAATCATTTCCAAAGTTATAACCTATGGGAGACTAACCTTGAAGAAGTTAAAAGGATCAAGTTGTAACACAATAAATCAATATCCCTAAGAAATTGGAAAAACCCAAAGCAACAATAGGTGAACAAGTGAAAACTTGACCTAGAAAAACAACCCAAAAAAAGAAACAAACCATGGAAAAGAAATATGTATGCCCCAACCAATTATACAAGGTTAAAGAGTGGAAAAGACTTGTCGCAACCATTGCTAGCACCCCTTAACTAGCTTGACCGTTTTCTCAATTCTAGCAAGGGTCACGAGCGCTAACCCTTCGCATTCCGCCATGCAAATGGTTAGCTCCCAATACCGTGGACCTCTTAGCTCTTAGGAGGGGAACCAACCCTCCTACTTTGCATTCGGGACTCTCCTTTTAATCGATAACCAATATCCATGGAAGTCCAATCTTTAGTTGATCATCGCATTGCCGGAGCAACACTACAACAACCCGAACCATACTAGGCAACTATGCCCTCACATTGGGCCAATGCCCATGGAGGCCATGCCGTTCAGCCTTGGGTGGGTTTGGTCGGCTACGCCGCCTCATCCATATAAGCTTATAGGACTCTAGGAAGGGCCCTTATCCCACCGTCAAGTAACCTTTTGTCTGTCTCCCAACAGTTGGGGCCAAGTACACATTTTCACTTAGTCGCTAGGGCTGGAAGCCCCATCAGCTTCATAACATCATAACTTCCTTATATGATATCTGATGCTATTAAGTGACCACTCCATCGTCATCTACGTTTCACGTAGATATTGATGCATTCTTTATTTGCTCCATTTGGGCAAGTATTTTTGGAACAATAGCTGGTCACTAGATGTATACATTGATAGACTGATATAGTGGATACAATCAAATAACGATCACACTAGAAGATCAATTGAAAACCTCTTTCATTATTGAGTATAGAGCATTTGTGTATTGGGTAATGCCTTTTGGATTGATGTGCGCACTAGCCACCTTTAAAAAAATTATGATGAAGATATTTGCGGATTACCTAGACAAAGTCGTGAAGATATTTTTAGATGATTTCACTATGTATGGAAACAAAAAAACTTCTTGAACCCTAGAAAAATGTTTCATCAGACGTCACAAGAATGGAGTAAGTTTGAACCCAAAAACAGTCATTTTTGCATCAATTCAAGGAGACTCATGGGACTTGTGGTTTGTAAAGAAGGCTTGTTGTGGGCCCTAAAAAGGTGGAGGTTATATGAAGATTATTCCACCAACTAGAGTACAAGAATTTTGAGCTTCCTAAGACTAGCTACATACCACCACAAATTCATTTGGATGTATGCATAAGTTACTAGACTCCTTTACTTATTTTTAAAGAAAAAAAAATTACATTCGAAACCATCTTGTCAACAAATATTTGAAGACGTGAAGAGAATGTTGACCACTACACCCATATTGATAACCCCCAATTGGGGCAATGAAAGTGACTTGGGAACTAGTTATGTTTGGACCATATTGGTGGCTAACAAGCCATGCAAATGTTAAGTACTATAGGTTGCAGAAGCCACAATAAAAATCAAGTGGAAAGAGGAAGCAAATCCCCAAGACTTAGGTGACCTAAGAAAAAAAGTGACCTCGTATTGGAGATAAACCTTCATATAATATTTGATATTAAAAATTGTTTGACCAAGGGTTAACACAAAAAAATAAAACACTACGAATCAACATCACCAAAGGATGGACTTACCACATATGTATGCATGGACGAATTTCAAATGCATATTCTACAAAATAAAATTCAATATCATTCTAGGGGAAAATTCAACCAATTAAGGAGACAATTTCACAATTTATTTATAAAAATGAAATATCTACAAATGCGACAATATAAAACAATGAAATATAAAACTTGACTTTGAGTCCAAATTTTAGTGGAGTGGTCGGCACAAGGCAAGATCCCCAAGAAATAGGAGCCCATCACACAAGGTAGTGTTTTCCTTGTCAATTTCTCTACAAATTGCAAAATATATATACACATGTATAAGAAAATAAAATAAAATAAAAACATGATGCAAATAAATGAAGATTCAAGAAAGAAAATTCCATATTCATAAAGTTAACAATTTTCAAATTATGCTTAACAACTAGAAAGATGTACTAAATAGCCAAGTAATATGTCATGGGGATAATTTAACCAATTGGAACAACCACCTTGTATCCAGAAACTCAACCGGCTTAACAACTTAAGACACAACCGTCCAAGAGGCAACCAAATTATTCTAAGATTGAATGTTAAACAACACTTAAGTTTTGTTTTGGAGACATTTTTTTGGAATGTACATACAATTACTTTCTACTCAAGAGTGCAATCTTTCCTTCTCTCTCAAATTCTTTGTGAGTTGTTGGATTTCATGATAGTTGAGTGAATTTTCAATGGAAAAAATAGTCATGTTTTTAGCAAACATTTAAGAGAGTAGTATGAAGGTGAGATACAAATGCTTAATTTTTTTGAAAAATGATTGTAATTTTTAATCAATATGATGATTGAATTAACCTCAACACATATAGAAACTTGATAGATTAAGTGATTAAATTATTATTTTTTGTATTTCGAATTTAATTCTTCATGAAGAATATTAACAAGTGAATTTCCTTATTATGAGATGTTATTTATTTTAAATTAGAGATATTTTTTGCTTAAATAATCATTTTAGATATTATAGAAGTCATGTTTCATCTTTGAATCACATTGTACACTTAAGGATTTTATGGAGTTGTATGATTAAGTATGTGGAGTATCATCTTAATATCATAAAAAAATTTAAGCTTGTCATACGAATTATCTATCTATATATATAGATATCGTACTTATACACCAATTGGTAATACTTGAGTTGAAATAAGAAAGACACAATAACATGCATAACTTAATAATGATGTTTTGCATGGGCATTGCAACATTCAATTGTCGTCCAATATGTTACCATAATGGACTCAACACAAATGTTACCGCAAGCTCTGCATCCCGTTCTACCAATATAATAGCACCAACCATATTCGAGATGTTGGATGTGGGATGCAACGACGTTTCTGCCTCCAAGGTGAGAACACACACCCTAAGTGTTTATAAACTTCTCATTCTCTAGAACTTGGGTTCTTGTGGACATGGTCTCTCGGTGCATAACGAAATGCTAAGGTCCATCAACATCAAAGTAAATACAGATGATAAAAAACAAATGGGTCCAGAGGAGGTGCAACCAATATGAGAAGTTTGCTAGCAAAAAACCAGATTCAAATTTTTGGTATATGTTTTTTTCCAGAAAATCCATATCATTTATGATCCAATCACAATCCATCAAAACAATGGGTGCTTTCAATCTATCATAGTCCATGATTCTTATGTGTTTGAATATACCAACATAATGTATATATTTTATCATTATTTTTAGTTTTTTTCTAATAAATATTAATGCCATGCAACTATCAATATTGTCCACGCTGTTTAATGCTCCATCATGGCATCCAAAATGGTTGCCATACGTTTTTATATTGGAATATAATTTTGTGACCAATTTGGGGGGGACAATTAGTTCTTCCATGCTTGGATGATTGTTTCCCATGCATCCATGTCTTGGATAACCTTCCTCAAGGTCACAAATCTATGCATGAGGAGTGCCCGCAACACTATGGACACAAAGGGGACCCCGGAATGATGCCCGAGATTTGTGGTGCCATAGGTGACAGGGTACAAATGATCCTAGTGTGAGTGAGGGCCCCGGGCGTTGAGAACACCTTCCACCCACGGAAACTAGGAGTCACAAGAGTAAGTCCATGAGCATTGAATAGCTTATGGTGTCCAAATTTTAGAATACTTAAGAACTCTCCAATCGGAGCTTTGAGCTAGGAGATATGATAATTTGAGTAAAGCATTGCCTAGGAACAACACCCTGGGTGTCGCGGATCTCTTCATGAAGAGTGCCCAAAACACCATGGGCACAAAGGGAACCCCGGAGTGAGACCCGAAACTTGTGGCGCCGTTGGTGAGGGGGTCCAAGTGATCCTAGTGTGGGTGAGGACCCCGGACGTTGGGAACACCTCCCACCCATGGAGACTATGAAGCACAAAAATAAGGCCATAAACTATGCGTAGCTTATGGCAGGCTAATTCTAAAATGCTCAAGAACACCTCAGTCGGAGGTGTGAGGTAGAAGATATGGCAATTTGAGTGGGAAAATGTCCCGGCCCTGGTTGTCACGTACCTCTCTATGAGGAGTGCCCGAAACATCATGGGTACAAAGGGGATCCTGTAGTGATACTCGAGACTTGTGGCGTCGTTGGTGAGAAGGCCCAAGTGATCCTAATGTGGGTGAGAACCCGGGTGTTGGGAACACCTCCCATGTCACGTACCTCTCCATGAGGAGTGCCCAAAACACCATGGGCACAAGGGGGACCCTGGAGTGACACCCGGGACTTGTGGCGCCGTTGGTGAGAGGGTTCAAGTGATCCTAGTGTGGGTGAGGGTCTCGGGCGTTGGGAATGCCTCCTACCAATAGAGACTAGGAGGCATGAGGGTGAGGCCATAAGGGTTGCGTAGCTTATGACGTGCCAATTCTAAAATGCTCAAGAACACCTCAATCAGAGGTGTGAGCTAGGAGATATGGCAATTTGAGTGGGGCGTTGTCCGTGGTACAGCAGTGGCCTAAGAGTGGCTCCCGGGATTGCGAAGCATTGAACAGACATCACTTCATTATTACTTGCTCTAATGGAGCAAGTGAGTACTCCATGGACATCTATATGAAACGCAGATGACGATGGAGTGGTTGAATGTTACCATCAGAGATCATATAAAGAAATTATGGGATTCTGAAGCTGTTGGGGGCTTCCAGCCCCAGTGTCGCGTACCTCTCCATAAGGATTGCCCAAACACCATGGGCACAAGGTGGACCTCAGAGTGACACCCGGGACTTGTGGTGCCGTTGGTGAGATGGCCTAAGTGATCCTAATGTGGGTGAGGACCCCGGGCGTTGGAAATGCCTCCCACCCACGGAGACTAGGAGGCATGAAGGTGAGGCCATAAGCTATGTGTAGCTTATAGCATGTAGATTCTAGAATGCTCAAGAACACCTCAATCGAAAGTGTGAGCTAGAAAATATGGCAATTTGAGTGGGGCGCTTTCCCGGGACAACGCCCTTGTACATCTTGGGAGAGGCATAACTTCATCAATACTTGCCCAAATGGAACAAATGAGTAGTTCATCGGCATCTACGTGAAACATAGATGACGATGGAGTGGTCGATTGTTACAATCAAATACCATATGAGAAAGTTATGGGGTTCTGAAGCTACTGGGGGCTTCTAGCCCCAACGGCTAAGGGAAAATGTTTACTTGGCCCCAAGTGTTGGAAGAGAGACAAAAGGTTACTTGACGGTGGGGTAGGGGTCTTGCCTAGAGTCCTAGAGGCTTATATGGGTGAGGTGGTGTGGCCTCATCCACCCAAGGCCGAATGGCAAGGTCTCCATGGGCATTGGCCCATTGTGAGGGCATAGTTGCCTAGTAAGGCTCGGGTTGTTGTATTGCTGCTCCGGCAACACTATGATCAACATAAGATTGGACTTCCATGGATGGAAGTCCACATCTAAGAATTTGTTACCGATTAAGGGGTGAGTCCATAATCAAAGAGTAGGAGGGTTGGTCCCCCTCCTATGAAGTGTTGGGTCCGGGGTATTGGGAGCTAACCTTTTGTATGGCGGTATGCAAAGGGTTAGCGCTCGTAACTTTTGCTCGAATGGAAAAATGGACTGTGATAGTTAAAGGGACCTAGCAAGGGTTGCGACATCCAGTGGCTAAGGAAAAATGTCTACTTTGCCCCAAGTGTTGGGAGAGAGACAAAAGGTTACTTGACAGTGGAGTAGGGGCCCTGCGTAGAGTCCTAGAGGCTTATATGGGTGAGGTGGTGTGGCCAAATCCACCCGAGGCCGAACGGAACGGCTTCTATGGGCATTGGCCCAATGTGAGGGCATAGTTGCCTAGTATGGCTTGGGTTGTTATAGTGTTGCTCCGACAACGCGATGATTAACAAAATATTGGACTTCCATGGATGGAAGTCGACATCCAAAAAATCGTTACCGATTAAGGGGTGAGTCTCGAATGAAAGAGTAGGAGGGTTGGTCCCCCTCCTATGGACTAAGAAGGTCCGCGGTATTGAAGGAGCTAACCTTTGCATTGCAGTATGCGAAGGTTTAGTAGTTGTAATCCTTGCTAAAGTTGGAAAAATGGGTGAACCGGAGCAGGAATACATTTCCCGGCAAATTGCCCCACAACGGGGGTCCGTTTTTGCTCCTCCTCCCTGGAAAATGGCAAAGCAGAATTTTGATTTGCTATGTGCATAAGTTTGATGTTGGCTTCTAATTTGTTTGTTTGCATTTCTATTTTCTCGGATCGCAATTTTTTGCATGTGCTCATGTTTTTAATTCTTGTCCTGTATGTTCAGAGTTCCAAAGGAGTGCCCCATCCGTGTCCTCACTGCGGACATGTTTGCAACCCCTTCAACGACGTTTGAACTCCCTTCGTATGTTGCTGAGCTTGCCCATCATTTTGCGGAGGCACCATCCCTACCTCCTACTCACACCCGCCCTTTCAACAACCTAGTCTTGGATTTCCTAGACATAGAGGCCGAACAGGGCGAGGATAGTGATAGACATGATAGTCCAAACTGTTGATTAGGCCTCGTGGATTTAGAGACTCAAACTCGTATGCTATATTTCTTGTTGATATTTTGTAAGTTCATTTTTTTATTTCCATCTACCTTTTGCAATTCTCCATTCAACCTGTTCTATATCTTATGTTGAGGTTTGATTCTGTTTGCTAACGTCAGCCCTAATTTAATCCCCAACCATTTAGAAACCCAACTACAAGACCTTTCATAAGAAATACATTCTTCCACGCCTTCATGTTCTACTTGCTTGTGGAATTATATTAAATTATAATCTCCACGGGATTGGGGCACCTTTTCAAAAAATTGAACTCCAAATATCTCCAAATTCCATGGTCATAGGCACTCTTTCTATCAAATTTGTCCATCATAATTCAAATTCTTCGCTTTCCAAAATCCGCTCTCCGCTCTACGCTCACACTACTAAGTTTTTCGTTGTCATATGAGAGCATTGGCACTTATGAAGGTGGATTTGACCCACAAACCGGGCCGTAGCAATGTGGTGTTGGATGCGCTAAGTAGACGGGAATAGTTCCAAGAAATGAGCACCATCTAAACCTTGTGGCCAATGTTTAATGGTGAAGGAAACTTGTGACGGAAGATAAGGGAGGGGTACATTAACTACCCCGAAGCACAAAGGCTTCTAGGTGAGCTTCGCAAGGGCAAGGAGCTCAAAGAAGTCAAGGTGGTGGACGGATTGCTCAAGTATAAACAAAGTCGGGTGTATATGCCACAAGGCAAGTTGAGATTATTGGTTTTGAAAGAAGAATATGATAGTCCCATTGCCGGGCATAGAGGAGAAAAAAAACCACCATAGAGTGGTGTCAAGGAGGTACCATTGGCTGTGCATAAAGGAGGATATAGCCCATTTTGTAAAGGCTTGGGTGAAGTGCCAAGTGAACCGAGCCTCTTCCCAAAAGCAAGGCAGCCTCTTGCAACCGTTGCCTATCCCGCCGAGGCCATGGCATAGTATGTGCATGGACTTGATCACAAGTTTGTCGGAGTCACAAGGGTATGATGCCATCTTGGTGATGGTAGAGCAGTTTGGCAAGTTGGTACACATGGTGCCGATTATGGGAACCGCGACTGCATTGGAGACCACATAGCCTTTTTCTCAAAGGATGGTGGACGCACCACGGGTTGCCAAAAGTGATTGTGTTGGATCGAGATCCAAAGTTCACAAGTGCATTTTGGAGGCACTTCTCTAGGAACGTCGAAATGAAACTAAGGTTTAGCACGACCTTCCATTTCCAAACGGATGGGAAATCGGAGCGTGTGAATGGACTCTCGAACCAATACTTGAGGAACTTGGTGAGTGCGGACCAACAAGATTGAGCGGACTATGTGGGTTGAGGGGACTTTAGTTACAATGGAACCATGCACTCGGTGACTAAGGAGTTGCCTTTTGTGGTAGCTTTTGGAGTGCGCTCCAACCTACTAACCTAACTCTCGAGGGGGCACATTTAACACTAGAGTTCAACGAAGATGGTGAGGACTTGGCCAAGAAACATGAACAAGTCTTGGAGATGACCAAGTTGTTGGTGGAGAAAGCCCGAAAGCGTTACGAAAAGCAAGTCAATGCCGGAAGAGGCAAAGTAGAGTATGAGGTGGGCCAAAATGTGATGTTGAATGTGAACAACTTCACCTTGCCCAAAGGCCTCATTCCAAAGTTCATGTCCAAAGTTGGACATGTATAAAATGAAGTTACCGCCCGAGATCAAAGTGCATCCAACATTCCATGTCTCATTACTAAAACCATTTAAGGAAGACACCTTGTGGCCCGATCACAATCAAGTGATTTGCCCACCTCCCAACCTTATTGTAGGTTCATTGGAATACGAGGGTGAGGGCATCCTCAAGTGTAGGAAGCCCAAAAAACAAAGAAAAAAATACTTGGTGAAATGGCAAGGATACCATGAGAAATAAACCACTTGGGTAGCGGCAAAAGACATGGTGAATGCCAAGGAATTGGTGGAGCATTTTGAAGAACCTAGGGTTACATGCTCCAATAAAAAAAAGCGTAGGCATTGATGAGGACATCAATCTCCTTTAGTGGGGGAGAGAGGCTAGTAGCACACTTAGCTTGGAGGTAATGCCCTCCACAACATGTACTTGTTTTTGGACGTGAGGCAAGGAAGTTCAACTTTAATGGTGGAAAGAAAAAAGTATGAGATGAGGTTCTAGTCTTGTACTTGTGTTTGGCTAGTGGAAGAGGGGAAATAGATATGCCAAACTAGGTTGGGTAAGCCAAGTAATTGGGGGCCATGGCTTGGAGGGGCCTTGGATAAAACTCAGAAACCTCTTAGCCATGGGCTTGTCCGGGCACGGGCAAGGTGATGGCACATGCTCATAAAAATGTTACCCGCGAGCTAATGAGAGTTGGCACATGGGAGCCATGAACCCATGTCTTGAAAGAGCAAAGTGGGAACCAAGTCGGGCGGGATTTGGCATCAATCCTGTGCAATTGAACATGGCTTAATAATGGAAAGCCATGTAGGAATTGCAACCGAATCAACTTAGTGGAAGCGTTGAAGTCCGGCCTAGATGTGTCAAGTTAAGTTAGTGGAGCCTAACGGAGGAGGCCCCAAAGGAGGGGCAACCCATGTGAGTTCCAAAGTCGGTGGGTCTAGTGTAGGTTAGGTCCTTGAAAAAAATATCTAAGGTTGTTAACGGACCACCTTGGAACAACACCTTTGGGACTGTGCCAAATTTGAAAATGTATTGTGGGGGTCGCGCCCTAAGGTAAACACAATGCCACACCATAAACGATGGCAACTTGAAAATTGGTGTGCTGACTACGACTATAGTCAATAAGGGCATCGACTCCATTTAGTGGGGATGAATGTCGTGGACATCTCCATGAGGAGTGTCTAAAACACCATGGGCACAAAGGGGACCCGAGAGTGACACCCGGGATTTGTGGCGCCATTGGTGAGAGGGCCCAAGTGATCCTAGTGTGGATCCCAAGCATTGGGAATACCTCCCACCCATGGAAACTAGGAGTCACGAGGCTAAGGCCATAAGCTATGTGTAGCTTATGGCGTGTTGATTTTAGAATGCTCAAGAATACTCCAATCGGAGGTGTAAGCTAGGAGATATGGCAATTTGAATGGGGCGATGTCTCGGGACAGCGCCCTGGTACAGCAGTGGCCTGGGAGTAGCTCCCAAGATTGCCGAGGGTTTAACAGGTATAACTTCCTCAATACGTACCTGAATGGGGCAAGTTAGCAATCCATTGGCATCTACGTAAAACGTACATGACAATAAAGTGGTTGGATGTGAGCATCAGCGACCATACAAAGAAGTTATGTTGTTATGAAGTTGTTGGGGGCTTTTAGCCCCATAAGCTAAGGGAAAATGTCTATTTGGCCCGAAGTATTGGGAGAGAGACAAAAGGTTACTTGACGATGAAATAGGGGTACTGCCTAGAATCCTAAAGGCTTATATAGGTGAGGTGGCATGGCCAGCCAAATCCACCCGAGGCCGAACGGCACGGCATCCATGGGCATTGGCCCAACATGGGGGCATAGTCCCAACATGGGGGCATAGTTGCCTAGTATGGTTCGGGTTGTTGTAGTGTTTCTCCGGCAATGCGATGATCAACTTGAGATTGGACTTTCATGGATGGAAGTCTACATCTAAACATTGGTTACCGATTAAATAAAGAGTGGGAAGGTTGGTCATTTCCTATAAACTAAGGTGTCCGCGGTATTGGGAGCTAACCATTTGCATGGGGGAATGAGAAAGGTTAGCGTTCATGACCTTTGCTAGAATGGATAAACGACTTAGATAATGAAGTAAAGTTAGCAAGGGTTGCGATATTAAGACAATAGTGACTTGGGAGTGGCGCCAAGGATGGCCTCGGTTAGAATAACCATAACTTCTTTAATATTTTCCCAAATGAGGCAAGTGAGAGGTCTATCGACATTTACGCAAAGAATAGATATTGATGAGTGGTTGCTTGATAGAAGTAAAGACCATGCGACGAAGTTAGGGGCTCTAAAGCTGTTGGGGGCTTCCAACCTTAGCGACTAAAGGAAATGTTTACTTGGCCCCAAATCTTAAGAGACAGATAAAATGATACTTCACGGTGGGATAGGGGCCCTGTCCAAAATCCTAGAGGTTTATATGGGTGAGATGGCGTTGTTGACTGACCCCACCCGAAACATAATTGGCAACTATTCTTCAGGTTGTTGTAGTGTTGCTTTGGCAACACGATGATTAACTATATATTGGACTTCCATGGATGGAAGTCAATATCCTGCCATTGGCTACCTACTAAGGGAAGAATCCCGAATGCGTGTGCGGGAGGGTTTGGTAACCAAGCCATGAGCTTAGAGGTTTGCGGTATGGGGACTAACCATACATGTATGTGGGATATGCAGGTTAGCGCTTGTAATTCTTGTTAGAGTTGCGAAGCGGTCAAAATAAGTTAAGGGGCACTAGCAAGGGTTGCAACATTTATCCACATTGTCAAAGTTGGTGATGCATTGGGATGATTTTTTTAGTTGTAGCCTATTCAATTCAAATGCACGGGTGCAATGGGCCAAGATGGCAAAGGTCAAGCCTAGTACATTTTTTTACCAAATTTTTAATAGAAAATTTGTTTATATTTTTTCTTCCAATCACTCGATTGTAGGGATGTACAAATGGACGTGACGTGGCCTAAAAGCGTCACGTCGCATCACAAATGACGTAACGGCATCACGTCACATCACGTCCAAGGTGTGACACCAAACGAACGTTACTGTAGTAAAAAAATTACTAATGGGATTTTTTTTTATAGATAAGTAATTATTTTGACATCAATACAGGCAGTCGTCTACTATGGTCGACTACCATATAGGCAGTCGACCATGGTAGTCGACTGCCAATGTAGCAGTCGACGAAGTTGTCGACTGCCAATGTAGCAGTCGACGAAGTTGTCGACTGCCTATATAACAGTCGACCATGGTAGTCGACTGCTACATTGGCAGTCGACGATGGTAGTCGACTGCTATATAGGCAGTCGACAACCATGGTCGATTGCCAATGTAGCAGTCGACTACCACCGTCGACTGCTATGTTGGCCGTCGACCGAGATAGTCGACTGCAGTTGTAGCAGTCGACCATTGCCGTCGACTGATACTATTAACAGACAAATGCAGTTAACGGCATATGTTTGTTGGGTTAAATTTTAATGGTTTGGGTATTGTGGAATATGAATGGATGGAAGTAGTTTAAGAAAAATGTGATTAAAGCCAACAATAGTATGTAGAAAAAAAAAACCGCGTTGTATTAAAACAAGTGTATCATAAAGATATAAAAAATATATAAGGTTGTCCATATCAATGATACACGCATACTACCTCAACCCCAACGATGTTACCTAAAGAACTAAACAGACATAACACTATCCTTAACCTCAGTTCTCCAGCAGTCTATGGGCTCATCCCACCACACAAACTGCATCTGCATCCGTAGTTTGGCGATGGTCAATGAAATGCGGTTGGACACGTTCTCGCAGGTCAATGCACTCAAAGTGACATCCCAAATTTTCTTTCTTTCATCGGCAAAGAGTGTTTGGTCATTACCATCGTTGCAAAGTTGTCGAGCAAACATGCCGACCACATAATACTCAGCCTCCGCGGTGTAATATACATCGGGATCCTTGTGTCTCTTGTTTTGGATGTAAAACATTTCCGGCGCCACCCAAAACTTCTCCTTCCTCAATTTTTCCTTCGCTTCTACGGTTTCCGCATGCCATAGCGATAGGACATCCTCACCCGAATGCGTTGCACATCCCCAATCGCACACCCCAATCTTTAGGCTCCCGTCCGATTCCCAATGCAACATAATATTGTCAATGGATAGATCGTTGTGTTGCACATTTGCAACGTGCAAAGCCTCCATGATCCATAACAACGCCCAAGCCAACTTTACCCTCTTCCCCCGGAACTTTTGGACTTGGTCATAGAGTTGCCATTCGGTTGCGTCCATTGTCAAAATGCTGGCATTTGGGCGGTGGGCTCTATCCCGGATGAACATCTCTCGTAGAGTGCCCCCGTTCCACCATAGTGTATAGCCCGCATTGGACACACTGTTGATTAACCAAAACTTGATGAAACCTGGATGCGTGCTCTTTAAAACGCATGCCTCCGCACTTACTTGGTTACGAACTTTCTACCTATCCGACGTCTTTGGGGTCTTTTCAGCCCACGTAATCTCCGGTGGGAGACGATCGTCGCCCTTGATCCTCACCTTCTTCACCTCCTCGTAATCCCCCACCTTCTTAATGCTCCTCAAACTCACAACATTTGCCGTATCGGGAATCCACAATAATTGGCATGGGCCCGACACCCTTAGCCACTTCTGCAATTTCTCCGCCTTCCAAGGAATTATTTTGGAGGCCGTCTTGGACAATTCTTTGGCCACGGGATCCCACCACAAAAATATTTCCCGGATTCTTACAGCTCGAGGGCTCAACACCTGACATGTTTTGCCCTCCGGGAACATGTTCTCAACCAATTGCTTGAGGTTGAAAATACCATTTTGGGCCTTATTCTTCACCCAAGAATCGAATCCGGCAAGATTCTTATCACCGCTAAACTCGGGGCCATCCACTTCATGTCGAATAGCAACCTCCAGGTCCCTTTTAATTATCTCTACCCTCTTGTGTTTCGGCTGCTCCAAAAAATGGAATTTGATGCCGGCCTCCCCATTCCTCAAATACCAGTCAACTATGGCTTGGTGGACCTTTGCCGTTATCGCATCCGAGAATTTTATCCTTGGTTTCCCACTCCTACTCGACAACCCTGAGGCCACGGAAACCCCTCCTTCACCGCTTGTAAGGGCACCGGCACTTGGGCGGACGGGAACGGTATTATCTAAACGAGGGGTAATATTTGCTCCCGTTCCCGAAGCACTTCCTGATCCCACATCGGAATGTCGTTGCCGCTAACTGGGCCGTTTGTACACCCTGCCAGGTGCATCCGGCTCGTACTCCGGCATCCTCCAACTTCGATCCGCCATCGTGTTTAAAAACATGCTATTATTGTGTTCACAAACACAACTCAAATGTGTTCACAAACACGGCCGTATTCACACCGCTCCACCGTAAAAATCGGATCCAAAATTGGCAAGGGTTTGCACCTTAAACCAATCTTCCAACCACCCTTAGGCCCTCACAAAACATTAGGCAAAGGATGCTAGGTCCCAATGTCCCACTTGAGAAAGGGTGGTTGAAAAATGATGTCAAAGAGGCCTCCCCACTTATATATATAGTCAAGGTGGGCCTCACACCGACCCTACGCCGCGTCCCTGGATCCTGACCATTGGACCGTGCATCATCCAACGGCCAGGATGGATGCGATGATTGGTCGACTGCCGAGTAGCAGTCGACTGCAAGATAGTAGTCGACTCTGGATAAGGTAGTCGACAATTAGCAGTTGACCGCGGCATCGACTACTATTTGGCAGTCGACATGTCAGCCGACTGTATTTAGTAGTCGACTGCAAACTAGCAGTGGACATGGCAATCGACCGCCACATCGACTGCAATATAGCAGTCGACCACGACAGTCGATTGCTAGTTTGCAATCGATGTGGTGGTCGATTGCCATGTCCACTGCTAGTTTTCAGTCAATATGACAGTCGACTGCCAAGCAGTAGTCGACCCCCGAGGTCGACTGCGAATGGCAGATATTGGACCTCCCCCCCCCAAACAAAAACAAATTGCTTTTGCAATGGATCCTATAGTCCCATTCTTTGTATCCCAAATGGGCAACCATGCGGTCCTTCCTATAAACTAATTCCAACGCGCAAAATTTGCACTCGACCTTCTTGAACGTTGGAGTCCACTCCTTGGGCACAAACCAAGGCTTCCATTCGTTTCGCGTGCCCATCCCAATATAGCCGACTACCTCCCTCCACTTGCAACGAATGCCAAAAGACAATCAAGGTCAACTAGAGTGAGGGGGAATGAGGAATGCTAATGAAAGGTGAACCTTTTATAGTCCCGACGCTTGAACGTGCACTAAATATAAAAGATGCTATGATATTAAAAGTGTTTAGCCAAACTGCTCCACCATCTCCCGCACCGTCAGTGACAAGGGAGTTGGTGTCCGGGATGACTCCCGAACCCCACCGACGTTCCCAACGGTAAATGGGACTAAATTCGACAAAACGCGACTTGGATACAAAATGGTCGCAAGCTTTTTATGAGGCTAATATCCCCATTAGTATTGTCCGCCATCCTGCGTTCATCCAGGCCGTTAAGGCAACCGCCGAGGCTAGAATTATGTACAAACCCCCAACCTACCATGCAATGCGCAAGAGTTTACATGACGATGCACGGTTCAATACACAAAAATCGTGGAGTTGAAGACAATATCATCCATCCATAAATATGGATGCACTATTTGTTCGGACGGATGGGAGAATATTGTCCACCGCCCTTTGATTAACGTCATGCAAATTTGTCCGGCGGGCGACGTGTTCCTTGGTTCCATCGACACATTCGGTAGCACAAAGGATGCCGCCTACGTGGCCATCGAGGTCAAACGCTACATCGTTGGAGTGGACCCTGCGAAGGTTGTTCAAGTTTGCTTCGATAATGCGGCGGCTATGAAAACCGCGGCGAGCAATATTAGCCGGGAATGGCACACATATATTGGCAAGGGTGTGCGGTGCATTGTTTGAACTTGTTGTTGAAGGATTGGGATAAACAACGATGGGCGAAGGACGTCGTAGACAAGGCGAAGGACATTGTAAAATACATCCGGGCCCACCAATGTCCAACGGCGGTCTTCTTCACCTACTCGTCCAATTTGGACTTGAAGATGCCCAGGTTCACACGATTCGCCACCAACTTCCTCATGATTGACCGGCTTGTAAAGGTGAGACATGCTTTGGAATAAATAGTTATTCATCCCGATTGGACCGCCTACATGAACAAATTAAATAGAAGAGGCGATGATCGAAGGAGAAGTGCAATGGAGGCACGTCAAATCAAGACAACGGTTTATGACGACAATTTTTGGACAAGTTGCGATAATTACCGCCACATGTTGGAGGAGATGTTGAGAGCATTGACAGTGTTTGATGGCGTTGAGCCGGCAATGGATAAGGTTTGGTTGACCATGAAGAACTTGGATAAATATGTGCTTAGCTTAAGGAATCCTCTTTTCAACCTAGCACACAACCTCGCTACCTTGGCCGAAGAAGATTTCTACAGCCGGTGGCGTATGATGACCACGGACCTACACCATGCCGGTGCAATCTTGAATCCCTATTTATTGGACGACATTGTCGTCCACAAAGACGCGGCCGTTAAATCTGGATTCTTAGACGCCATGAGGAGGTTGACCACGGGCATGGACGGTCATTACGGTCGGGTTGTGGCCGAATTTCAAGCATTCAAAGAACGTAGAGGCGCGTTCGCCAATATGCCCCTAGCCATGGAAGCCAACATCCCACCCCACAAGTGGTGGGACCTCATGGGCGAAGGTGGCACCCATTTGGCCCCTTTCGCAAAGCGAATATTGGCCCAAGTGTGCTCCTCTTCGTCGTGCGAAAGGAATTGGAGTAGTTATTTGTTTGTGCATAACAAGACTAGGAACCGGTTGAGTTCGGCGAGGGCCGAAAATTTGGTGTATATTTATACCAATTCATGGTTGGCACGGGAGAGGGTTGATCAGGACTCGGCCACATGGTGTCTAGTGAACATGATGTCCGACGACTCCGACTATTCGGCCGACGAGGATATAAATGGTGACCCCCCCGCGGGACCCGGCGGAGATTTCTCGGGCCTTCGGACAACGAGAGCGATGGGGGACATGGTGGAGGGAATTTGGGCCTTGACAACCACAATGATCCGTTTGCATTCGATGGATTTGACGCCGAGGACGATGGTGATTTTCACATGTGGGCCAACATAGCCGGTGGGGAGTTTCTCTCCACTACGCATGTGCGTCCCGCTACGCCGACAACAGCAATACCCGATGTACTGGTCGACATTCAACCCGTAGTGGATGAAGATGTAGTGGCCGAACCACATGTGGATGAAGCAGGAATGCTACGATGTAAGCGGTGAGCGGTGAGCGGTGAGCAGATCTCGTGAGCAGAAAATCAAAATTTAAAACTCCATTTAACGAAAGTTAAGACCCCTATAACCGTGGATTTTGCACATATTTCAAGTTTAATTTTGGAATTATGAGGCCGATATTTATGGAGTGCCTAATTTTTAGGACCAAAAGTTTCTTAAAATTACCAACGAGTCCCTATGGCCGTGGGAAAATTCAGTGTGGTTGAGAAGGTGGTGGACCTATGGGAAGAGGCCTCGGATCCGAGGCCTCTTAGTTGTGGGTAGCTTATGCTTGAAAATCAAAATGTTATGTATATTTGAGTTGGCTACTTGTCTTTGCATTTGGCCATTTCTTGTATGTTCTAGCATGAGGAGGAGGTTTGGAAAGAGGCCTCGGATCCGAGGCCTCTTTTTTGTGGGTAGGATATGCTTGAGAAATCAAAATGTTATGTATATTTGAGTTGGCTACTTGTTTTTGCATTTGGCCATTTCTTGTATGTTCTAGCATGAGGAGGAGGTTTGGAAAGAGGCCTGGGATCCGAGGCCTCTTTCTTGTGGGTAGGATATGCTTGAGAAATCAAAATGTTAGGTGTATTTGGTTTGGCTACTTGTCTTTAGATTGTCTACTAGTTGACGACCACAAAAGTGTAGTGTTATTTGAGAACAACGACAAGATGCATTCAACAAGACAATTGGAATATTAAAAACCACACCACACTTTATAAATCCAAATACCAATCAATCAAACCAAAAATCAATCAACAATGAGGTTGTCACTACTAGATTCCCTACTTCCAAAGATACTCCCCTCATGGCCGCCCTCATCTGAAGTGGAATCTAAGGTATGGCATTCATTATCCACCTCTGCAAGAAGCTCGAAGAAGTCTAAGGCACGGGGGTCATAACGTGGAGACGGGGTACTAGCTTTGCTAGGAGAAGGTTGTGCCGCTAGTACCATCGCCATATCATGGGCATAGATTGGCAAAGTGAATCCCTTGGTAGGCGTACCAAACACATCTGCTCCAAGGCCAAGTCTGAAAACAAGCATGAAAATTGTAAGAAAGAGGATGGAAAGTGTAAAAGCTGAGTGGACAAGGAAAAGAAGCAACTTAGAAGGTCATCATACTCACTTACTGCAAGGACTCTGGCCTCGATCGCTTCAAGGCCGGCGGCCTCTTCTGCGTGCCTTGTGAAGCCTGCGTGGAAGCAACAACAATGGATGGAGCCTTCACCGGATGCTTAACACTCTGAAGTGGCTTAAGGACACGGTTGAAGATGTCCTCGTCCTCCTCGAGAGCAACGATATGGCGCCCAAGTTGCCTGCATGCATGGACAGAAGTCCCTGTTGCAGAGGAATGGTTAGCAAACATAAATAAAAGCAAAGGTAGAAAATGAAAACCAAGATATGATGGCAAGTGAAGTAGGACATACCAACGCCTGCATTAACGTCAACCACGACCTGCCCAATGTCAGTAGTTGCCATGATCAAGGAGGACATGAAAGAAATATCTTTCTCACGGGGACCACGCCAAGCTTTGGAGCCATCCATGAGAGGGGTTGTGGTATAATTCATAATGGCATCATCCATGTCCAGCTCAATGCCAAGAGCCTTGAGCTCATTGGCATCGCGAAGGCGAAATGACGAGTGCCGGGGCCGCTTATCAAGGTCGGATCCAATTGTTTTCGTGGCACGAACAAGTAGCACAATTTGGAAGAGGTTAGTGGTCTTGTCCACATGTTTAGCTGAATGAAGGCGAAGACGGTTGACTCCCAACCACTCCTTAAAGATGGTGAAGCCAAAAGCAGCGAAGTGGTCTTGAATGCTCTCCTTGAAGTCACCATTGTCATCTGGATGAAAGAGGAGGAGAGCTCCATCGTCATGCAGGATCTCATCCGCAAAATCCCAAAGGCAGATTCGCCACTTCTCCAAGTAATCCGGCAACGAATCAACTTCCACGTCTCCATCAAGCCCACCCAATGCTGTAAGTATATCGGGTAACTCCTTGACCGCAGCATCCTCTAGCTGTGAACAAATTCGAGGCCAAATCAGATTTCACAAAAATTGAAGCTATATGGCCTCTTTTCAGACCCCTTACAGGCACGCTCAAACATATGTGAGGACCCGAGTACTGAAACTAAGTTCCTGTCGGATCCGACATACCCCCCCCCCTTGCCTCAAATCACAAATCACGCCCCTTACAAGCCTCACCCTTCAAAGAATTAAGCTATATGGCCTTAAATCAGACCAATTATAAGCCTGCCCCAATCTTAGAAATCAAAAAATAAAGCTATATGGCCTCTTTTCAGACCCCTTACAAACATGCCAGAATCCAACAAATTACAAAATGTAAACATATGTGAGGTCCCGAGTTGAGAACCTAAGGGCCTGGCGGATCCGACATACCCCCCCCCCCCTTGCCCCAAATCACAAATCACACCCCTTACAAGCCTGCCCCAATCTTAGAAATCAGAGATTAAAGCTATATGGCCTCTTTTCAGACCCCTTACAAGCATGCCCTTTCAGAGAATTCTCAAATAATTAAGCTATATGGTCTCAAATTAGGACCCCTTATAAGCCTACCCCAATCTTAGAAAATCAAAAATAAAGCTATATGGCTTATTTTCAGACCCCTTAAAGGCACTCCCAAAACCCGAAAATAAAAAATCTAAACCTACATGGCCTCAAATCATACCCCCAACAAGCATACCCCTTACGAGAATGTTTAAAAAGCTAAAGCTACACAACCTCAAATCAGACCCCTTACAAGCCTGCCCCAATCTTAGAATTCAAAAATTAAAGCTATGTGGCCTCTTTTCATACCCCTTACAAGCATGCCCCTTCAGAGAATTCTCAAATAATTTAGCTATATGGCCTGAAATCAGAACCCCTTATAAGCCTGCACCAATCTTAAAAATAAAAAACTAAAGATATATGGCCTCAAATCAGACCCCTTAAGAGCATGCCCGAATCCAACAAATTACAAAATGTAAACATATGTGAGGACCCGAGTACTGCAACTAAGGTTCTGTCGGATCCGACAAACCCCCCCCCCTTGCCTCAAATCTCAAATCACACCCCTTACAAGACTCACCCTTCAAAGAATTCCCAAATATTAAAGATATATGGCCTCAAATCAGACCACTTATAACCCTGCCCCAATCTTAGAAAACAAAAAATAAAGCTATGTGGCCTCTTTTCAGACCCCTTACAATCATGCTGAAAACAGATATATCTGCTGAAACAAAGGAGAAGCAGTCAAAAGACTTGCAAACATGAAAGCAGTCAAATCAGACCCCTAACAAGCATACTCCACTCCGAGAATTCTCAAAAATTAAAGCTAGATGGCCTCATATCAGGCCCCTCACAAGCATGCCCGAATCTAAAAAATCAAAAATCTAAACCTTCATGGCCTCCAATCAGACCCCTAAGAAGCCTGCCCCTTCAGAGAATTCTCAAAAATTGAAGCTATATGGCCTTAAATCAGACCCCTTACAAGAGTGCCCGAATCCCATAAATCAAAAATCAAAGCTATATGGCCTCAAATTGGACCCCTCACAAGCATGCCTCAATCCCAGAAATCACAATCCTAAGCCTACATGGCCCCATATTAGGCCACATAGAGGCTCGGCCAAATCTCAAAAATCACAAAATTATAACAATTGTGAGGTCCCGACATGTGAGCCCAAGGGCCTGTCGGATCCGACATCCCCCCCTTGCCTCAAATCAGACCCCTAACTACCCCTTACAAGCATGCCCCTCTACCAGAATTCAGAAATCTAAACCTACATGGCCGCCAATTAGACCCCTAACAAGCATACCCCACTCCGAGAATTCTCAAAAATTGAAGCTATATGGCCTTAAATCAGACCCATTACAAGAGTGCCCGAATCTCATATATCAAAAATCAAAGCTATATGGCCTCAAATTGGACCCCTTACAAGCATGCCTCAATACCACAAATCACAATCCTAAGCCTACATGGCCTCATATTAGGCCCCATAGAGGCACGGCCAAATCTCAAAAATGCACAAAATTATAACAAATGTGAGGTCCCGAGATGTGAGCCCAAGGGCCTGTCGGATCCAACATCCCCCCCTTGCCTCAAATCAGACCCCTAACAAAGCCTGCCCCTATCTTAGAAATCAAAAATATAGCTATAAGACCTCTTTTCGGACCCCTAAAAGGTACGCCAAATAGCCAATAATCAGAGAATTAATATATATGTGAGGTCCCGATCTATCAACAAAGGGGCCTGTCGGATCCGACAGTTCCCCTTTGCTTCAAATTAGACCCCTTACTCCATACAATAATCCCATAATTCGTAGAAATAAACCTCAATGGCCTCACATCAGACCCATTACTGACACGCCCATATATTAAAAATGCAAAAATTAAAACATTTGTGAGGTCCCGAGCTTTCAACCCAAGGGCATGTCGGATCCGACAGACCCCCCTTCCCCCAACTGAAACCTCTAGCAAGCCTGCCTTAAACTTAGAAATCAAAAAAATAAAGCTTTATGGCATCTTCTCGGACCCCTTAGAAGCATACCCCACGTTCAGAAATCAAAAGTGTACACCTACATGGCCTCACATCAGGACCCTTACAAGGATGCCCCAATCCCAGAAATCACAATCCTAAGCCTACATGGCCCCATATTAAGCCACATAGAGGCTCGGCCAAATCTCAAAAATCACAAAATTATAACAATTGTGAGGTCCCGACATGTCAGCCCAAGGGCCTGTCGGATCCGACAACCCCCCCTTGCCTCAAATCAGACCTCTACCTACAAGACCCCAATCCCAAAACTCCCAAAATTTCAACCTAAATGGCCTCAAAGCAGAGCCTCCCAAATCTCAAAATTCTGAAATTTATACCAAATGTGAGGTACCGAGATGTGAGCCCAAGGGCCTGTCGGATCCGACAACCCCCCCTTGCCTCAAATCAGACCTCTACCTACAAGACCCCAATCCCAAAACTCCCAAAATTTCAACCTAAATGGCCTCAAAGCAGAGCCTCCCGAATCTCAAAATTCTGAAATTTATACCAAATGTGAGGTCCCCAGTTCTGAACCAAAGGGCCTGTCGGATCCGACAACCCCCCCTTGCCTCAAATCAGACCTCTACGTACAAGACCCCAATCCCAAAACTCCCAAAATTTCAACCTAAATGGCCTCAAAGCAGAGCCTCCCGAATCTCAAAATTCTGAAATTTATACCAAATGTGAGGTCCCCAAATGTGAGCCCAAGGGCCTGTCGGATCCGACAAACCCCCTTGCCTCAAATCAGACCTCTACCTACAAGACCCCAATCCCAAAACTCCCAAAATTTCAACCTAAATGGCCTCAAAGCAGAGCCTCCCGAATCTCAAAATTCTGAAATTTATACCACATGTGAGGTCTCGAGATGTGAGCCCAAGGGCCTGTCGGATCCGACAACCCCCCCTTGCCTCAAATCAAACCTCTACCTACAAGACCCCAATCCCAAAACTCCCAAAATTTCAACCTAAATGGCCTCAAAGCAGAGCCTCCCGAATCTCAAAATTCTGAAATTTATACCAAATGTGAGGTCCCGAGATGTGAGCCCAAGGGCCTGTCGGATCCGACAACCCCCCCTGCCTCAAATCAGACCTCTGCCTACAAGACCCCAATCCCAAAACTCCCAAAATTTCAACCTAAATGGCCTCAAAGCAGAGCCTCCCGAATCTCAAAATTCTGAAATTTATACCACATGTGAGGTCCCGAGATGTGAGCCCAAGGGCCTGTCGGATCCGACAAGCCCCCCTGCTTCAAATCAGACCTCTGCCTACAAGACCCCAATCCCAAAACTTCCAAAATTTCAACCGAAATGGCCTCAAAGCAGAGCCTCCCGAATCTCAAAATTCTGAAATTTATACCACATGTGAGGTCCCGAGATGTGAGCCCAAGGGCCTGTCGGATCCGACAACCCCCCCTTGCCTCAAATCAGACCTCTACCTACAAGACCCCAATCCCAAAACTCCCAAAATTTCAACCTAAATGGCCTCAAAGCAGAGCCTCCCGAATCTCAAAATTCTGAAATTTATACCAAATGTGAGGTCCCGAGTTCTGAACCAAAGGGCCTGTCGGATCCGACAACCCCCCCTTGCCTCAAATCAGACCTCTACCTACAAGACCCCAATCCCAAAACTCCCAAAATTTCAACCTAAATGGCCTCAAAGCAGAGCCTCCCGAATCTCAAAATTCTGAAATTTATACCAAATGTGATGTCCCCAGTTCTGAACCAAAGGGCCTGTCGGATCCGACAACCCCCCCTTGCCTCAAATCAGACCTCTACCTACAAGACCCCAATCCCAAAACTCCCAAAATTTCAACCTAAATGGCCTCAAAGCAGAGCCTCCCGAATCTCAAAATTCTGAAATTTATACCAAATGTGAGGTCCCCAGTTCTGAACCAAAGGGCCTGTCGGATCCGACAACCCCCCCTTGCCTCAAATCAGACCTCTACGTACAAGACCCCAATCCCAAAACTCCCAAAATTTCAACCTAAATGGCCTCAAAGCAGAGCCTCCCGAATCTCAAAATTCTGAAATTTATACCAAATGTGAGGTCCCCAAATGTGAGCCCAAGGGCCTGTCGGATCCGACAACCCCCCTTGCCTCAAATCAGACCTCTACCTACAAGACCCCAATCCCAAAACTCCCAAAATTTCAACCTAAATGGCCTCAAAGCAGAGCCTCCCGAATCTCAAAATTCTGAAATTTATACCACATGTGAGGTCTCGAGATGTGAGCCCAAGGGCCTGTCGGATCCGACAACCCCCCCTTGCCTCAAATCAAACCTCTACCTACAAGACCCCAATCCCAAAACTCCCAAAATTTCAACCTAAATGGCCTCAAAGCAGAGCCTCCCGAATCTCAAAATTCTGAAATTTATACCAAATGTGAGGTCCCGAGATGTGAGCCCAAGGGCCTGTCGGATCCGACAACCCCCCCTGCCTCAAATCAGACCTCTGCCTAAAAGACCCCAATCCCAAAACTCCCAAAATTTCAACCTAAATGGCCTCAAAGCAGAGCCTCCCGAATCTCAAAAATCTGAAATTTATACCAAATGTGAGGTCCCGAGATGTGAGCCCAAGGGCCTGTCGGATCCGACAACCCCCCCTGCTTCAAATCAGACCTCTGCCTACAAGACCCCAATCCCAAAACTCCCAAAATTTCAACCGAAATGGCCTCAAAGCAGAGCCTCCCGAATCTCAAAATTCTGAAATTTATACCACATGTGAGGTCCCGAGATGTGAGCCCAAGGGCCTGTCGGATCCGACAACCCCCCCTTGCCTCAAATCAGACCTCTACCTACAAGACCCCAATCCCAAAACTCCCAAAATTTCAACCTAAATGGCCTCAAAGCAGAGCCTCCCGAATCTCAAAATTCTGAAATTTATACCAAATGTGAGGTCCCGAGTTCTGAACCAAAGGGCCTGTCGGATCCGACAACCCCCCCTTGCCTCAAATCAGACCTCTACCTACAAGACCCCAATCCCAAAACTCCCAAAATTTCAACCTAAATGGCCTCAAAGCAGAGCCTCCCGAATCTCAAAATTCTGAAATTTATACCAAATGTGATGTCCCCAGTTCTGAACCAAAGGGCCTGTCGGATCCGACAACCCCCCCTTGCCTCAAATCAGACCTCTACCTACAAGACCCCAATCCCAAAACTCCCAAAATTTCAACCTAAATGGCCTCAAAGCAGAGCCTCCCGAATCTCAAAATTCTGAAATTTATACCAAATGTGAAGTCCCGAGATGTGAGCCCAACGGCCTGTCGGATCCGACAACCCCTCCTTGCCTCAAATCAGACCTCTACCTACAAGACCCCAATCCCAAAACTCCCAAAATTTCAACCTAAATGGCCTCAAAGCAGAGCCTCCCGAATCTCAAAATTCTGAAATTTATACCAAATGTGAGGTCCCCAGTTCTGAACCAAAGGGCCTTTCGGATCCGACAACCCCCCCTTGCCTCAAATCAAACCTCTACCTACAAGACCCCAATCCCAAAACTCCCAAAATTTCAACCTAAATGGCCTCAAAGCAGAGCCTCCCGAATCTCAAAATTCTGAAATTTATACCAAATGTGAGGTCCCGAGATGTGAGCCCAAGGGCCTGTCGGATCCGACAACCCCCCCTGCCTCAAATCAGACCTCTGCCTACAAGACCCCAATCCCAAAACTCCCAAAATTTCAACCTAAATGGCCTCAAAGCAGAGCCTCCCGAATCTCAAAATTCTGAAATTTATACCACATGTGAGGTCCCGAGATGTGAGCCCAAGGGCCTGTCGGATCCGACAAGCCCCCCTGCTTCAAATCAGACCTCTGCCTACAAGACCCCAATCCCAAAACTTCCAAAATTTCAACCGAAATGGCCTCAAAGCAGAGCCTCCCGAATCTCAAAATTCTGAAATTTATACCACATGTGAGGTCCCGAGATGTGAGCCCAAGGGCCTGTCGGATCCGACAACCCCCCCTTGCCTCAAATCAGACCTCTACCTACAAGACCCCAATCCCAAAACTCCCAAAATTTCAACCTAAATGGCCTCAAAGCAGAGCCTCCCGAATCTCAAAATTCTGAAATTTATACCAAATGTGAGGTCCCGAGTTCTGAACCAAAGGGCCTGTCGGATCCGACAACCCCCCCTTGCCTCAAATCAGACCTCTACCTACAAGACCCCAATCCCAAAACTCCCAAAATTTCAACCTAAATGGCCTCAAAGCAGAGCCTCCCGAATCTCAAAATTCTGAAATTTATACCAAATGTGATGTCCCCAGTTCTGAACCAAAGGGCCTGTCGGATCCGACAACCCCCCCTTGCCTCAAATCAGACCTCTACCTACAAGACCCCAATCCCAAAACTCCCAAAATTTCAACCTAAATGGCCTCAAAGCAGAGCCTCCCGAATCTCAAAATTCTGAAATTTATACCAAATGTGAGGTCCCCAGTTCTGAACCAAAGGGCCTGTCGGATCCGACAACCCCCCCTTGCCTCAAATCAGACCTCTACGTACAAGACCCCAATCCCAAAACTCCCAAAATTTCAACCTAAATGGCCTCAAAGCAGAGCCTCCCGAATCTCAAAATTCTGAAATTTATACCAAATGTGAGGTCCCCAAATGTGAGCCCAAGGGCCTGTCGGATCCGACAACCCCCCTTGCCTCAAATCAGACCTCTACCTACAAGACCCCAATCCCAAAACTCCCAAAATTTCAACCTAAATGGCCTCAAAGCAGAGCCTCCCGAATCTCAAAATTCTGAAATTTATACCACATGTGAGGTCTCGAGATGTGAGCCCAAGGGCCTGTCGGATCCGACAACCCCCCCTTGCCTCAAATCAAACCTCTACCTACAAGACCCCAATCCCAAAACTCCCAAAATTTCAACCTAAATGGCCTCAAAGCAGAGCCTCCCGAATCTCAAAATTCTGAAATTTATACCAAATGTGAGGTCCCGAGATGTGAGCCCAAGGGCCTGTCGGATCCGACAACCCCCCCTGCCTCAAATCAGACCTCTGCCTAAAAGACCCCAATCCCAAAACTCCCAAAATTTCAACCTAAATGGCCTCAAAGCAGAGCCTCCCGAATCTCAAAAATCTGAAATTTATACCAAATGTGAGGTCCCGAGATGTGAGCCCAAGGGCCTGTCGGATCCGACAACCCCCCCTGCTTCAAATCAGACCTCTGCCTACAAGACCCCAATCCCAAAACTCCCAAAATTTCAACCGAAATGGCCTCAAAGCAGAGCCTCCCGAATCTCAAAATTCTGAAATTTATACCACATGTGAGGTCCCGAGATGTGAGCCCAAGGGCCTGTCGGATCCGACAACCCCCCCTTGCCTCAAATCAGACCTCTACCTACAAGACCCCAATCCCAAAACTCCCAAAATTTCAACCTAAATGGCCTCAAAGCAGAGCCTCCCGAATCTCAAAATTCTGAAATTTATACCAAATGTGAGGTCCCGAGTTCTGAACCAAAGGGCCTGTCGGATCCGACAACCCCCCCTTGCCTCAAATCAGACCTCTACCTACAAGACCCCAATCCCAAAACTCCCAAAATTTCAACCTAAATGGCCTCAAAGCAGAGCCTCCCGAATCTCAAAATTCTGAAATTTATACCAAATGTGATGTCCCCAGTTCTGAACCAAAGGGCCTGTCGGATCCGACAACCCCCCCTTGCCTCAAATCAGACCTCTACCTACAAGACCCCAATCCCAAAACTCCCAAAATTTCAACCTAAATGGCCTCAAAGCAGAGCCTCCCGAATCTCAAAATTCTGAAATTTATACCAAATGTGAAGTCCCGAGATGTGAGCCCAACGGCCTGTCGGATCCGACAACCCCTCCTTGCCTCAAATCAGACCTCTACCTACAAGACCCCAATCCCAAAACTCCCAAAATTTCAACCTAAATGGCCTCAAAGCAGAGCCTCCCGAATCTCAAAATTCTGAAATTTATACCAAATGTGAGGTCCCCAGTTCTGAACCAAAGGGCCTTTCGGATCCGACAACCCCCCCTTGCCTCAAATCAAACCTCTACCTACAAGACCCCAATCCCAAAACTCCCAAAATTTCAACCTAAATGGCCTCAAAGCAGAGCCTCCCGAATCTCAAAATTATGAAATTTATACCAAATGTGAGGTCCCCAGTTCTGAACCAAAGGGCCTGTCGGATCCGACAACCCCCCTTTGCCTCAAATCAGACCTCTACCTACAAGACCCCAATCCCAAAACTCCCAAAATTTCAACCTAAATGGCCTCAAAGCAGAGCCTCCCGAATCTCAAAATTCTGAAATTTATACCACATGTGAGGTCTCGAGATGTGAGCCCAAGGGCCTGTCGGATCCGACAACCACCCCTGCCTCAAATCAGACCTCTGCCTACAAGACCCCAATCCCAAAACTCCCAAAATTTCAACCTAAATTGCCTCAAAGCAGAGCCTCCAGAATCTCAAAATTCTGAAATTTATACCACATGTGAGGTCCCGAGATGTGAGCCCAAGGGCCTGTCAGATCCGACAACCCCCCCTTGCCTCAAATCAGACCTCTACCTACAAGACCCCAATCCCAAAACTCCCAAAATTTCAACCTAAATGGCCTCAAAGCAGAGCCTCCCGAATCTCAAAATTCTGAAATTTATACCAAATGTGAGGTCCCCAGTTCTAAACCAAAGGGCCTGTCGGATCCGACAACCCCCCCTTGCCTCAAATCAGACCTCTACCTACAAGACCCCAATCCCAAAACTCCCAAAATTTCAACCTAAATGGCCTCAAAGCAGAGCCTCCCGAATCTCAAAATTCTGAAATTTATACCAAATGTGAGGTCCCAAGTTCTGAACCAAAGGGCCTGTCGGATCCGACAACCCCCCCTTGCCTCAAATCAGACCTCTACCTACAAGACCCCAATCCCAAAACTCCCAAAATTTCAACCTAAATGGCCTCAAAGCAGAGCCTCCCAAATCTCAAAATTCTGAAATTTATACCAAATGTGAGGTCCCCAATACTGGATCAAAGGGCATGTCGGATCCGACAACCCCTCCTTGCCTCAAATCAAACCTCTACCTACAAGACCCCAATCCCAAAACTCCCAAAATTTCAACCTAAATGGCCTCAAAGCAGAGCCTCCCGAATCTCAAAATTCTGAAATTTATACCAAATGTGAGGTCCCCAGTTCTGAACCAAAGGGCTTGTCGGATCCGACAACCCCCCCTTGCCTCAAATCAGACCTCTACCTACAAGACCCCAATCCCAAAACTCCCAAAATTTCAACCTAAATGGCCTCAAAGCAGAGCCTCCCGAATCTCAAAATTCTGAAATTTATACCACATGTGAGGTCTCGAGATGTGAGCCCAAGGGCCTGTCGGATCCGACAACCCCCCCTGCCTCAAATCAGACCTCTACCTACAAGACCCCAATCTCAAAACTCCCAAAATTTCAACCTAAATGGCCTCAAAGCAGAGCCTCCCGAATCTCAAAATTCTGAAATTTATACCAAATGTGAGATCCCCAGTTCTCAACCAAAGGCCCTTTCGGATCCGACAACCCCCCCTTGCCTCAAATCAAACCTCTACCTACAAGACCCCAATCCCAAAACTCCCAAAATTTCAACCTAAATGGCCTCAAAGCAGAGCCTCCCGAATCTCAAAATTCTGAAATTTATACCAAATGTGAGGTCCCCAGTTCTGAACCAAAGGGCCTGTCGGATCCGACAACCCCCCTTTGCCTCAAATCAGACCTCTACCTACAAGACCCCAATCCCAAAACTCCCAAAATTTCAACCTAAATGGCCTCAAAGCAGAGCCTCCCGAATCTCAAAATTATGAAATTTATACCAAATGTGAGGTCCCGAGATGTGAGCCCAAGGGCCTGTCGGATCCGACAACCCCCCCTGCCTCAAATCAGACCTCTGCCTACAAGACCCCAATCCCAAAACTCCCAAAATTTCAACCTAAATGGCTTCAAAGCAGAGCCTCCCGAATCTCAAAATTATGAAATTTATACCAAATGTGAGGTCCCCAATTCTGGATCAAAGGGCATGTCGGATCCGACAACACCTCCTTGCCTCAAATCAAACCTCTACCTACAAGACCCCAATCCCAAAACTCCCAAAATTTCAACCTAAATGACCTCAAAGCAGAGCCTCCCGAATCTCAAAATTATGAAATTTATACCAAATGTGAGGTCCCGAGTTCTGAACCAAAGGGCCTGTCGGATCCGACAACCCCCCCTTGCCTCAAATCAGACCTCTACCTACAAGACCCCAATCCCAAAACTCCCAAAATTTCAACCTAAATGGCCTCAAAGCAGAGCCTCCCGAATCTCAAAATTCTGAAATTTATACCAAATGTGAGGTCCCGAGATGTGAGCCCAAGGGCCTGTCGGATCCGACAAGCCCCCCTGCTTCAAATCAGACCTCTGCCTACAAGACCCCAATCCCAAAACTCCCAAAATTTCAACCTAAATGGCCTCAAAGCAGAGCCTCCCGAATCTCAAAATTCTGAAATTTATACCACATGTGAGGTCTCGAGATGTGAGCCCAAGGGCCTGTCGGATCCGACAACCCCCCCTTGCCTCAAATCAGACCTCTACCTACAAGACCCCAATCCCAAAACTCCCAAAATTTCAACCTAAATGGCCTCAAAGCAGAGCCTCCCGAATCTCAAAATTCTGAAATTTATACCAAATGTGAGGTCCCGAGATGTGAGCCCAAGGGCCTGTCGGATCCGACAAGCCCCCCTGCTTCAAATCAGACCTCTGCCTACAAGACCCCAATCCCAAAACTCCCAAAATTTCAACCTAAATGGCCTCAAAGCAGAGCCTCCCGAATCTCAAAATTCTGAAATTTATACCAAATGTGAGGTCCCCAGTTCTGAACCAAAGGGCCTGTCGGATCCGACAACCCCCCTTGCCTCAAATCAGACCTCTACCTACAAGACCCCAATCCCAAAACTCCCAAAATTTCAACCGAAATGGCCTCAAAGCAGAGCCTTCCGAATCTCAAAATTCTGAAATTTATACCACATGTGAGGTCCCGAGATGTGAGCCCAAGGGCCTGTCGGATCCGACAACCCCCCCTTGCCTCAAATCAGACCTCTACCTACAAGACCCCAATCCCAAAACTCCCAAAATTTCAACCTAAATGGCCTCAAAGCAGAGCCTCCCGAATCTCAAAATTCTGAAATTTATACCAAATGTGAGGTCCCGAGATGTGAGCCCAAGGGCCTGTCGGATCCGACAACCCCCCCTGCCTCAAATCAGACCTCTGCCTAAAAGACCCCAATCCCAAAACTCCCAAAATTTCAACCTAAATGGCCTCAAAGCAGAGCCTCCCGAATCTCAAAAATCTGAAATTTATACCAAATGTGAGGTCCCGAGATGTGAGCCCAAGGGCCTGTCGGATCCGACAACCCCCCCTGCTTCAAATCAGACCTCTGCCTACAAGACCCCAATCCCAAAACTCCCAAAATTTCAACCGAAATGGCCTCAAAGCAGAGCCTCCCGAATCTCAAAATTCTGAAATTTATACCACATGTGAGGTCCCGAGATGTGAGCCCAAGGGCCTGTCGGATCCGACAACCCCCCCTTGCCTCAAATCAGACCTCTACCTACAAGACCCCAATCCCAAAACTCCCAAAATTTCAACCTAAATGGCCTCAAAGCAGAGCCTCCCGAATCTCAAAATTCTGAAATTTATACCAAATGTGAGGTCCCGAGTTCTGAACCAAAGGGCCTGTCGGATCCGACAACCCCCCCTTGCCTCAAATCAGACCTCTACCTACAAGACCCCAATCCCAAAACTCCCAAAATTTCAACCTAAATGGCCTCAAAGCAGAGCCTCCCGAATCTCAAAATTCTGAAATTTATACCAAATGTGATGTCCCCAGTTCTGAACCAAAGGGCCTGTCGGATCCGACAACCCCCCCTTGCCTCAAATCAGACCTCTACCTACAAGACCCCAATCCCAAAACTCCCAAAATTTCAACCTAAATGGCCTCAAAGCAGAGCCTCCCGAATCTCAAAATTCTGAAATTTATACCAAATGTGAAGTCCCGAGATGTGAGCCCAACGGCCTGTCGGATCCGACAACCCCTCCTTGCCTCAAATCAGACCTCTACCTACAAGACCCCAATCCCAAAACTCCCAAAATTTCAACCTAAATGGCCTCAAAGCAGAGCCTCCCGAATCTCAAAATTCTGAAATTTATACCAAATGTGAGGTCCCCAGTTCTGAACCAAAGGGCCTTTCGGATCCGACAACCCCCCCTTGCCTCAAATCAAACCTCTACCTACAAGACCCCAATCCCAAAACTCCCAAAATTTCAACCTAAATGGCCTCAAAGCAGAGCCTCCCGAATCTCAAAATTATGAAATTTATACCAAATGTGAGGTCCCCAGTTCTGAACCAAAGGGCCTGTCGGATCCGACAACCCCCCTTTGCCTCAAATCAGACCTCTACCTACAAGACCCCAATCCCAAAACTCCCAAAATTTCAACCTAAATGGCCTCAAAGCAGAGCCTCCCGAATCTCAAAATTCTGAAATTTATACCACATGTGAGGTCTCGAGATGTGAGCCCAAGGGCCTGTCGGATACGACAATCACCCCTGCCTCAAATCAGACCTCTGCCTACAAGACCCCAATCCCAAAACTCCCAAAATTTCAACCTAAATTGCCTCAAAGCAGAGCCTCCAGAATCTCAAAATTCTGAAATTTATACCACATGTGAGGTCCCGAGATGTGAGCCCAAGGGCCTGTCAGATCCGACAACCCCCCCTTGCCTCAAATCAGACCTCTACCTACAAGACCCCAATCCCAAAACTCCCAAAATTTCAACCTAAATGGCCTCAAAGCAGAGCCTCCCGAATCTCAAAATTCTGAAATTTATACCAAATGTGAGGTCCCCAGTTCTAAACCAAAGGGCCTGTCGGATCCGACAACCCCCCCTTGCCTCAAATCAGACCTCTACCTACAAGACCCCAATCCCAAAACTCCCAAAATTTCAACCTAAATGGCCTCAAAGCAGAGCCTCCCGAATCTCAAAATTCTGAAATTTATACCAAATGTGAGGTCCCAAGTTCTGAACCAAAGGGCCTGTCGGATCCGACAACCCCCCCTTGCCTCAAATCAGACCTCTACCTACAAGACCCCAATCCCAAAACTCCCAAAATTTCAACCTAAATGGCCTCAAAGCAGAGCCTCCCAAATCTCAAAATTCTGAAATTTATACCAAATGTGAGGTCCCCAATACTGGATCAAAGGGCATGTCGGATCCGACAACCCCTCCTTGCCTCAAATCAAACCTCTACCTACAAGACCCCAATCCCAAAACTCCCAAAATTTCAACCTAAATGGCCTCAAAGCAGAGCCTCCCGAATCTCAAAATTCTGAAATTTATACCAAATGTGAGGTCCCCAGTTCTGAACCAAAGGGCTTGTCGGATCCGACAACCCCCCCTTGCCTCAAATCAGACCTCTACCTACAAGACCCCAATCCCAAAACTCCCAAAATTTCAACCTAAATGGCCTCAAAGCAGAGCCTCCCGAATCTCAAAATTCTGAAATTTATACCACATGTGAGGTCTCGAGATGTGAGCCCAAGGGCCTGTCGGATCCGACAACCCCCCCTGCCTCAAATCAGACCTCTACCTACAAGACCCCAATCTCAAAACTCCCAAAATTTCAACCTAAATGGCCTCAAAGCAGAGCCTCCCGAATCTCAAAATTCTGAAATTTATACCAAATGTGAGATCCCCAGTTCTCAACCAAAGGCCCTTTCGGATCCGACAACCCCCCCTTGCCTCAAATCAAACCTCTACCTACAAGACCCCAATCCCAAAACTCCCAAAATTTCAACCTAAATGGCCTCAAAGCAGAGCCTCCCGAATCTCAAAATTCTGAAATTTATACCAAATGTGAGGTCCCCAGTTCTGAACCAAAGGGCCTGTCGGATCCGACAACCCCCCTTTGCCTCAAATCAGACCTCTACCTACAAGACCCCAATCCCAAAACTCCCAAAATTTCAACCTAAATGGCCTCAAAGCAGAGCCTCCCGAATCTCAAAATTATGAAATTTATACCAAATGTGAGGTCCCGAGATGTGAGCCCAAGGGCCTGTCGGATCCGACAACCCCCCCTGCCTCAAATCAGACCTCTGCCTACAAGACCCCAATCCCAAAACTCCCAAAATTTCAACCTAAATGGCTTCAAAGCAGAGCCTCCCGAATCTCAAAATTCTGAAATTTATACCAAATGTGAGGTCCCCAATTCTGGATCAAAGGGCATGTCGGATCCGACAACACCTCCTTGCCTCAAATCAAACCTCTACCTACAAGACCCCAATCCCAAAACTCCCAAAATTTCAACCTAAATGACCTCAAAGCAGAGCCTCCCGAATCTCAAAATTATGAAATTTATACCAAATGTGAGGTCCCGAGTTCTGAACCAAAGGGCCTGTCGGATCCGACAACCCCCCCTTGCCTCAAATCAGACCTCTACCTACAAGACCCCAATCCCAAAACTCCCAAAATTTCAACCTAAATGGCCTCAAAGCAGAGCCTCCCGAATCTCAAAATTCTGAAATTTATACCAAATGTGAGGTCCCGAGATGTGAGCCCAAGGGCCTGTCGGATCCGACAAGCCCCCCTGCTTCAAATCAGACCTCTGCCTACAAGACCCCAATCCCAAAACTCCCAAAATTTCAACCTAAATGGCCTCAAAGCAGAGCCTCCCGAATCTCAAAATTCTGAAATTTATACCAAATGTGAGGTCCCCAGTTCTGAACCAAAGGGCCTGTCGGATCCGACAACCCCCCTTGCCTCAAATCAGACCTCTACCTACAAGACCCCAATCCCAAAACTCCCAAAATTTCAACCGAAATGGCCTCAAAGCAGAGCCTTCCGAATCTCAAAATTCTGAAATTTATACCACATGTGAGGTCCCGAGATGTGAGCCCAAGGGCCTGTCGGATCCGACAACCCCCCCTTGCCTCAAATCAGACCTCTACCTACAAGACCCCAATCCCAAAACTCCCAAAATTTCAACCTAAATGGCCTCAAAGCAGAGCCTCCCGAATCTCAAAATTCTGAAATTTATACCAAATGTGAGGTCCCGAGTTCTGAACCAAAGGGCCTGTCGGATCCGACAACCCCCCCTTGCCTCAAATCAGACCTCTACCTACAAGACCCCAATCCCAAAACTCCCAAAATTTCAACCTAAATGGCCTCAAAGCAGAGCCTCCCGAATCTCAAAAATCTGAAATTTATACCAAATGTGAGGTCCCCAGTTCTGAACCAAAGGGCCTGTCGGATCCGACAACCCCCCCTTGCCTCAAATCAGACCTCTACCTACAAGACCCCAATCCCAAAACTCCCAAAATTTCAACCTAAATGGCCTCAAAGCAGAGCCTCCCGAATCTCAAAATTCTGAAATTTATACCAAATGTGAGGTCCCGAGTTCTGAACCAAAGGGCCTGTCGGATCCGACAACCCCCCCTTGCCTCAAATCAGACCTCTACCTACAAGACCCCAATCCCAAAACTCCCAAAATTTCAACCTAAATGGCCTCAAAGCAGAGCCTCCCGAATCTCAAAATTCTGAAATTTATACCAAATGTGAGGTCCCGAGATGTGAGCCCAAAGGCCTGTCGGATCCGACAAGCCCCCCTGCTTCAAATCAGACCTCTGCCTACAAGACCCCAATCCCAAAACTCCCAAAATTTCAACCTAAATGGCCTCAAAGCAGAGCCTCCCGAATCTCAAAATTCTGAAATTTATACCAAATGTGAGGTCCCCAGTTCTGAACCAAAGGGCCTGTCGGATCCGACAACCCCCCTTGCCTCAAATCAGACCTCTACCTACAAGACCCCAATCCCAAAACTCCCAAAATTTCAACCGAAATGGCCTCAAAGCAGAGCCTTCCGAATCTCAAAATTCTGAAATTTATACCACATGTGAGGTCCCGAGATGTGAGCCCAAGGGCCTGTCGGATCCGACAACCCCCCCTTGCCTCAAATCAGACCTCTACCTACAAGACCCCAATCCCAAAACTCCCAAAATTTCAACCTAAATGGCCTCAAAGCAGAGCCTCCCGAATCTCAAAATTCTGAAATTTATACCAAATGTGAGGTCCCGAGTTCTGAACCAAAGGGCCTGTCGGATCCGACAACCCCCCCTTGCCTCAAATCAGACCTCTACCTACAAGACCCCAATCCCAAAACTCCCAAAATTTCAACCTAAATGGCCTCAAAGCAGAGCCTCCCGAATCTCAAAAATCTGAAATTTATACCAAATGTGAGGTCCCCAGTTCTGAACCAAAGGGCCTGTCGGATCCGACAACCCCCCCTTGCCTCAAATCAGACCTCTACCTACAAGACCCCAATCCCAAAACTCCCAAAATTTCAACCTAAATGGCCTCAAAGCAGAGCCTCCCGAATCTCAAAATTCTGAAATTTATACCAAATGTGAGGTCCCGAGATGTGAGCCCAAGGGCCTGTCCGATCCGACAACCCCCCCTTGCCTCAAATCAGACCTCTGCCTACAAGACCCCAATCCCAAAACTCCCAAAATTTCAACCTAAATGGCCTCAAAGTAGAGCCTCCCGAATCTCAAAATTCTGAAATTTATACCAAATGTGAGGTCCCGAGATGTGAGCCCAAAGGCCTGTCGGATCCGACAACCCCCCCTGCCTCAAGTCAGACCTCTGCCTACAAGACCCCAATCCCAAAACTCCCAAAATTTCAACCTAAATGGCCTCAAAGCAGAGCCTCCCAAATCTCAAAATTCTGAAATTTATACCAAATGTGAGGTCCCGAGATGTGAGCCCAAGGGCCTGTCGGATCCGACAACCCCCCCTGCCTCAAATTAGACCTCTGCCTACAAGACCCCAATCCCAAAACTCCCAAAATTTCAACCTAAATGGCCTCAAAGCAGAGCCTCCCGAATCTCAAAATTCTGAAATTTATACCAAATGTGAGGTCCCGAGATGTGAGCCCAAGGGCCTGTCGGATCCGACAACCCCCCCTGCCTCAAATCAGACCTCTGCCTACAAGACCCCAATCCCAAAACTCCCAAAATTTCAACCTAAATGGCCTCAAAGCAGAGCCTCCCGAATCTCAAAATTCTGAAATTTATACCAAATGTGAGGTCCCGAGATGTGAGCCCAAGGGCCTGTCGGATCCGACAAGCCCCCCTGCCTCAAATCAGACCTCTGCCTACAAGACCCCAATCCCAAAACTCCCAAAATTTCAACCTAAATGGCCTCAAAGCAGAGCCTCACGAATCTCAAAATTCTGAAATTTATACCAAATGTGAGGTCCCGAGATGTGAGCCCAAGGGCCTGTCGGATCCGACAACCCCCCCTTGCCTCAAATCAGACCTCTACCTACAAGACCCCAATCCGAAAACTCCCAAAACTTCAACCTAAATGGCCTCAAAGCAGAGCCTCCCGAATCTCAAAATTCTAAAATTTATACCAAATGTGAGGTCCCCAGTTCTGAACCAAAGGGCCTGTCGGATCCGACAACCCCTCCTTGCCTCAAATCAAACCTCTACCTACAATACCCCAATCCCAAAACTCCCAAAATTTCAACCTAAATGGCCTCAAAGTAAAGCCTCCCGAATCTCAAAATTATGAAATTTATACCAAATGTGAGGTCCCCAGTTCTGAACCAAAGGGCCTGTCGGATCCGACAACCCCCCTTTGCCTCAAATCAGACCTCTACCTACAAGACCCCAATCCCAAAACTCCCAAAATTTCAACCTAAATGGCCTCAAAGCAGAGCCTCCCGAATCTCAAAATTCTGAAATTTATACCAAATGTGAGGTCCCCAGTTCTGAACCAAAGGGCCTGTCGGATCCGACAACCCCCCTTTGCCTCAAATCAGACCTCTACCTACAAGACCCCAATCCCAAAACTCCCAAAATTTCAACCTAAATGGCCTCAAAGCAGAGCCTCCCGAATCTCAAAATTCTGAAATTTATACCAAATGTGAGGTCCCGAGATGTGAGCCCAAGGGCCTGTCGGATCCGACAACCCCCCCTTGCCTCAAATCAGACCTCTACCTACAAGACCCCAATCCCAAAACTCCCAAAATTTCAACCTAAATGTCCTCAAAGCAGAGCCTCCCGAATCTCAAAATTATGAAATTTATACCAAATGTGAGGTCCCCAGTTCTAAACCAAAGGGCCTGTCGGACCCGACAACCCCCCCTTGCCTCAAATCTGACCTCTACCTACAAGACCCCAATCCCAAAACTCCCAAAATTTCAACCTAAATGGCCTCAAAGCAGAGCCTCCCGAATCTCAAAATTCTGAAATTTATACCAAATGTGAGGTCCCCAGTTCTGTACCAAAGGGCCTGTCGGATCCGACAACCCCCCCTTGCCTCAAATCAGACCTCTACCTACAAGACCCCAATCCCAAAACTCCCAAAATTTCAACCTAAATGGCCTCAAAGCAGAGCCTCCCGAATCTCAAAATTCTGAAATTTATACCAAATGTGAGGTCCCGAGTTCTGAACCAAAGGGCCTGTCGGACCCGACAACCCCCCCTTGCCTCAAATCTGACCTCTACCTACAAGACCCCAATCCCAAAACTCCCAAAATTTCAACCTAAATGGCCTCAAAGCAGAGCCTCCCGAATCTCAAAATTCTGAAATTTATACCAAATGTGAGGTCCCCAGTTCTGTACCAAAGGGCCTGTCGGATCCGACAACCCCCCCTTGCCTCAAATCAGACCTCTACCTACAAGACCCCAATCCCAAAACTCCCAAAATTTCAACCTAAATGGCCTCAAAGCAGAGCCTCCCGAATCTCAAAATTCTGAAATTTATACCACATGTGAGGTCTCGAGATGTGAGCCCAAGGGCCTGTCGGATCCGACAACCCCCCCTTGCCTCAAATCAGACCTCTGCCTACAAGACCCCAATCCCAAAACTCCCAAAATTTCAACCTAAATGGCCTCAAAGTAGAGCCTCCCGAATCTCAAAATTCTGAAATTTATACCAAATGTGAGGTCCCGAGATGTGAGCCCAAGGGCCTGTCGGATCCGACAACCCCCCCTGCCTCAAATCAGACCTCTGCCTACAAGACCCCAATCCCAAAACTCCCAAAATTTCAACCTAAATGGCCTCAAAGCAGAGCCTCCCGAATCTCAAAATTCTGAAATTTATACCACATGTGAGGTCTCGAGATGTGAGCCCAAGGGCCTGTCGGATCCGACAACCCCCCCTGCCTCAAATCAGACCTCTACCTACAAGACCCCAATCCCAAAACTCCCAAAATTTCAACCTAAATGGCCTCAAAGCAGAGCCTCCCGAATCTCAAAATTCTGAAATTTATACCAAATGTGAGGTCCCCAATTCTGGATCAAAGGGCATGTCGGATCCGACAACCCCTCCTTGCCTCAAATCAAACCTCTACCTACAAGACCCCAATCCCAAAACTCCCAAAATTTCAACCTAAATGGCCTCAAAGCAGAGCCTCCCAAATCTCAAAATTCTGAAATTTATACCAAATGTGAGGTCCCCAATACTGGATCAAAGGGCATGTCGGATCCGACAACCCCTCCTTGCCTCAAATCAAACCTCTACCTACAAGACCCCAATCCCAAAACTCCCAAAATTTCAACCTAAATGGCCTCAAAGCAGAGCCTCCCGAATCTCAAAATTCTGAAATTTATACCAAATGTGAGGTCCCCAGTTCTGAACCAAAGGGCTTGTCGGATCCGACAACCCCCCCTTGCCTCAAATCAGACCTCTACCTACAAGACCCCAATCCCAAAACTCCCAAAATTTCAACCTAAATGGCCTCAAAGCAGAGCCTCCCGAATCTCAAAATTCTGAAATTTATACCACATGTGAGGTCTCGAGATGTGAGCCCAAGGGCCTGTCGGATCCGACAACCCCCCCTGCCTCAAATCAGACCTCTACCTACAAGACCCCAATCTCAAAACTCCCAAAATTTCAACCTAAATGGCCTCAAAGCAGAGCCTCCCGAATCTCAAAATTCTGAAATTTATACCAAATGTGAGATCCCCAGTTCTCAACCAAAGGCCCTTTCGGATCCGACAACCCCCCCTTGCCTCAAATCAAACCTCTACCTACAAGACCCCAATCCCAAAACTCCCAAAATTTCAACCTAAATGGCCTCAAAGCAGAGCCTCCCGAATCTCAAAATTCTGAAATTTATACCAAATGTGAGGTCCCCAGTTCTGAACCAAAGGGCCTGTCGGATCCGACAACCCCCCTTTGCCTCAAATCAGACCTCTACCTACAAGACCCCAATCCCAAAACTCCCAAAATTTCAACCTAAATGGCCTCAAAGCAGAGCCTCCCGAATCTCAAAATTATGAAATTTATACCAAATGTGAGGTCCCGAGATGTGAGCCCAAGGGCCTGTCGGATCCGACAACCCCCCCTGCCTCAAATCAGACCTCTGCCTACAAGACCCCAATCCCAAAACTCCCAAAATTTCAACCTAAATGGCTTCAAAGCAGAGCCTCCCGAATCTCAAAATTATGAAATTTATACCAAATGTGAGGTCCCCAATTCTGGATCAAAGGGCATGTCGGATCCGACAACACCTCCTTGCCTCAAATCAAACCTCTACCTACAAGACCCCAATCCCAAAACTCCCAAAATTTCAACCTAAATGACCTCAAAGCAGAGCCTCCCGAATCTCAAAATTATGAAATTTATACCAAATGTGAGGTCCCGAGTTCTGAACCAAAGGGCCTGTCGGATCCGACAACCCCCCCTTGCCTCAAATCAGACCTCTACCTACAAGACCCCAATCCCAAAACTCCCAAAATTTCAACCTAAATGGCCTCAAAGCAGAGCCTCCCGAATCTCAAAATTCTGAAATTTATACCAAATGTGAGGTCCCGAGTTCTGAACCAAAGGGCCTGTCGGATCCGACAACCCCCCCTTGCCTCAAATCAGACCTCTACCTACAAGACCCCAATCCCAAAACTCCCAAAATTTCAACCTAAATGGCCTCAAAGCAGAGCCTCCCGAATCTCAAAATTCTGAAATTTATACCAAATGTGAGGTCCCGAGATGTGAGCCCAAGGGCCTGTCGGATCCGACAAGCCCCCCTGCTTCAAATCAGACCTCTGCCTACAAGACCCCAATCCCAAAACTCCCAAAATTTCAACCTAAATGGCCTCAAAGCAGAGCCTCCCGAATCTCAAAATTCTGAAATTTATACCAAATGTGAGGTCCCCAGTTCTG
Source organism: Polytrichum formosum (assembly GCA_964035585.1). Lineage (NCBI taxonomy): Eukaryota > Viridiplantae > Streptophyta > Polytrichopsida > Polytrichales > Polytrichaceae > Polytrichum > Polytrichum formosum. The sequence continues at coordinate 9,518,605 of OZ037938.1, read as the reverse complement.
AACCAAAGGGTCTGTCGGATCCGACAACCCCCCTTGCCTCAAATCAGACCTCTACCTACAAGACCCCAATCCCAAAACTCCCAAAATTTCAACCGAAATGGCCTCAAAGCAGAGCCTTCCGAATCTCAAAATTCTGAAATTTATACCACATGTGAGGTCCCGAGATGTGAGCCCAAGGGCCTGTCGGATCCGACAACCCCCCCTTGCCTCAAATCAGACCTCTACCTACAAGACCCCAATCCCAAAACTCCCAAAATTTCAACCTAAATGGCCTCAAAGCAGAGCCTCCCGAATCTCAAAATTCTGAAATTTATACCAAATGTGAGGTCCCGAGTTCTGAACCAAAGGGCCTGTCGGATCCGACAACCCCCCCTTGCCTCAAATCAGACCTCTACCTACAAGACCCCAATCCCAAAACTCCCAAAATTTCAACCTAAATGGCCTCAAAGCAGAGCCTCCCGAATCTCAAAAATCTGAAATTTATACCAAATGTGAGGTCCCCAGTTCTGAACCAAAGGGCCTGTCGGATCCGACAACCCCCCCTTGCCTCAAATCAGACCTCTACCTACAAGACCCCAATCCCAAAACTCCCAAAATTTCAACCTAAATGGCCTCAAAGCAGAGCCTCCCGAATCTCAAAATTCTGAAATTTATACCAAATGTGAGGTCCCGAGATGTGAGCCCAAGGGCCTGTCCGATCCGACAACCCCCCCTTGCCTCAAATCAGACCTCTGCCTACAAGACCCCAATCCCAAAACTCCCAAAATTTCAACCTAAATGGCCTCAAAGTAGAGCCTCCCGAATCTCAAAATTCTGAAATTTATACCAAATGTGAGGTCCCGAGATGTGAGCCCAAGGGCCTGTCGGATCCGACAACCCCCCCTGCCTCAAATCAGACCTCTGCCTACAAGACCCCAATCCCAAAACTCCCAAAATTTCAACCTAAATGGCCTCAAAGCAGAGCCTCCCAAATCTCAAAATTCTGAAATTTATACCAAATGTGAGGTCCCGAGATGTGAGCCCAAGGGCCTGTCGGATCCGACAACCCCCCCTGCCTCAAATCAGACCTCTGCCTACAAGACCCCAATCCCAAAACTCCCAAAATTTCAACCTAAATGGCCTCAAAGCAGAGCCTCCCGAATCTCAAAATTCTGAAATTTATACCAAATGTGAGGTCCCGAGATGTGAGCCCAAGGGCCTGTCGGATCCGACAAGCCCCCCTGCCTCAAATCAGACCTCTGCCTACAAGACCCCAATCCCAAAACTCCCAAAATTTCAACCTAAATGGCCTCAAAGCAGAGCCTCCCGAATCTCAAAATTCTGAAATTTATACCAAATGTGAGGTCCCGAGATGTGAGCCCAAGGGCCTGTCGGATCCGACAACCCCCCCTGCCTCAAATCAGACCTCTGCCTACAAGACCCCAATCCCAAAACTCCCAAAATTTCAACCTAAATGGCCTCAAAGCAGAGCCTCACGAATCTCAAAATTCTGAAATTTATACCAAATGTGAGGTCCCGAGATGTGAGCCCAAGGGCCTGTCGGATCCGACAACCCCCCCTTGCCTCAAATCAGACCTCTACCTACAAGACCCCAATCCGAAAACTCCCAAAACTTCAACCTAAATGGCCTCAAAGCAGAGCCTCCCGAATCTCAAAATTCTAAAATTTATACCAAATGTGAGGTCCCCAGTTCTGAACCAAAGGGCCTGTCGGATCCGACAACCCCTCCTTGCCTCAAATCAAACCTCTACCTACAATACCCCAATCCCAAAACTCCCAAAATTTCAACCTAAATGGCCTCAAAGTAGAGCCTCCCGAATCTCAAAATTATGAAATTTATACCAAATGTGAGGTCCCCAGTTCTGAACCAAAGGGCCTGTCGGATCCGACAACCCCCCTTTGCCTCAAATCAGACCTCTACCTACAAGACCCCAATCCCAAAACTCCCAAAATTTCAACCTAAATGGCCTCAAAGCAGAGCCTCCCGAATCTCAAAATTATGAAATTTATACCAAATGTGAGGTCCCCAGTTCTGAACCAAAGGGCCTGTCGGATCCGACAACCCCCCTTTGCCTCAAATCAGACCTCTACCTACAAGACCCCAATCCCAAAACTCCCAAAATTTCAACCTAAATGGCCTCAAAGCAGAGCCTCCCGAATCTCAAAATTCTGAAATTTATACCAAATGTGAGGTCCCGAGATGTGAGCCCAAGGGCCTGTCGGATCCGACAACCCCCCCTTGCCTCAAATCAGACCTCTACCTACAAGACCCCAATCCCAAAACTCCCAAAATTTCAACCTAAATGTCCTCAAAGCAGAGCCTCCCGAATCTCAAAATTATGAAATTTATACCAAATGTGAGGTCCCCAGTTCTAAACCAAAGGGCCTGTCGGATCCGACAACCCCCCCTTGCCTCAAATCTGACCTCTACCTACAAGACCCCAATCCCAAAACTCCCAAAATTTCAACCTAAATGGCCTCAAAGCAGAGCCTCCCGAATCTCAAAATTCTGAAATTTATACCAAATGTGAGGTCCCCAGTTCTGTACCAAAGGCCCTGTCGGATCCGACAACCCCCCCTTGCCTCAAATCAGACCTCTACCTACAAGACCCCAATCCCAAAACTCCCAAAATTTCAACCTAAATGGCCTCAAAGCAGAGCCTCCCGAATCTCAAAATTCTGAAATTTATACCAAATGTGAGGTCCCCAATTCTGGATCAAAGGGCATGTCGGATCCGACAACCCCTCCTTGCCTCAAATCAAACCTCTACCTACAAGACCCCAATCCCAAAACTCCCAAAATTTCAACCTAAATGGCCTCAAAGCAGAGCCTCCCGAATCTCAAAATTCTGAAATTTATACCAAATGTGAGGTCCCGAGATGTGAGCCCAAGGGCCTGTCGGATCCGACAACCCCCCCTGCCTCAAATCAGACCTCTGCGTACAAGACCCCAATCCCAAAACTCCCAAAATTTCAACCTAAATGGCCTCAAAGCAGAGCCTCCCGAATCTCAAAATTATGAAATTTATACCAAATGTGAGGTCCCCAGTTCTAAACCAAAGGGCATGTCGGATCCGACAACCCCTCCTTGCCTCAAATCAAACCTCTACCTACAAGACCCCAATCCCAAAACTCCCAAAATTTCAACCTAAATGGCCTCAAAGCAGAGCCTCCCGAATCTCAAAATTCTGAAATTTATACCAAATGTGAGGTCCAGAGATGTGAGCCCAATAGCCTGTCGGATCCGACAACCCCCCCTGCCTCAAATCAGACCTCTGCCTACAAGACCCCAATCCCAAAACTCCCAAAATTTCAACCTAAATGGCCTCAAAGCAGAGCCTCCCGAATCTCGAAATTCTGAAATTTATACCAAATGTGAGGTCCCCAATACTGGATCAAAGGGCATGTCGGATCCGACAACCCCTCCTTGCCTCAAATCAAACCTCTACCTACAAGACCCCAATCCCAAAACTCCCAAAATTTCAACCTAAATGGCCTCAAAGCAGAGCCTCCCGAATCTCAAAATTCTGAAATTTATACCAAATGTGATGTCCCCAATACTGGATCAAAGGGCATGTCGGATCCGACAACCCCTCCTTGCCTCAAATCAAACCTCTACATACAAGACCCCAATCCCAAAAGTCCCAAAATGTCAACCTAAATGGCCTCAAAGTAGAGCCTCCCGAATCTCAAAATTCTGAAATTTATACCAAATGTGAGGTCCCCAGTTCTGAACCAAAGGGCCTGTCGGATCCGACAACCACCCCTTGCCTCAAATCAGACCTCTACCTACAAGACCCCAATCCCAAAACTCCCAAAATTTCAACCTAAATGGCCTCAAAGCAGAGCCTCCCGAATCTCAAAATTCTGAAATTTATACCAAATGTGAGGTCCCGAGATGTGAGCCCAAGGGCCTGTCAGATCCGACAACCCCCCCTTGCCTCAAATCAGACCTCTGCCTACAAGACCCCAATCCCAAAACTCCCAAAATTTCAACCTAAATGGCCTCAAAGCAGAGCCTCCCGAATCTCAAAATTCTGAAATTTATACCAAATGTGAGGTCCCGAGATGTGAGCCCAAGGGCCTGTCGGATCCGACAACCCCCCCTGCCTCAAATCAGACCTCTGCCTACAAGACCCCAATCCCAAAACTCCCAAAATTTCAACCTAAATGGCCTCAAAGCAGAGCCTCCCGAATCTCAAAATTCTGAAATTTATACCACATGTGAGGTCCCCAATACTGGATCAAAGGGCATGTCGGATCCGACAACCCCTCCTTGCCTCAAATCAAATCTCTACCTACAAGACCCCAATCCCAAAACTCCCAAAATTTCAACCTAAATGGCCTCAAAGCAGAGCCTCCCGAATCTCAAAATTCTGAAATTTATACCAAATGTGAGGTCCCCAGTTCTAAACCAAAGGGCCTGTCGGATCCGACAACCCCCCCTTGCCTCAAATCAGACCTCTACCTACAAGACCCCAATCCCAAAACTCCCAAAATTTCAACCTAAATGGCCTCAAAGCAGAGCCTCCCGAATCTCAAAATTCTGAAATTTATACCAAATGTGAGGTCCTCAGTTCTGAACCAAAGGGCCTGTCGGATCCGACAACCCCCCCTTGCCTCAAATCAGACCTCTACCTACAAGACCCCAATCCCAAAACTCCCAAAATTTCAACCTAAATGGCCTCAAAGCAGAGCCTCCCGAATCTCAAAATTCTGAAATTTATACCCAATGTGAGGTCCCGAGATGTGAGCCCAAGGGCCTGTCGGATCCGACAACCCCCCCTTGCCTCAAATCAGACCTCTACCTACAAGACCCCAATCCCAAAACTCCCAAAATTTCAACCTAAATGGCCTCAAAGCAGAGCCTCCCGAATCTCAAAATTCTGAAATTTATACCAAATGTGAGGTCCCCAGTTCTGTACCAAAGGGCCTGTCGGATCCGACAACCCCCCCTTGCCTCAAATCAGACCTCTACCTACAAGACCCCAATCCCAAAACTCCCAAAATTTCAACCTAAATGGCCTCAAAGCAGAGCCTCCCGAATCTCAAAGTTCTGAAATTTATACCAAATGTGAGGTCCCCAATTCTGGATCAAAGGGCATGTCGGATCCGACAACCCCTCCTTGCCTCAAATCAAACCTCTACCTACAAGACCCCAATCCCAAAACTCCCAAAATTTCAACCTAAATGGCCTCAAAGCAGAGCCTCCCGAATCTCAAAATTCTGAAATTTATACCAAATGTGAGGTCCCGAGATGTGAGCCCAAGGGCCTGTCGGATCGGACAACCCCCCCTGCCTCAAATCATACCTCTGCCTACAAGACCCAAATCCCAAAACTCCCAAAATTTCAACCTAAATGGCCTCAAAGCAGAGCCTCCCGAATCTCGAAATTCTGAAATTTATACCAAATGTGAGGTCCCCAGTTCTGAACCAAAGGGCCTGTCGGATCCGACAACCCCCCCTTGCCTCAAATCAGACCTCTACCTACAAGACCCCAATCCCAAAACTCCCAAAATTTCAACCTAAATGGCCTCAAAGCAGAGCCTCCCGAATCTCAAAATTCTGAAATTAATACCAAATGTGATGTCCCCAGTTCTGAACCAAAGGGCCTGTCGGATCCGACAACCCCCCCTTGCCTCAAATCAGACCTCTACCTACAAGACCCCAATCCCAAAACTCCCAAAATTTCAACCTAAATGGCTTCAAAGCAGAGCCTCCCGAATCTCAAAATTCTGAAATTTATACCAAATGTGAGGTCCCCAGTTCTGTACCAAAGGGCCTGTCGGATCCGACAACCCCCCCTTGCCTCAAATCAGACCTCTACCTACAAGACCCCAATCCCAAAACTCCCAAAATTTCAACCTAAATGGCCTCAAAGCAGAGCCTCCCGAATCTCAAAATTCTGAAATTTATACCAAATGTGAGGTCCCCAATTCTGGATCAAAGGGCATGTCGGATCCGACAACCCCTCCTTGCCTCAAATCAAACCTCTACCTACAAGACCCCAATCCCAAAACTCCCAAAATTTCAACCTAAATGGCCTCAAAGCAGAGCCTCCCGAATCTCAAAATTCTGAAATTTATACCAAATGTGAGGTCCCGAGATGTGAGCCCAACGGCCTGTCGGATCGGACAACCCCCCCTGCCTCAAATCAGACCTCTGCCTACAAGACCCAAATCCCAAAACTCCCAAAATTTCAACCTAAATGGCCTCAAAGCAGAGCCTCCCGAATCTCAAAATTCTGAAATTTATACCAAATGTGAGGTCCCCAGTTCTGAACCAAAGGGCCTGTCGGATCCGACAACCCCCCCTTGCCTCAAATCAGACCTCTACCTACAAGACCCCAATCCCAAAACTCCCAAAATTTCAACCTAAATGGCCTCAAAGCAGAGCCTCCCGAATCTCAAAATTCTGAAATTTATACCAAATGTGATGTCCCCAGTTCTGAACCAAAGGGCCTGTCGGATCCGACAACCCCCCCTTGCCTCAAATCAGACCTCTACCTACAAGACCCCAATCCCAAAACTCCCAAAATTTCAACCTAAATGGCCTCAAAGCAGAGCCTCCCGAATCTCGAAATTCTGAAATTTATACCAAATGTGAGGTCCCCAGTTCTGAACCAAAGGGCCTATCGGATCCGACAACCCCCCTTTGCCTCAAATCAGACCTCTACCTACAAGACCCCAATCCCAAAACTCCCAAAATTTCAACCTAAATGGCCTCAAAGCAGAGCCTCCCAAATCTCAAAATTCTGAAATTTATACCAAATGTGAGGTCCCCAATACTGGATCAAAGGGCATGTCGGATCCGACAACCCCTCCTTGCCTCAAATCAAATCTCTACCTACAAGACCCCAATCCCAAAACTCCCAAAATTTCAACCTAAATGGCCTCAAAGCAGAGCCTCCCGAATCTCAAAATTCTGAAATTTATACCAAATGTGAGGTCCCCAGTTCTAAACCAAAGGGCCTGTCGGATCCGACAACCCCCCCTTGCCTCAAATCAGACCTCTACCTACAAGACCCCAATCCCAAAACTCCCAAAATTTCAACCTAAATGGCCTCAAAGCAGAGCCTCCCGAATCTCAAAATTCTGAAATTTATACCAAATGTGAGGTCCTCAGTTCTGAACCAAAGGGCCTGTCGGATCCGACAACCCCCCCTTGCCTCAAATCAGACCTCTACCTACAAGACCCCAATCCCAAAACTCCCAAAATTTCAACCTAAATGGCCTCAAAGCAGAGCCTCCCGAATCTCAAAATTCTGAAATTTATACCCAATGTGAGGTCCCGAGATGTGAGCCCAAGGGCCTGTCGGATCCGACAACCCCCCCTTGCCTCAAATCAGACCTCTACCTACAAGACCCCAATCCCAAAACTCCCAAAATTTCAACCTAAATGGCCTCAAAGCAGAGCCTCCCGAATCTCAAAATTATGAAATTTATACCAAATGTGAGGTCCCCAGTTCTAAACCAAAGGGCCTGTCGGATCCGACAACCCCCCCTTGCCTCAAATCAGACCTCTACCTACAAGACCCCAATCCCAAAACTCCCAAAATTTCAACCTAAATGGCCTCAAAGCAGAGCCTCCCGAATCTCAAAATTCTGAAATTTATACCAAATGTGAGGTCCCCAGTTCTGTACCAAAGGGCCTGTCGGATCCGACAACCCCCCCTTGCCTCAAATCAGACCTCTACCTACAAGACCCCAATCCCAAAACTCCCAAAATTTCAACCTAAATGGCCTCAAAGCAGAGCCTCCCGAATCTCAAAATTCTGAAATTTATACCAAATGTGAGGTCCCCAGTACTGTACCAAAGGGCCTGTCGGATCCGACAACCCCCCCTTGCCTCAAATCAGACCTCTACCTACAAGACCCCAATCCCAAAACTCCCAAAATTTCAACCTAAATGGCCTCAAAGCAGAGCCTCCCGAATCTCAAAATTCTGAAATTTATACCAAATGTGAGGTCCCCAATTCTGGATCAAAGGGCATGTCGGATCCGACAACCCCTCCTTGCCTCAAATCAAACCTCTACCTACAAGACCCCAATCCCAAAACTCCCAAAATTTCAACCTAAATGGCCTCAAAGCAGAGCCTCCCGAATCTCAAAATTCTGAAATTTATACCAAATGTGAGGTCCCGAGATGTGAGCCCAAGGGCCTGTCGGATCGGACAACCCCCCCTGCCTCAAATCAGACCTCTGCCTACAAGACCCAAATCCCAAAACTCCCAAAATTTGAACCTAAATGGCCTCAAAGCAGAGCCTCCCGAATCTCAAAATTCTGAAATTTATACCAAATGTGAGGTCCTCAGTTCTGAACCAAAGGGCCTGTCGGATCCGACAACCCCCCCTTGCCTCAAATCAGACCTCTACCTACAAGACCCCAATCCCAAAACTCCCAAAATTTCAACCTAAATGGCCTCAAAGCAGAGCCTCCCGAATCTCAAAATTCTGAAATTTATACCAAATGTGAGGTCCCCAGTTCTGAACCAAAGGCCCTGTCGGATCCGACAACCCCCCTTTGCCTCAAATCAGACCTCTACCTGCAAGACCCCAATCCCAAAACTCCCAAAATTTCAACCTAAATGGCCTCAAAGCAGAGCCTCCCGAATCTCAAAATTCTGAAATTTATACCAAATGTGAGGTCCCCAGTTCTGAACCAAAGGGCTTGTCGGATCCGACAACCCCCCCTTGCCTCAAATCAGACCTCTACCTACAAGACCCCAATCCCAAAACTCCCAAAATTTCAACCTAAATGGCCTCAAAGCAGAGCCTCCCGAATCTCAAAATTCTGAAATTTATACCAAATGTGAGGTCCCCAGTTCTGAACCAAAGGGCTTGTCGGATCCGACAACCCCCCCTTGCCTCAAATCAAACCTCTACCTACAAGACCCCAATCCCAAAACTCCCAAAATTTCAACCTAAATGGCCTCAAAGCAGAGCCTCCCAAATCTCAAAATTCTGAAATTTATACCAAATGTGAGGTCCCCAATACTGGATCAAAGGGCATGTCGGATCCGACAACCCCTCCTTGCCTCAAATCAAACCTCTACCTACAAGACCCCAATCCCAAAACTCCCAAAATTTCAACCTAAATGGCCTCAAAGCAGAGCCTCCCGAATCTCAAAATTCTGAAATTTATACCAAATGTGAGGTCCCCAGTTCTGAACCAAAGGGCTTGTCGGATCCGACAACCCCCCCTTGCCTCAAATCAGACCTCTACCTACAAGACCCCAATCCCAAAACTCCCAAAATTTCAACCTAAATGGCCTCAAAGCAGAGCCTCCCAAATCTCAAAATTCTGAAATTTATACCAAATGTGAGGTCCCCAATACTGGATCAAAGGGCATGTCGGATCCGACAACCCCTCCTTGCCTCAAATCAAACCTCTACCTACAAGACCCCAATCCCAAAACTCCCAAAATTTCAACCTAAATGGCCTCAAAGCAGAGCCTCCCGAATCTCAAAATTCTGAAATTTATACCAAATGTGAGGTCCCCAGTTCTGTACCAAAGGGCCTGTCGGATCCGACAACCCCCCCTTGCCTCAAATCAGACCTCTACCTACAAGACCCCAATCCCAAAACTCCCAAAATTTCAACCTAAATGGCCTCAAAGCAGAGCCTCCCGAATCTCAAAGTTCTGAAATTTATACCAAATGTGAGGTCCCCAATTCTGGATCAAAGGGCATGTCGGATCCGACAACCCCTCCTTGCCTCAAATCAAACCTCTACCTACAAGACCTCAATCCCAAAACTCCCAAAATTTCAACCTAAATGGCCTCAAAGTAGAGCCTCCCGAATCTCAAAATTCTGAAATTTATACCAAATGTGAGGTCCCGAGATGTGAGCCCAAGGGCCTGTCGGATCGGACAACCCCCCCTGCCTCAAATCATACCTCTGCCTACAAGACCCAAATCCCAAAACTCCCAAAATTTCAACCTAAATGGCCTCAAAGCAGAGCCTCCCGAATCTCAAAATTCTGAAATTTATACCAAATGTGAGGTCCCCAGTTCTGAACCAAAGGGCCTGTCGGATCCGACAACCCCCCCTTGCCTCAAATCAGACCTCTACCTACAAGACCCCAATCCCAAAACTCCCAAAATTTCAACCTAAATGGCCTCAAAGCAGAGCCTCCCGAATCTCAAAATTCTGAAATTAATACCAAATGTGATGTCCCCAGTTCTGAACCAAAGGGCCTGTCGGATCCGACAACCCCCCCTTGCCTCAAATCAGACCTCTACCTACAAGACCCCAATCCCAAAACTCCCAAAATTTCAACCTAAATGGCCTCAAAGCAGAGCCTCCCGAATCTCAAAATTCTGAAATTTATACCAAATGTGAGGTCCCCAGTACTGTACCAAAGGGCCTGTCGGATCCGACAACCCCCCCTTGCCTCAAATCAGACCTCTACCTACAAGACCCCAATCCCAAAACTCCCAAAATTTCAACCTAAATGGCCTCAAAGCAGAGCCTCCCGAATCTCAAAATTCTGAAATTTATACCAAATGTGAGGTCCCCAATTCTGGATCAAAGGGCATGTCGGATCCGACAACCCCTCCTTGCCTCAAATCAAACCTCTACCTACAAGACCCCAATCCCAAAACTCCCAAAATTTCAACCTAAATGGCCTCAAAGCAGAGCCTCCCGAATCTCAAAATTCTGAAATTTATACCAAATGTGAGGTCCCGAGATGTGAGCCCAAGGGCCTGTCGGATCGGACAACCCCCCCTGCCTCAAATCAGACCTCTGCCTACAAGACCCAAATCCCAAAACTCCCAAAATTTGAACCTAAATGGCCTCAAAGCAGAGCCTCCCGAATCTCAAAATTCTGAAATTTATACCAAATGTGAGGTCCTCAGTTCTGAACCAAAGGGCCTGTCGGATCCGACAACCCCCCCTTGCCTCAAATCAGACCTCTACCTACAAGACCCCAATCCCAAAACTCCCAAAATTTCAACCTAAATGGCCTCAAAGCAGAGCCTCCCGAATCTCAAAATTCTGAAATTTATACCAAATGTGAGGTCCCCAGTTCTGAACCAAAGGCCCTGTCGGATCCGACAACCCCCCTTTGCCTCAAATCAGACCTCTACCTGCAAGACCCCAATCCCAAAACTCCCAAAATTTCAACCTAAATGGCCTCAAAGCAGAGCCTCCCGAATCTCAAAATTCTGAAATTTATACCAAATGTGAGGTCCCCAGTTCTGAACCAAAGGGCTTGTCGGATCCGACAACCCCCCCTTGCCTCAAATCAGACCTCTACCTACAAGACCCCAATCCCAAAACTCCCAAAATTTCAACCTAAATGGCCTCAAAGCAGAGCCTCCCGAATCTCAAAATTCTGAAATTTATACCAAATGTGAGGTCCCCAGTTCTGAACCAAAGGGCTTGTCGGATCCGACAACCCCCCCTTGCCTCAAATCAGACCTCTACCTACAAGACCCCAATCCCAAAACTCCCAAAATTTCAACCTAAATGGCCTCAAAGCAGAGCCTCCCAAATCTCAAAATTCTGAAATTTATACCAAATGTGAGGTCCCCAATACTGGATCAAAGGGCATGTCGGATCCGACAACCCCTCCTTGCCTCAAATCAAACCTCTACCTACAAGACCCCAATCCCAAAACTCCCAAAATTTCAACCTAAATGGCCTCAAAGCAGAGCCTCCCGAATCTCAAAATTCTGAAATTTATACCAAATGTGAGGTCCCCAGTTCTGAACCAAAGGGCTTGTCGGATCCGACAACCCCCCCTTGCCTCAAATCAGACCTCTACCTACAAGACCCCAATCCCAAAACTCCCAAAATTTCAACCTAAATGGCCTCAAAGCAGAGCCTCCCAAATCTCAAAATTCTGAAATTTATACCAAATGTGAGGTCCCCAATACTGGATCAAAGGGCATGTCGGATCCGACAACCCCTCCTTGCCTCAAATCAAACCTCTACCTACAAGACCCCAATCCCAAAACTCCCAAAATTTCAACCTAAATGGCCTCAAAGCAGAGCCTCCCGAATCTCAAAATTCTGAAATTTATACCAAATGTGAGGTCCCCAGTTCTGAACCAAAGGGCTTGTCGGATCCGACAACCCCCCCTTGCCTCAAATCAGACCTCTACCTACAAGACCCCAATCCCAAAACTCCCAAAATTTCAACCTAAATGGCCTCAAAGCAGAGCCTCCCGAATCTCAAAATTCTGAAATTTATACCAAATGTGAGGTCCCCAGTTCTGAACCAAAGGGCTTGTCGGATCCGACAACCCCCCCTTGCCTCAAATCAGACCTCTACCTACAAGACCCCAATCCCAAAACTCCCAAAATTTCAACCTAAATGGCCTCAAAGCAGAGCCTCCCGAATCTCAAAATTCTGAAATTTATACCAAATGTGAGGTCCCCAGTTCTGAACCAAAGGGCCTGTCGGATCCGACAACCCCCCCTTGCCTCAAATCAAACCTCTACCTACAAGACCCCAATCCCAAAACTCCCAAAATTTCAACCTAAATGGCCTCAAAGCAGAGCCTCCCGAATCTCAAAATTCTGAAATTTATACCAAATGTGAGGTCCCCAGTTCTGAACCAAAGGGCCTGTCGGATCCGACAACCCCCCCTTGCCTCAAATCAGACCTCTACCTACAAGACCCCAATCCCAAAACTCCCAAAATTTCAACCTAAATGGCCTCAAAGCAGAGCCTCCCGAATCTCAAAATTCTGAAATTTATACCAAATGTGAGGTCCCCAATTCTGGATCAAAGGGCATGTCGGATCCTACACCCCCCCCCTTGCCTCAAATCAGACCTCTAACTACAAGACCCCAATCCTAAAATTCCCAAAATTTCAACCTAAATGGCCTCAAATCAGAGCCTTCATAAGCATACCCCACTACTTGAATTCAGAAATCTAAACCTACATGGCATCTTACTAGGCCCCTCTCAGGCACTCCCCAATCTCAAAAATCTGAAATTTATACCAAATGTGAGGTCCCCAGTTCTGAACCAAAGGGCCTGTCGGATCCGACAGCCCCCCCCCCCCCCGCGTCACTGAGGCGCTGTGAACGGGCCTTGTGTGGTCGCGGGCATGGTGGATTCGGGCCGTTGATCCACCAAGGCCCATCCAAGGGCCTTAGTGGTCCTAGGTGGCGGGGGGCGGGGGGTGATGCTTGCCACCAAGGTGGGTGGGGGCGGGGGTTGTGTTTGCCACCAAGGCGGGGTGGGGCCGTGGGCCTCATGTCTTTTTTCGGGGAGGCCAGCTTTAGGGTCTTGTCGGGGCTAGGTGGCTAAGCGGGCTCGGTGGCTAGGCGGATTAGGCAGCTAGGTAGGCTTATTTTCTAAGTGGCTTGGCCTACTTACTAAATAACTATTTGGTTAGGCTTACTTAATAGGTGGCTAGGCCCACTTACTAAATAACTAGTTGCTTAGGCTTACTTACTACGTGGCTAGGCGCACTTACTAAATAACTAGTTGCTTAGGCTTACTTACTACGTGGCTAGGCCCACTTACTAAATAACTAGTTGTTTAGGCTTACTTACTAGGTGGCTAGGCCCACTTACTAAATAACTAGTTGCTTAGGCATACTTACTAGGTGGCTAGTAAGTAAGCCTAAGCAACTAGTTATTTAGTAAGTGGGCCTAGCCACCTATTAAGTAAGGCTAACCAAGTAGTTATTTAGTAAGTAGGCCAAGTCACTTAGAAAATAAGCCTACCTAGCTGCCTAATCCGCCTAGCCACCGAGCCCGCTTAGCCACCTAGCCCCGACAAGACCCTAAAGCTGGCCTCCCCGAAAAAAGACATGAGGCCCACGGCCCCACCCCGCCTTGGTGGCAAACACCACCCCCGCCCCCACCCACCTTGGTGGCAAGCACCACCCCCCACCCCCCGCCACCTAGGACCACTAAGGCCCTTGGATGGGCCTTGGTGGATCAACGGCCCGGATCCACCATGCCCGCGACCACTCAAGGCCCGTTCACAGCGCCTCAGTGACGCGGGGGGGGGGGCTGTCGGATCCGATAGGCCCTTTGGTTCAGAACTGGGGACCTCACATTTGGTATAAATTTCAGATTTTTGAGATTGGGGAGTGCCTGAGAGGGGCCTAGTAAGATGCCATGTAGGTTTAGATTTCTGAATTCAAGTAGTGGGGTATGCTTATGAAGGCTCTGATTTAAGGCCATTTAGGTTGAAATTTTGGGAATTTTAGGATTGGGGTCTTGTAGTTAGAGGTCTGATTTGAGGCAAGGGGGGGTGTCGGATCCGACACGCCCTTTGATCCAGAATTGGGGACCTCACATTTGGTATAAATTTCAGATTTTTGAGATTGGGGAGTGCCTGAGAGGGGTCCGATTTGTCTCCATATAGGCTTAGGATTGTGATTTCTGGGATTGGGGCATCCTTGTAAGGGTCCCGATGTGAGGCCATGTAGGTGTAGACTTTTGATTTCTGAACGTGGGGTATGCTTCTAAGGGGTCCGAGAAGATGCCATAAAGCTTTATTTTTTTGATTTCTAAGTTTAAGGCAGGCTTGCTAGAGGTTTCAGTTGGGGGAAGGGGGGTCTGTCGGATCCGACATGCCCTTGGGTTGAAAGCTCGGGACCTCACAAATGTTTTAATTTTTGCATTTTTAATATATGGGCGTGTCAGTAATGGGTCTGATGTGAGGCCATTGAGGTTTATTTCTACGAATTATGGGATTATTGTATGGAGTAAGGGGTCTAATTTGAAGCAAAGGGGAACTGTCGGATCCGACAGGCCCCTTTGTTGATAGATCGGGACCTCACATATATATTAATTCTCTGATTATTGGCTATTTGGCGTACCTTTTAGGGGTCCGAAAAGAGGTCTTATAGCTATATTTTTGATTTCTAAGATAGGGGCAGGCTTTGTTAGGGGTCTGATTTGAGGCAAGGGGGGGATGTTGGATCCGACAGGCCCTTGGGCTCACATCTCGGGACCTCACATTTGTTATAATTTTGTGCATTTTTGAGATTTGGCCGTGCCTCTATGGGGCCTAATATGAGGCCATGTAGGCTTAGGATTGTGATTTGTGGTATTGAGGCATGCTTGTAAGGGGTCCAATTTGAGGCCATATAGCTTTGATTTTTGATATATGAGATTCGGGCACTCTTGTAATGGGTCTGATTTAAGGCCATATAGCTTCAATTTTTGAGAATTCTCGGAGTGGGGTATGCTTGTTAGGGGTCTAATTGGCGGCCATGTAGGTTTAGATTTCTGAATTCTGGTAGAGGGGCATGCTTGTAAGGGGTAGTTAGGGGTCTGATTTGAGGCAAGGGGGGGATGTCGGATCCGACAGGCCCTTGGGCTCACATGTCGGGACCTCACAATTGTTATAATTTTGTGATTTTTGAGATTTGGCCGAGCCTCTATGTGGCCTAATATGGGGCCATGTAGGCTTAGGATTGTGATTTCTGGGATTGAGGCATGCTTGTGAGGGGTCCAATTTGAGGCCATATAGCTTTGATTTTTGATTTATGGGATTCGGGCACTCTTGTAAGGGGTCTGATTTAAGGCCATATAGCTTCAATTTTTGAGAATTCTCTGAAGGGGCAGGCTTCTTAAGGGTCTGATTGGAGGCCATGAAGGTTTAGATTTTTGATTTTTTAGATTCGGGCATGCTTGTGAGGGGCCTGATATGAGGCCATCTAGCTTTAATTTTTGAGAATTCTCGGAGTGGAGTATGCTTGTTAGGGGTCTGATTTGATTGCTTTCATGTTTGCAAGTCTTTTGACTGCTTCTCCTCTGTTTCAGCAGATATATCTGTTTTCAGCATGATTGTAAGGGGTCTGAAAAGAGGCCACATAGCTTTATTTTTTGTTTTCTAAGATTGGGGCAGGGTTATAAGTGGTCTGATTTGAGGCCATATATCTTTAATATTTGGGAATTCTTTGAAGGGTGAGTCTTGTAAGGGGTGTGATTTGAGATTTGAGGCAAGGGGGGGGGTTTGTCGGATCCGACAGAACCTTAGTTTCAGTACTCGGGTCCTCACATATGTTTACATTTTGTAATTTGTTGGATTCGGGCATGCTCTTAAGGGGTCTGATTTGAGGCCATATATCTTTAGTTTTTTATTTTTAAGATTGGTGCAGGCTTATAAGGGGTTCTGATTTCAGGCCATATAGCTAAATTATTTGAGAATTCTCTGAAGGGGCATGCTTGTAAGGGGTATGAAAAGAGGCCACATAGCTTTAATTTTTGAATTCTAAGATTGGGGCAGGCTTGTAAGGGGTCTGATTTGAGGTTGTGTAGCTTTAGCTTTTTAAACATTCTCGTAAGGGGTATGCTTGTTGGGGGTATGATTTGAGGCCATGTAGGTTTAGATTTTTGATTTTCGGGTTTTGGGAGTGCCTTTAAGGGGTCTGAAAATAAGCCATATAGCTTTATTTTTGATTTTCTAAGATTGGGGTAGGCTTATAAGGGGTCCTAATTTGAGACCATATAGCTTAATTATTTGAGAATTCTCTGAAGGGGCATGCTTGTAAGGGGTCTGAAAAGAGGCCATATAGCTTTAATCTCTGATTTCTAAGATTGGGGCAGGCTTGTAAGGGGTGTGATTTGTGATTTGGGGCAAGGGGGGGGGTATGTCGGATCCGACAGGCCCTTAGGTTCTCAACTCGGGACCTCACATATGTTTACATTTTGTAATTTGTTGGATTCTGGCATGTTTGTAAGGGGTCTGAAAAGAGGCCATATAGCTTTATTTTTTGATTTCTAAGATTGGGGCAGGCTTATAATTGGTCTGATTTAAGGCCATATAGCTTAATTCTTTGAAGGGTGAGGCTTGTAAGGGGCGTGATTTGTGATTTGAGGCAAGGGGGGGGGGGTATGTCGGGTACGCCTACTTGAAGGGTGAACGGTCTGGCACTGGCCCAGGAAAAGAAGAACTCCGCCTTCGTGCTGCACAACGATCCGGTGATGCCAAGAGAATTGTTGCAGCCCTCGAGCACATGCCTGGAGCAGAGCATTGGTGCACCTGCAAACCCCAACTCGAAGGAGAGGAGGTCTTTGGCACCACCAAGCGCAAACTTGATATGCCCCCTGGTTCTGATCAAGATTCACATAGACCCGACAAGGTCAGCTTCTCTCATCCACGAGTGAGCACTAGGTCAACCAAGGCACGCACTGATTCCGCCACACCATCATACCTGCCCCTCACACAATCTCCTAAGAAATCGATTCCACAACGGGTCACCCACGTCAATAACATTCAGGAGACCCACTGCGATGTCTCCAAGTGGCACATTTTTAGACTGCCCAAGACTTCCGCCAAGGCCTGCTTCGCCATGCAAGCTCGCACAAAGACCAAGTGCACCCAGAAGATCGTTTGGCATGGTAAAAGTACTCCAGCTCCTACGTACACCGGCTACATGCGCGACTACAAGAAGAACAAGGAATTCTTGACACAGTTCTCCTTCTGCAACGACGACATTGAGAGATGTGTCAAAGGCACTAGGAGGAAGTGGATGCAGCACCGTCCGGATGTCCCGGAAGTCTGGCCTGTCCTCACTGGGACAAACCTCACTCTCCAGGAGGTTTTGGCCCTTGAAGAAGGGGGATTCCAACTTCAGCAGCGTCAAAATGTGTCACCCAGAAGACTCTTCGGCGACTCCTCCAATGTTGCTTCATCCATGGCCGAACTCCCTACCCCGGCCCAAGCCGATCAATACCCTACGCTGAGGTTTCGAAAAAAGATCCGGCGCAGTAACAACGGACCATGCATCCAACAACGCAACAAATGGGAGTCAACCCTGGGTAGAAGCACGCTAGGGTTGGTACACTTTGGGCAAAAATCAAAGTATGTTTTGGACACCAATTTGGAGCAATTCTTTGATATCTCGAAGGAAAAGGCTTTTGTTGCACAAAAACGCAAGAAGCCCACGTAGTGTTCTCTATGTTTTGTATGGGCAAAAGTGAAAATGCATTAAAAAATTTTGATTTCCTATGTTTTAAGCACTTACAAAAATAACCCCATTTTCTTTTATTAACCGTTGAGTGGACTACAAATGTAGGAATTGTTTAACAAAATATGATTCATAAATATATATTACACATGTCACAAAAGAGTCATAGAAAAATATAACCTAAAACCCACAAAACAAAGTATTTTTCATAAAAAAATATACTGTGTGACAGGAAACCACTGGTATATAAATATACTCACCACGGTCAAACCATGAGGAGTTTATTGATAGAAACTAGAAAAATTATTGCTCATCTATATCTACAACCAGATTATTCCATTTTATCCCTCAAAGAGATGCTACTTTGAAATCTACACCCAATTGAATGCAACATTCCTCTGAAAATGTGTTTTGTGACAACATTTTTGTACTAGTTTAGCGTGCTTATGCCCCCCTCAACGTCGACGGTCAAATCACCTCCGTCACAATGATACCTCACCTAGGGATCGAGTGCATCATTATGTTCCAATCCCGAAAGAAGGCTAAGGTTGAAGAGTACCGTATCACTATCAACACCTTCCCGTCGTGCACGTGCCCGGATTTCGTGGAGATGTCAGCAAGAGCACTTGGGAAGCGGCGCCCTTGGGTGAACTGCAAGCACTTGTACTTCATCTTCCGTGTGACCTGCAACTTGGATCAATACCAAGACACTTTCATCCATGCTCCGAGCCTTAGTTTCAATGAAGTGAAGCACCTCCTCGAAAGTGGCATCATGAAGCATGTGGGACCTTAGCGTGGATACCTATAGGAGCTAGGCTACCCCCCTTATTTATAAGTTGTCGCTAAGTATTATTGCGTTGAATATACTATAGTATAAGTGCACGTTTCCGAAAATATCGCTGATATATCAGACCTATCATTATCTACATGATGTGAATTGTATTCGTTTTTAAATATGTATAAAGGTTTCTAAATATTTATGGGTCTCTCCTTCCAACAGTAGTTTTAGATGTTATTGAATGGTACGAGTTTTGCTACTTTGCTTGAATGCTTGAATTTTTTGACTTAGAATTTTCTCTTACGTTGTGACCATAGCCTATGATTAACCAGCTCTCACCATAATATGGACAGTCAAAATTTCCCTGGTTTACGTAAATCATGTCAATTAGTCTCTCTGAAAGGTACCCTAAAACCAAGTCTCTGTCCTGAAAGCCCTCAAAATTTGCACGGAAATAGGTCCATCATTTTTACTAAAAAAAGAGGTCCCACGATTTTTCTATTTATATTGTCTAAATTTGGACATTTTATTACTATAATTGGAAAGCGTTGACTTTTTTCTGCTCACCGCTCACCGCTCGCGTCCCACCGCTCACACGGTAGCGTCGTTGCGGATGTTGTCCCCACTCCTATGGTGCCGACAACATATGAACAATACATGCAAACTACACCACCCTTTTCCCGAGCCCCACGGAGAGGGCACGTCCAATATTGTCCTTAACACTAATCCATTGCGAGGTATTGGGCAATGCCCGGCCGTTGCGCGAGCACCGGACTCCGACTCGGATGACACATTGCGCGTCGGCCCCAACAATACCACGCATAGGCTCCCGGTTGGTTGGTGCCACCATCGGCATGCGTGCCCCATGCCCACACTGGCTAGGCAACCCCTTAATATTGCATTGACAAACTTTGGTCGGACCACGAGAGGTCAAAAAAGAAAACGGCAAAGGAATGTGCGAGAATGGAGGATTACCGGGGCCACCCCACTTGCACGTCCACAAACTGACGGCATTATGGATGCAACGGGTTCAAGACCAATGGTATCGATTAGAATGCCAAGGGTTGGCACACGGCTTAGTCGAATTCCCAGGCCGGCAATCGATGGCCACGAGTCCGACGCCCAAACAGATGACAATGCCAGCACGGACGATGAATCCGGCGTAGGCAAAGCTCCCAATGATAATGATTACCAAGCACCGCCCCCAAGGGTAGCTGTGGGAGGGCCACGAAGGACAAGGAATTTTATTCCTCAAGACAACGACAATACCCCTTCATGAATGAATATTTATAGTAATGTCAAATGTCCTATGGTGTTCAATGGATTTAGTTGTATTGGTGATCAGTTTTTGAAATATCTATTTTTTGGTATGTTTGTTGAAAAAATAATGTGAATTTCAAATTTGTATGTTGGATGTTGACTAGAAATTGAACCTATATGTATGATGTGGGAGGATGAAATGAATGTCCAATGTGCACTAAGGTTAGGAGTAGGACACATGGAATTGATTTGTAATGCCAATAGGCCCTATATCATGGGCGAGGATGGAATTAATGTCCACACACACACACATATATATATTGCAAATACCTCCAAATATATATATATATATATATATATATATATATATTGCATATACATCCATATATATAGCGCATACGTATAGAACATACGGTATACCGGGAACCCACATATATATTGCACATACACATACAAATGTTACACATACATATTGCAATTTGCACGTACACCCATACATGTTAAACATACATATTGCACACGGGCATGGCTAATAAGGAAGTTATCGTTTATTTATATAGCGATCCACTTTTATTTCACATTACGGATCATATCTTTCATATAAAGCGATTATATCCACTAGGCCTAAACACATATACACGGTGTTTGCTAGGATTAAATCGGCGAACTATATAGAACACGAACCGCAACATCTACATAGTAAAACTATCATGGCAATAGTCGCTCCGAAGAACAAATCCAAAAGTTGGTGCATCGACGGTATTCGGAAGAACGTCCATCGACTTGAATCCAATATTCTCCATTTTCCACAAGCTTCTCCCGCAAGTATTCAAGTTCCATGATCCAAATATCGTTGAGCCGAGCATGCTGAACTTCCCATCGAATTGGGATGGCAATGCGTTGCGTATGACTGAAAATAAAGAGGTTAAGTCGAAACGCTCGCAACAATTCGTCGAGCTCCAAAGTCCCTCTCACGCCCCTAAATTGATGTCCAATTGGTATGTCTACGTCCCAAAGCGACAAACGCAACGCGTTGTACACTTCTCCCATACCAAAATGTTCACGCCAAGCTTTGGTAACTCCCATGTATTTATAAATACATATGAGAATAAAAAAATTGGCCCTCACTTCACACCCCCGTACATAGTCTCCTCGGTGATATGGTTCCAAAAGAGGCTCAACGACCTTCGGCAATATGTGCTCCCCCACAATTTCAGTGGTTATTCCGGGTATAAATGTTGACGGTGCCATGTTTGGTACAACCCCTAAATAGCAGATCCTCCGCTCCTTGTCCCTTTGTTCTCCGTATGCAAAACTTGCTAAAACAAGCTAGGCCAATGGAGAACTTGAGAATGAGGGAATTGGGTGGTTGGATTGCTATATATATGCATCCGTTGTCATGATTGTATGCATTTAATGCATGATTTGACTAAGCTAACACTCTTTCCAAACCCTAACGCCTAATTTTGACTGCTGGGCAGCAGTCGATTTGCATATTCGACTGTTGGGCAACAGTCAATTCGCATATTCGACTGCTCGGCAGTAGTCGATTTGCATATTCGACTGCTAGGCAATAGTCGATTTGTATATTCGACTGCTAGGAAGCAATCGATTGCTGGGCATTTATCAATCGACTGCTACCCATCAGTCGACTGATATAATCAACTGCCGTATAGCAGTCGATTTACATAGTCGACTGCTTCATAGCAGTTGATTTGCATAGTCGATTGCTGTGTAGCAGTCGACCATCCAAAGTCGACTGTTGTGCAGCAGTCGACTATGCAAATCGACTGCTACAAGGTAGTCGACTGTGGATGGTTGACTGCTACACAGCAATCGACTTGCACAGTCGATTACCTTGCAGCTTAATTTAAATAACTAATTAGACACTGCCTAACCCAACCTACCAACTCATTGGATGCCACCTGAGGTCCCACATTGCGATATCCCTACAAAATCAAGTGTGCTACCCACCATGAGGCCACCTTGCCTCGTAGTGATTTTGAGGACCTTGTATGCGTCGCATACATTGCCCAAGATCAACTACGGTGTGGGCAATCCATAGGATTGCGATGGCTGGGAGTGGCAAGATACGGGATGCGGGTGGTTCGTCAAGAAGTATGTATTACAATCCCCGACACGCATGGGGCTTGCCAGACGAACCGGACGAATTTACACCCGAGGTGGTTGCAAAGAACACTCGAAATGAGGACGATTTGCGCAGTGTTTTACGTCCAATTCAAGGGTTCTTTGAATTCTATTGTGTTCGACTGCCTAGGTATGAGGCCAAACCACCCATCCTTAAGCGTCCTAGTCCGGGTGAGGGAATGGGTATCACATTCATGTTTCCATAACTCCATCTTACCAACTTCATACAAATCCGTTTCATTTCCCATTAACTCTTGCACACCAATTTATTTCATACCATGAGTACAAGCATTGAAAAATGCTCTTCTCTATTCCTTCCCTTCCTCCTACACTAATTCACAACCCCACACTACAATCCCTACTAAAGCTTATTACCTTATGCCCCCATCTAATTCACATGAATCTAACTCCGTTAATTCCCTAATGAGTTGAGCTCCTAATTAAATCTTCCCCCCCTTTGTTTTAATTAAATAGCCTCCATAACAAATAACCTTAGTCTCTTCTCATAACCCAACAGTCCAACTCCAACAACCAGGCTCGGCCATCAGTCCCAACTCTAGCCACCAGGTTTTGGCCCGCAGTCCCAACTCTAACCACCAGGCTTCGGCCCGCAGTCCCAACTCTAACCACCAGGCTTCGGCCCAGCAATCCAACTCCAGCAACCAGGCTTGGCCAGCAGTCCCAACTTTAACCACCAGGCTTCGGCCCAGCAGTCCAATTCCAGCAACCTGGCTCGGCCAGCAGTCCCAACTCTAACCACCAGGCTTTGGCCCAGCAGTCCAACTCCAGCAACCAAGCTCGACCAGCAGTCCGAACTCTAACCACCAGGCTTCGGCCCAACAGTCCAACTCCAGCAACCAGGCTCGGCCAGCAGTCCCAACTCTAACCACCAGGCTTCGGCCCGCAGTCCCAACTCTAACCACCAGGCTTCGGCCCGCAGTCCCAACTCTAACCACCAGGCTTCGGCCTGCAGTCCCAACTCTAACCACCAGGCTTCGGCCACCAGTCCCAACTTTAACCACCAGGCTTCGGCCCAGCAGTCCAATTCCAACAACCAGGCTCGACCAGCAGTCCAATTCCAGCAACCAGGCTCGGCCAGCAGTCCAAATTCTAACCACCAGGCCTCTGCCCAACAGTCCAACTCCAGCAACCAACAGTTCCCTACTTAAGTCCACTAAGTCTAACAAGTCTCCCCCTAATGCACTTACTAATTCCACTAATCTTAATAAGACTTCCACTAATGCACCTACCTAATTCCACTAATCCTAATAAGTCTTTCCCTAATGCACCTTCTTCCACGCTCTAAGAGCTCAACCTCCTTGAGAAGAAAGAAAGAGAGAGGAGGAGGAGGAGAGGGGAAGAAGAAGAGAAGAAAGAAGAGAGTGAAGGAGGAGGAGAGAAGGCACCCAAACCACAAACCACTAACATTCCAATTGCAATTCTAAATAAATTCTAAACATAAAACAAATATGAGCCACCATTCTGGGCTCATATAATTGGCGACCATCGGGGGATGGATCCCGAATCTCTTGCTTCGAAGGCAAATTGTCCTTCAAACTCGATACTCCTTGCACCTACTTCCCGCGGTGCGGGTTGGGAAGCTCTCCCCGTTCAATGTTTCCAGTTGCATGGAATTGTTGGGAAATACTTCGCGGATAAGGTAAGGGCCCAGCCAAACTGCATCGAACTTACTCGGGAAATCAAGTTTTCTAGCATCTTGAATCATCACCATCATTCCCGGTCGTAGCGCCCTCTTCTTGTATCTTTTGTCGAAGATGATCTTTCTTTGACGTTGAATTGCCTCGATGTGTTGAGCGGCCATCCGCCTTCTCTCATCAAGCTCCTCCAAGTCGGTCAACCGATTCTTCAATGATTGACTCTCGGTGACGCGTGAGCCTATTGCAACTCGGAAAGATTCCACCTCGTACTCGATCGGGAGTGTAGCCTCTAAACCATACACCAAGGAGAAAATAGTAGCTTGGGTAGTTAGTTTGTAAGTTGTCCGATAAGCCCACAATACCGCCGTCAACTTAGTATCCCAATCCCTCTTAGAGTCCATCACCGTCTTGCGTAGGATGCTTACCAAAATGCCATTGACCCTCTCCGTTTGACCATATGTTTGGGGGTGGTAAGGTGTAGTCTTCCTATGGTCAAATTGAAACTTGTCCATCATTTCTTGAATTAAGGAATTTAGGAAGTGAGTCCCCCTATCGCTCACCAAAATCTTGGGCATTCCAAACCTTGAGATGATGTTTTCATACATAAATGCCGCCGCATGTGCCGCCGTGTCGGTTTTGACCGCCGTTTCGGTCCACTTGGTGAGATACTCGGTGGCTGTTAAAGGGATTTCCCCTCTACGTTCCATCGATACCACCCTACTTCCGGTAGTACCTTACCGGTACGCGAACAGACTTAGTCCAGTTTTCCTTACCGGCATCCTAAGGTCATGCCCGCTACCGCTTTTGTTGGAAGTCTCACTCTATCCATCCTTCTTAGTCTCCCTGCCTCTCCTTGGGGTATCCCACGCTTCTACTGGTCTTACGGTTGGTACGCCCCTTTATGCCAGTCGAGTCGACCAGTACCCCTACTAGGTTCTCCTACCGAATTCTCGGAAGATCTACCAAGTTTCCTACCTGGTTCTCAACCGGGTTTCCTAGGGATCTACCGGTTTCTCTGCCGGATTCGTAACCAGGTTCCTTGGGGGTCTACCGGTTTCACTACCGGGTTCCTAACCGGGTTTCCTGAGATCTACCGGTTTAGCTGTACTACCTGCAATAACGTGGTTACATGAGTTCTAACATCCTACCACGAGTTTTGCCCTTTACCCCACTTCACAAATGGGTTTAACCGGTTTTTATAACCGTATTACTGTTAGAGTATTACTTGCCCTATTACTAGGATGGATTATACATCCTACCGAACTCCCTTTTTAGCACTCCTGATTGTTTCTCTTTTATACTACCACTCTCATAGTTAGTGTACAATCCATTCTTCTACCAGGACTCAATGTTGTAGTATGAAAACTCAGCTAAGAGAATATCATTTCCTTCATTCAGTGTATACATCTAGTACTACTGTCCCACAAGACTTCTCTGAAGATACCCCCATCCATGCGTTAGCTACTTGTACACGACTCTTTTGCCAACATAAGTAGTCCATTGCCAACTTCTCTTTCACACAACAAACAATTACCAGAGGTAAGGCAACTACCACTATAAGAAAACCACAAGTTCCTTACATCAGATTCAACAGTATCTTACTCAAGCAATCTAATACTCTTATATAT
This sequence comes from Polytrichum formosum, assembly GCA_964035585.1. Taxonomy (NCBI): domain Eukaryota; kingdom Viridiplantae; phylum Streptophyta; class Polytrichopsida; order Polytrichales; family Polytrichaceae; genus Polytrichum; species Polytrichum formosum. The sequence goes on along the minus strand of OZ037938.1, from coordinate 9,493,236 downwards.
ATGAATCCTAGTACACATTCCTTAAGAATGAGAGAGAGAGAGAGAGACAACTCTCTCCTTAAGTACTTTCTCCTCATCTCTTTAAATCCATACTAACCACTCACTGGGACTACCCTATCCACTATTCTTCTACTCTTTATCTGCAACTACGGCACAATCTTATCCCTAATTGCTATTTCTGATACTACTACCAAAAGTAACTTAAAAGCCACTTTAACCTGATATTGCTAAAAATTATTGTCTACTAACCTTCTTTAACAGTGGCAACCACAATATAAGCCATGCCTTTGGAGGAATGGGGGTGGACTTCTCCTACATAGTCGATCCCCCATTTTTCAAAAGGCACAAGAAGCAATGAAATATGGAGTGGCATCTCCATTCGTAAATCATTCCTAACATACCTTTGACAAACGTCACAACATTTCACATAATCATGTGAGTCTTTGAACAAGGTAGGCCAAAAGTATCCCGCTCTAAGAATCTTTTGACCGGTAAGCTGGCCGGAAAAATGTCCTCCACACGCACTATCATGACAAGCCTCTAGAATGGTAGGGACCTCTATCTCTGACACACACCTCCTAGGCAACCCATCGGTTCCCCTCCTAAACAATCTATGCCCTACCACCTCAAAATGCTTACTATTAATTCTAACCTTTCTTCTCTCCTCCTTGGTCCAATCTTCGGGCAACTTTTGTGTGGTCAAGAACTCCACGATACCCGCATACCATCCCTGTTTGGCCGTAACCACAAAAAGATTGTCATCCACTAACCTATCATCTATTGGACTCTCTCCCATCCTTTCTGACAACCTAGACAAATGGTCGGCTTGCAAGTGCATGCGACCCGGCTTATACTCCACTGTGTAATCAAACTCCTCTAATAACAATACCCACCTAGCTAATCTCCCGCTTAGCTCCGCCTTGTTGACCAAGTACTTTATGGCCATGTGATCCACGAAGAAAACCACCGGATTACACAGGAGATAATGACGAAACTTCTGAACCGAAAATACCATAGCCAAGCACTCCCTCTCCGTGGTAGAATAATTCCTCTCGGCCGGTGTCAATTGTTTGCTAGCATAGGCAACGGGTTGATCTTTACCGTTTTCACCCGTGGATTGACACAACGCACTACCAACCGCTACATTGCTAGCATCACAATACACATGGAAAGGCTTATCCCAATCGGGTGGCCTCAACACCGGATAAGTACTCAATTTATCCCTCAACTCTTCAACCGCCCGTTGGCAAGCCTCGGTCCTCTCAAACCTAACATCCTTCTTGAGCAAGTGGGTAATAGGAACCGCTATCTTAGAGAAATTAGGAATCAACTCCCTATACCACCCCACATGTCCTAACAACTTGGCTATACCCTTGGCATTGGTGGGAGTGGGCAACTCATCAATAATCGTGATCTTGTCGGGGTCCGGTTCTCTCCCATTCTCGCTCACCACATAACCCAAAAGAACTCCCTTGTGAACCCCTAAGAATGTTTTATCCGGGTTCAAAGCCAATTGCATCTTTCTACACCTCACCAAGGGGTGCAGTCCTTTTAATAGGAGCCAAGCACTGTGATGACAGTGCTACAAAACCTGACGACCCTAACTTTGAACGACCACAACATGTTCAAATTTTGTTGAATACCTGAATTTTTTTTGCAATGTGTTGGAAACATGTTGAAGTTGATCCTACAATATTTTCTTGCCCTATCTAGGAGCATTTTATTGCCCAAAATCTATATATAAGCCTACCCTTAGGAGCTGTTGACAGGCTCATCAAATTTTAAACGTGCTTTTAACAAATGAAATGTAAACCATTCAATCTCAAATTTTGCACACTACTTTAATATGTCCATTGAAAGGTCCCCAAGGGTTATCATATTTGTACATGCAAAAATAATATGCAAGACTTATATGATATGTTATTTTCGTTCAGACATGCTTTTGACCCTCAAATTAAAAAGATATGAACATCATTCCCAAAGAGTAGTTGTTTGTTGTGAAAAGGGGAAGGGCCTAGTATGATTTTTTTGGGTATTAGTGATGATCTAAGAGTACTTCTTGTACATAGGTTCATAAATATTGCCCTGAATATCATGTAGCTAAGTCAACTTATGGATGATATCAAAGGATATAGATGAATTATGAAGGATGTAATTTTAACACCATGAAATGATCATCCGTTATTCCCACATGGAAGGTGAACATGGACGGCCTCGATCATATCCAACATTGCTATCTCTTCCCTGTCCACACATATCCCATCTTCTCTTATTTCATGACTGGAGTTGTGTCGCTGTGAAGCCTCCTCTCTTTTGCGAGGCTGATTTTTGTGTTCATCCCATAGCAGGCGGAGGTCTCTCCGAGGATAGCGTGAATTTTGATTTCCGTTACTTGTAGAATTCCCCCGCCCGCCCACCATGGCACACCAACGGGATTTCAGGTGCCGTTGCAACTTGCAATTTTTGCGCAGCAAGAAGCTTCAAAAATAGAAGCGAGGGTTGCAGGTGAGTTGTTTGCTGACTTTGTGTAGAAGCCGAATGAAACACACGTTGAAATCCTACTTGGGATGTGCCAGAAACCAGTCCTTTACTACTGAATTTTTGATCACGTTGTTTATGTGTTTTAGTTGTTTTGGAATTATTACTACCACTGCAGTTCCTAAAGAAGTACCAATGTTCAATGTGTGTTTGCTCAGGTAGCAAATGGCTATATCCAAAGAGGATTTCTTGTTTGGAAGTGCTCGAATCTTCAGTCAAATGAGAATGATGTTGCCCATTTCAAATCACGAATCCACATTTTAGCATAGATTCTTGGTGTTCATGTAGGGCTTCCTTAATACCTTATAATGGGCAACCAAAGAAACAAAAAGAAATCCTTCTTGAATAGATGTCCTGCACATGTAGCTCCCACTATTTAGGGTTGTGCTACAGGCTCATGTTTACACTCAAAAGGGCATGAACTAGGTGTTGGGGAGGGTTTGTCCATAGAAACTGTAGATGAAAATGAATGTGTAGAGGTTACTCGTAGGGCTAAGAGAAAAGAATATCAAGCACAATGGCAGAGAGAGAAGAAAGCTGCACAGGCAATGCTGAGGATAGAACAAGATGCCCAAATTCTGGAAAATGAAAATGTTCTTCTACAGAAAATTGCAATTGTAAACCCTGTGGAGTCGTCAAGTCATTCAAGGTCAAACCCTGGTTCCCTTTGTGGACGCCAACTTCATAGGGTCACTACGGCCAATGCCTCTGATATAGTTGTTTACATTGCCGACTACCTTAAATATTCAGTAACTACTGTGAAACAACTCACGATGGAAAAGGTGGTAGGGCACTACCTCTTGAAGGATCATATGCCATCATTTATGTCTGATTTGAAGAGGGTTAAGCTTAATCACCAACTCGTAGATAACCTTAGAGAAGGATTGTCAGATCACATGACTGGTTTGAGATCATCCAAGCTTGTTATGGCAAAAGATATAGTGTGCACCCTGGCAACTACTCAAGGCACAGGAAGTTCTAGGGAAGTGGCTAAGGTTTTAGGGGTGGACAAAAGGAATGTCAAGAGAGCTTTGATTCGAAGAAATTTGTTGGATGCATCTGGAGATGCTTTCTGGACACATTACCATAGGGCTAAGCGTTCAGATTGTACACATGAATTCCTTTGTGACATTATTCGTGAATTTTGGACTACTGAAACTACAGTATCACCAAACACCAAAGATATGGTTCGTAAGAGGATTGGTGTGAAGACTTTTGTGGAACACATTATGCACTATTTACAAGTGTCTCAGGTATGTTGTTCCACTTCAATATCAAATCTCAGCCACTTATGGTTATTTGCTTATATTCTTTACTTCTACTTGATTATGTTCCTTTCTATCAGTTATAAGGTTGCAAAGCTTACAATTTCTAAATATTAGGAGACAATGCTTGCTTACCCTAGATGTTATATGACATGGGGTTCACATTTGCTATAAATATGACATCGTTGCTTCATATAATGGGCAAAAATTATATATTGGTTTAGTTTTGTTCAAATGTAACACATTGCTATAATATGATACACTGCTTAGTAATAGGATAACATGTGCGTTAGTAACCAGACATTGGTGTGAATAGGAGGACCTGTTTTTGCTTTTACCAACTACTGATGCGAGTATAGTGACTAGTTCTTTCTTCAGGAGGGTCCATGCCACATAGTGCTTTATTTAGGACATGCTATTTGTCACATGTAATCTTGCTTATTCTAGCAATTGTTGGTGTCTTTCGTGAACAATGCTTTGGTTTTTAAAAGTTTGTTGATTTCCTCATGATGACATGGTTTGCATCCACATTCTTATTTCTAACCTATCATTTCTCAAGGTGTGCCTAATGTGTTGTCTGTGTGTATAGTTGGAGTTCTTCACCTCTTTCAAATTAGCAAACCCAACAATTCAGTTGATGTTGACCAAGTTCCAACAATTGAAGCCTTGGTTTGTCAGGAGACTAAGGGAGTGGAACACCTGTTGTTGTAGATATCATACAAAGCTAAATGAAATTAGATTGGGCCTTAATAGGATGAGAAGTAGTATGGGAGTTCACCGCCAATGCGAATGTCCATGCTCCTTAATGTGTTCTCGTGATTTGGGTCTTGTAGGCAGATGTAGTGCTCAACTCTTTACCTACCTTACTTTGACCTCCCTTTGGTCCTCTATATTGTGTCCCATGCCAGAGTTATCAAAATGGCATAATAGATGTTGCATCATGGGCACATGTGATAACTGTGGTGTTGAATTGCTGAGGTTCTGTCCACATGAATTAACTACTGAGAGGAAAATTAGTTGGAAATGTATTTCTTATGTTGTAGTTGGTACAACTGCCGATGGAAAAGAGAAAAAGGTGTCCAGATACGAGTACAAAGATACAACTCCTTCTGAGCTAGTGGATTTCCTTCGGCCTAAACTACTAGAGTTCATACAACATAATTATTTTGCCCAGTGGCAAGAGAGGCAATTTAAGAAGTATTTGAAAGATATACCTGCTGATGTTGTTTTGTCTTACATAGACTTCTCGGAGAATTATGCGATGAGAGTCCAAAATGAAATCCAAGACATGCATTGGTTTACATTTCAAATGACCGTGCTAGTGCACATCACATATCGGGTTAACCCTGATTTTGTTGCAAGAATTGAGAAGACCAGAATTCTTAAAGAAGTTCATTATTATATCTCCAATGAGAAAGATCATGACACTCTCTTTGTACAACACGCATTCCAATTTCATTGGAATTTTTTGACTGAGAAAGGTTGCTTTCCAAAGCAACACCAAGTTTGGAGCGATGGATGTGCAGCGCAATTTAAAAGTGCTCGAAGTTGGTACTTCATTTCAAGATATCACAAGAAGACTACTTGTGAGCAGCTACCTAAAGGTTGGATTTGGTCATTGATTCCCTAGGATCACTTCAATTATCAATGTCATTTTTTTTACTTACACCCTATCATAAATAATATTACTTGCTCATATGTTTTCAGCTTACTACTTGTTTGGCAGGTTGTCAATTCATATGGAATTATTTTGCTTATGGGCATGGGAAAGGAGAAGTGGATGGTGTAGGGGCATTACTAAAGAGAGAGCTTCGCAAAGAGCAAATGAAACCAGATGGGATGCGAATTCATAATTCGCACGAAGCTGTGACATACCTAAGAGCTCAAGCAGCTAAACTCCATGCAGCCCATCCAAATGCGAGACGCACAACCCACAAATACTTTTGGGAAGTGAAGAAGGATGATGTGAAAAGGGACAACGCGTTTGACTGCCAAACTGTGAAGGGTAGTAGGAGAGCACATCAAGTAAGATCTGTGTGTCCACGCGATCCCACTTTGATAGAATACCGAGATAGTTTGTGTTTTTGTTTATCATGCTTAGATTCCACTCTTCAATTTCCGTGCGAAAATGCCTTGCATGTGCAACCTTGGACGTTGGCAAGGTTGAGTCCTATAGATCGTGCCACTGCTCGAGAAGTACTGGAAGATGCTGAAGAGGATATAGAGTATGGAGCTGGTGGAGAAGACATGGCTGATGCAGTGGTGGTAGGTGACAATATTGCCATTAAATGTGAAAGTAGTAGTGACGATGAGAATTTCTGGATTCTCATTGTTGATAAACCACTGCACATGGTCCAAACTACTTTCAAGGATGGTTGGGAACAAGAATGGGTGCCCGGCGATTATGTAGTTTCCGGAAAATATTACGAGAGACTTAGGCCAAGTAGCAGGACATATTACTTGCTTCAAGAATCCCCCTCTGCCTATGTTTTCTCTCACTTGATTGTAGCCTCAAAGTTCTCAATGCCCCCTACTATGCATACTGTAAAAGGTTCTTACGATAGTTTTGAACTTTCTACTGAAGTTTTGGAGGTCATTCAGGCAGGTATAGATGCCCACAAGCTGCTGGATGAAGAGGATAATTAGTTAGTCATAGTAAATTTCATATTATTAGTCAGTAGAGTGGAATATACTTTATGAACTGTCGTCACCTCTCTCCACCACCCATGTATGTGGCTCCTACCTTTAAGGTGCACCACAACGTGATAGTGGCTATGTACTACTGACCTATGGTACATATACGGGCACCTGGAAGCAATGTGTAGTGGCTTCACCATGGACAACACCAACATCTACATTCCGAGTCTTCCTGATGATGTGGTGAGGGCTCATATTTGGCTATGTTTATACCGCGGGCGGAATGTTAGAAGGTGGCATTGTGGTACCAAGGCAAATTATGTTTGTGCCGCGGACGAAATGTTAGAAGGTGGCATTGTGATATCAAGGCAATTCATGTTTGTGCCGCGGACGGAATGTTAGAAGGTTGCAATGTGGTACCAAGGCAATTCATATTGTGTTGTGGATGGAATGTTAGAAGGTGGCATTGTGGTACCAAGGCAATTCATGTTTATACCGCGGACGGAATGTTAGAAGGTGGCATTGTGGTACCAAGGCAGTGCCGCAGACGAAATGTTACAAGGTGGCATTGTGGTACCAAGGCAATTCATGTTTGTGCCGCGGACGGAATGTTAGAAGGTTGCAATGTGGTACCAAGGCAATTCATGTTGTGTTGTGGACAGAATGTTAGAAGGTAGCATTGTGGTACCAAGGCAATTCATGTTTGTGCCATGGACGGAATGTTAGAAGGTTGCAATGTGGTACCAAGGCAATTCATGTTGTGTTGTGGACAGAATGTTAGAAGGTAGCATTGTGGTACCAAGGCAATTCATGTTTGTGCCATGGACGGAATATTAGAAGGTTGCAATGTGGTACCAAGGCTATTCATGTTGTGCCGCGGACGGAATGTTAGAAGGTGGCATTGTGGTACCAAGGCAATTCATGTTTGTGCCGCGGACGAAATGTTAGAAGGTGACATTGTGGTACCAAGACAATTCATGTTTATGCCACGGACAAATTTTAGAAGGTGGCCTTGTGGTACCAAGATAAATCATGTTGTTGCTGCGGACAGAATGTTAGACAGTGGCTTTGTAGCCAAGGCTAGTAGCCAAGGCTAGTAGCCTTAAGCTAAGGCCAAATCTTTTGTATCTTGAGGCCCAATTAATGGGAGAAATGTCTCATGGGTTCACAAAGAGGCAACGCATTCCTTCATGAACCCGAAGCTCACAAGGGAGTTGTGGCTTGCCAACGTGTAGAGCGAGCAAGCCCATCAATGTGCGGTTTGCAAAGGACGAAGCGCATGAGCGAAAGAAAGTGGCGTTGCATGTGACCTTGAGGTGTGAGACATTAGAGTTTGTGGAAGTTTAACACTTTCTATAATGGATGACGTAGATTTTGTTTTGAGGGACAATTTTTTTAAAACTTACATGGTAGATGTGAAGTGCAAGCCAGTGTGCTTGTAGTATGTCGTCATGGCAAAGAGATGAATTTCAAATTGATAAGGACTTGTGCCGTTTTTGGGCAGCCCCCTCCGAGGGAGCCTAAAAATGTCACAGAAGTCCTTCGGTGAGGGTGGCCTGCACTTGCAGGTGCCCAAACCGAACCCGGATGGTGGATGTAAAAGTTGAATATTTAGATTTTGGAGGGGAATTAAATTTGCGTTGTAGTACCTACGAAGGTTGGGCCTTAGTTTTGACTATTGTGGCTCTAAACTCCACTAATCGATTTCATACCTAGTTTTAACCTAGACATATAATCTAATCTAAGTGCAAATATATTGTCGCAACCTTTGCTAGCTCCCATTGACCATCTTAGTTATTTTTTTCAACTCTAGCAAGGATTACGAGCGCTAACCTTTCACATACCGCGATGCGAATGGTTAGTTCCCCATACCGCAAACCTTCTTAGTCCATAGGAGGGGGACCAAACCTCCTACTTGGTTTTTGGAATTCATCCCTTTAATCGGTAACCAATTCTTAGATGTAGACTTCCATCCATGGAAATCCAACATAATATTGATCATTGCATTGCCGGAGCAACACTACAACAACCCGAGCCATACTAGGCAACTATGCCCTCACATTGGGCCAATGCCCATGGAGGCCATGCCGTTCCACCTCGGTTGGGTTCGGCCACACCACCTCACCCATATAAGCCCTAGGACTCTAGGCAGGGCCCCTATCCCATCGTCAAATAACCTTTTGTCTCTTTCCCAACACTTGGGGCCAAATAGACATTTTTTCTTATCCGTTGGGGCTGGAAGCCCCTAGCAGCTTCAGAACCCCATAACTTCTTTATTTTGCCACTGATTATAACAATTGACTACTCTATCGTCATGTAGATGCCGATGGATTACTCACTTGTTCCATTCGGACAAGTATTGACAAAGTTATGCCTGTTCAAAGCTTAGCAGTCCTAAGAGCCACTCCCAGGCCACTGCTATTCCAGGGACTTGTCCCGAGACAGTGCCCCACTCAAATTGCCATATATCCTAGCTCACACCTTTGATTGAGGTGTTTTTGAGCATTCTAGAATTGGCATGCCATAAGCTACGCATAGCTTATGGCCTCAGCTCCATGCCTCCTAATCTCCGTGGGTTGGAGGCGTTCCCAACATCCGGGGCCCTCATCCATACTATAATCATTTGGGCCCTTTCACCAACGGCGCCATACATCCCGGGTGTCACTTTGGGGTTTCCCTTGTACCCATGGTATTTTAGGCACTCTTCATGGAGAGGTCCGCGACACACACCAGCCTTGGAACCAAGGCAATCCTAACTTATGAAATGAAATGGCATAGCGATGATCTAATCGACCATTCAACCCCTTCTTACTTCCTTATTTAGTTGTACTTAAATTTCTTAAGCGGGGGGACTTGGCTTAAATCCTATCATTTACGAAACTTCTTGTTTACTTAGTTAATTTTGTTCATACATCTATCTTACTACATTCATATATCAGATATCACCGCTCACTTGGTTGATGCATCCTTTAGCTCGGAACCTTTTAGATCCTCGTGTAGGTCCCTTAAAGATTGAATGACAGCTCAAACCCTTCGGACTTTAACGATCCGAAAGATGGTGTCACCCAACTGAGTTAAGTTCCCGATTCAGGCTTCTTGCCAATAAGAATTTACGATATAATTTTAGGATTTTTATTATTAAATGTGTTTATACTGGATAGACCATAAAAATGCAACTTAATGGGACCAAGGTGAAAGACGACTTGTAGGTTCGATCTATTGTACAATTTTTATGAATTGAAGTCATAACTCCCAATCCATGGGGCCAACAACGTAATAATAGATTCATGGGTCATTAATCTCACATTTCTACCAATAACATTCAGAGTGGTCGTATCGGTGATTAACCCGACTTCACCACATACAAAATTTTCTAATTATCAAAATAACTACCACAAACATACTAAAGGGCCCCAAAAACAATGGAATTGGATACCCCCTTGGCGGTCAAGTGGTCAAACTACTTGACCTTACGAGATAGATGAGTATATTTAGAACTGCATACCTTAGTCGCATTCCCTCCAATCCTAATTGAAAGGCTAGAGTTAGCTAGTTTACCTCAATACTTCTCGTTCGATGGACTCGATGTAGGCCGAGCCACTACTTTCTCGTCTTGTTGCACTTCCCGGACATTGGCATTGTTTCTTTCCTTGTATCTAATTTGGTTGTGATTAAAATATCATTTTAATGCACTATAATCCTAGCCTCACCATAATTAATCCACTTAATATACATCATTAGCTTTCTAGAGACCTAAAATTCACCTTAATCGGATAAGGTTTGCAAAAGTTACAAGGTTTGGAAGCACGATGTCTATTCAATCAATCCTCCAATTTCAAAAATCCATAACTAATTTGTTATTATTGGGATTGGGCTCGCCATACATCATTAGAAAACTATAAAAAAAATACAAAAGAAAAAATATGATATTATCAAGGTAAGTTGAGATGGATCCAACAGCCTCTCCATAATGCAGCAGTCAACTAGAAAGGCTGAAACTATATATTGCACCTTTGAAAATCCTTATCTAATTTACGATTCATTCAAATTACATGTTTAAAACAATCGTAAAAAACCATCAAAAAATTTATGAAATTATTAAGATAAACCGAGATGGACCCAGAAGCCTCCATATAATACAGCAATCAATTAGAAAGACTCAAACTATATATCCTATCTTTAAAAATTCATATTTAATTCATTACTCGCTCAAATCACACATTGTAAACGGCCCTAGAAAGTTAATCAAAAGCTCTATTTGGAAAATTATATCTTTTTATATTAACATTTTGATAAGGTCAGCAGGTTTGATCCAACAGCAGCTGCCTAAATGAACATCTTAGTTTTTGCTCCAACTTTGAAAATTTATAATTAAATGAGATATCAACCAAATTGCAAATGAAAAACAACTATGGATAGCTATAAAAATCCTCTACAAGAGACAAATACTAGATTTTGGTTCTAAATAGTAGCCTAAGCATTCATGCCATCAACGGCCAAGGTCTACAATGCCTGAATTTTTTATTTGCATTCTAACCTACTTTTAAGAAAGAAAGAAATTTTATGTATTTATAAATACACATTCTAACTAAAAGAAGATAAGAAGGGATTTTTCTCAAGCCTTACTACTAGAATAATGCAATTTTTTTTAACAACATAGAAGTAGGATTTCGCCTACAAATTGTAGAGGAAAGAGTGATTTTGCTTAACTACTTAGAGGTAGGACTGCGCCCGAATTCTAGAAGAAAAAAATTATGCAATGTGGGAGGAGAGTATTTTTAAACCCTTTCGAAAAAATGTTGGATCCCTTCGCCACCGGTTTATTATTCCGAATCCCTCCCGAAATTTTGGCTCAGGGGTTTCCCCGGTTGAGATTGCTATCTCTTCATCAAGGTGGCTCCGACGAAAATCTTTCGAATTTGTTCTAATTTTTTTCCACCAATTTGACAAGGGGGCAAAAAGACAAAGGGAGAAGTGGGTAAGTAACCCCTTGCTATTTTTTCTTCAAAGTCTTTACGCCAAATTCGCCTTCACACACCGAGCACATTCACTTGTCTTTCGTGACCCACACTAACTAATAAACTAATTTTGATTTAGCTAGCCTTCACTAATTAACCTCTCAGCTAGTTGTTTTTACTAGCTAATAATTTTGTCCACTAACTAATACTTTTCTAGTTAGCAATTTTTTTTTAATTTAGATAGTTTCTACCACAATTTAGTTTTCATATTGACTAACCCTATCTAAACTAGTTTTTTTCCAGTCATGGGTGAAGGCCCGAAGTCCTCGGTAATTTACCTTCCTTTTTTGGGCTAAATACTAAATGAACAAATTTTTCACTAATTCCCTATCAATTTTAACTTTTAATGCTAAAATATTAACTAAAAATAACCTCGTGGAGTGGTGGACCACTTTGGGGGCTTACAGGACTCTTATGGTAAAAAAAACTAAATTGAATTTGGTCTCAATGGACCAAATGAGAATTCAACAAATAATGTCGTGGCAAGTCGGTGGAAAGACATGAGGATGATCAAGGCAATCCAAAAGTGAAAATGGCCCTTGATCCAAAAAAAACTTAGGTCAATGTTTGGCCTAGCTAACTACTACCGGTGCTTCATTCGAGATTTTTCTAAGGTTGCTAGGACCTTGTTCGACTTGTTAAAAAAACGGCTATCCAAAGAATGGGAGAGCTTAAGAGCAAATTGTCTTCGCCGCCCGTGCTCAAGTTCGTGGAGTTTGACAAATATTTTGAAGTGCATACGGGGACGAATAACTTTACCTTTAGCGGATTGTTGACGCAAAATGGATGGCCATTGCATATGGAAGCATGAAACTTGATGGTTGTCAAAAGAGACGACCAACTCATGAGAAAGAACTCTTCGCCGTAGTGTGTGAGCCCGATGATGTGCCCACATTTCAAGTTAACCTTAAAAGTACCCAAATACTAGGATTGGCATTTTTCTTAGTTAGCTTAAAAGTTAAGAATTATGGAAGGTCAAAAGTTAAGCTGATTTAAGTTATATTGGGAGGCTATAGGCAATTAAGAGAAAATACCAAAAAGAAAAACAAGTAGTGGTTCATTTAGGCTTAGTTGATGTTCAGGCTCAAGTGGTTTGTGCCATATATTATTGTTTGTTTAGACTTCTATTGCTGTTTTTTCAAGGAGGGGTCCTAGATGGAAAACCTGTGTGGAACTTAGGGCCAGGAGGAGCAGAGAACAGCTGCCCTTATCACACCTGGATTCTCGAGAATTTGAAGAGAGGTCTCAACCTCGGAGGAAGGATCAGAGCCGATTGAGTGAGGAATGGGAGAGGGAGGTTTTAGCAGCGCGCTCGCTGCCCTGAGAGCCAACGATTGGGTAGGGTCGGCATGAGTCACAGGTAGATTCAGGGAACCAGAAGTAATGCGCCAAAATTGTTGGGCATGAGGGGTGGCTGCAACCGCAGCTTCAAGTTTTTTTCTTTGTGTGAAGAGATTAGCAAGAGGCAACTAAGGATCGACCACCTGACAGCACAGCGGAGGCAGGAATGTGTTCAATGCTAATGTACAAGGGGAGCGAGTGGATCAAATCTGATTGAACGAGGAATCCTCTCGGGAGGCTACTATACTGAGAAGATGAGTCCCTGGTCAAAAAACATCCCAGGTGCTACTGGATCTGCTGTGTCCTGGGCTGCAGGCTGAGTTTGGAGGCGGGTATGGAGGTTGCTGAGCGGCGAGGTAGCATTTGGTTAGAAGATCACGTTTTAACATTGTAAAGTGATGCAGTCGAAGGGAACAGCGTTGTGGCACAGCTGAGACATTCACAGAATGGGGAAAGGAGTCGCTGACACGTGGCCACGGAGTGGCAGGTGACTCAGAAGGTTGAGAGCTCGTTGAATTGACCAGTTAAGGACTGTGCCGCAGGGTGGGAGGCCGTGCCTCTCCTAGGAGGCTTGAGGCCGAGTAAGTGAATCAGGGTGTTAGGAAATTGGATCACCGAGGTGCTTAATGCCAATTAGAGCACAGCTAATCTAGCATCACTAGATGGATAAACTATTAAGTAGGGTTTAGTTAGAGGGAGTTGAGGACCTTATAAAAGCTAAATGGGAGGTGAAAGGCTTACTCAACTAATCAACCTGGTGTTGGTTGAAAACTAAGCTTAACATGGTTTAGTGAAATAGAGTTAGAATTTAAGTGTGGTGTGATGGAGACTCAGGTGTGGGTGTGTGTAACAATGGCCACAAGGCGGTGGAGCATTTCTCAATGCTCAAGCCTTGTGTTAATTGAATAAAGGTGTGTGCTTGACATTCATGTTGGCTGAGTGTTGGGCCCAAGTACCAAGAAGTAATTGAAGTGAGTTGGCACATGTTAGTCATAGGCTTTCACCCGGACCACGACGCTTAAGGGTGGGAGTTTAGGGTTGACTCGTTGCCGGAGCAACGCTACAACAACCCGAACCATACTAAGCAACTATGCCCTCACATTGGGCCAATGCCCATGGAGGCCGTGCCGTTCGGCCTCGGGTGAGTTTGGCCACACCACCTCACCCATATAAGCCTTTAGGACTCTAGGCAGGGCCCCTACGCCACCGTCAAATAACCTTTTGTCTCTCTCCCAACACTTGGGGCCAAGTAAACATTTTCCCTTAGCCGTTAGGGTTGGAAGCCCCTAGCAGCTTCATAACGCCATAACCCCTTCATATGATCTATAATCCTAACAATCAACCATTCCATCGTCATCCACGTTTCACGTAGATGCCGATCAACTATTCATTTGCCCCATTCGGGCAAATATTGAGGTAATTATGCTTCGCAGTCCCGGGAGCCACTCCCAGGCCACTGCTATACCAGGGCGATGTCCCGAGACAACGCCCCACTTAAAATGCCATATTTCCTAGCTTACACCTCCGATTGAGGTGATCTTGAGCATTCTAAAAATGGCACGCCATAAGCTACGCAGAGCTTATGGCCTTACCCTCGTGCATCCTAATCTCCGTGGGTAGAAGGCGTTTCTAACGCCCGTGGCCCTCACCCACACTAGGATCACTTGGGCCCTCTCACGATCGGTGCCACAAGTCCCGGGTGTCACTCCGGGGTCCCCTTGTGCCCATGGTGTTTCGGGCACTCCTCATGGAGAGGTACGCTACACAAATTGGAGACAACCTAGTTGCAATTCAAGAACCAAGTGGAGGATCAACAAACAAAGGGTGTTTTCCACATTTTTTCCGAAGGCAATTCTTAAGGGGTGCAAGCACGGTAAAGTGGACAGCTCTTGATCCTTGCTCAGGTTTAAGTGAAAGTGATCCAAAACAATATACTAACTTTGAATTTTATGAAATAAAAATTCATAAACATTTAGAAAACATATGAATCTACAAAGCCAAGCAATTTATGTTCACAAAAAACAATTTCAAACAACGTATATGTATTTTAGAAGACGGTGCAAGTGGTGGTGCAAGTGGGTGTCATTGAAAAGATAATTGTCAAAAAATTGTTTAAAATATAATTACATTACATTAAATTGATGAATTTTTGAAAAAAAATTACGATGACCTCAAGTTTATAATGAATTCAAGGAATATGAAAAGAAATTCCAAGTTCAAAATATTTAAGGTCATGAAATTTACGTTCAAAACTATATTTAGTCGGTTGTTTTTACGCGTCACTTTTGATGATAGGTTTTGAAGATCTCATATTGATATTCTATATTTGAGTACCTAACTTAACAATAGAGGTCATCATGAAAAATAATCTATTTTAAACAACATTTTGCTACTACTTATAGGCGTTTGACCAAAAAAATCATGGCTTTCATATACCGGAGCATTTTTTTGGTCCACTTTACTATGCTTGCACCCTAAGAGGAAATGCAACCATATCTAGGTGTTCATGAAGAAAGGCAATCTTTAGAGGAGCAAAAATATCCCACAAAGGATGCCAACCGCTTAGAATATGTTGGAAAAACCACATATTGTCCCAACATGGTAAAGAAAAGGCCAATATGGAATATTTTGGTAATTATTTAAAGTTATTTAAAGTCATGTTTAAAGAAAACATGGTTTTTACAAAAGAGAGGCAACAATCACTATCAAGGGCAATGAAATTGCAATCCTTTGACTATTTGCAAAGCGACTGTGTGGAAATTAAAAGATTAAATTATGTTGAAGATAAAACATTACATTGCTTGTAGTCATTGGATTGTAATTGTTAGAGGTATAAAAATGAATATGATTTTAATAAAGTCATATGTTTTGTGGGAAGTGGGAGTTGAGATATCCCATATGCATTGTATGAACCAAGAAGGAAAATGCAATAAAGAACAAGGCAAGGGGTGGAGGTGACTAAGGTAGAGGCAGCTAATTCCGTTACCCCATCCTAAACCAACACCTATACCCGCCTCCTAACCACCAACATCTACCTACCTTGAACCGTCACTCATGTTAATTCTATGGCCGGGCCCGCAAAGTGACGGTTTTGGCAACAAGCTGGCACGCCACCCCATGCAGTAGGTGCTAGGGTTGGGCATTATCATTAACGGCCTTTACACTAGGTTGAGTTGTTAATCTTGGATTCTAAAAATGGGTATGAATCCGACACTATTCATTCTATCACTAGGCTTGACTCATGATTAGACATGGGTTGGTTTAAGGCCTTGTATGGTGGGGTTTAATGAGAGCATCAAGCTCGGTTCCCGGTATAAGATGGGCCTAGTATAGATTTGGTAAAGGTTGAGATTATATAATAAATGAGCTGGTCCTCGGGTTTCTCACTCACTTTACTTGCCCGGCCTAGCTAATGGAATTAAGAAGCTAGTAGTTTTGACTTTGACAATTCATAAGATATTATACTTCCACTAATTTTTTTTCTTCTTTGAGGCTATTTTGGGTCGAAATGCTAATATGATCTACTATTTTTTTTTACCGTGACATGGCCACGTGTACCCGCAATGGCTTAAAGTGTTGGTTTAAGCACCCTCTACCTTATCTCACTCCAAACATTGTTTGTATACCTTTGTGTGTGTCTATTTGCTTGTACAATTTGAGCTTTAGTTCTATCGTGTTTCAATACATGACTTTATTCACACCCAAAACATAGAACAATTCAAAAACTTACATATATCCCCTACATTTATCAAAATAACAATAAAAAACATCCACCATTTTACCATTAAATACCCAACATACTTAGTCCTTAATAAGAATAAATTAGACAACAAACAATAGCTTATACAACCACCTATGCAAGAGCCAATTGATGGACCACCTACCACCCAAAATGAACCCACCTATTGCAAGGATAGGTGATATACCTTACACAAAAACAATAAGATTTTTGTTTAGAGCATGGCCAATGGGCTCAATTCACTTCTATAAAAATGGATTATCATGCCCTTTTATGCTACATTAAATATCATGATGTAAATAAATTTTCATTTAAAAAACTACTTATGTTGACAAATTGTATCATTTTGGCAATCAACGGACATGGCACTTTGAAACCTCTAGGCATTTGGTTCAAGCCTTTTGCAAATAATGTATGAGATATTATGGAGCACTTCACACACGAGAATAAGGGTCCAAGTTCGCTTCACATTATGCTTGAGGGACCAATGTAGTAAGTGAATACAAAATGGATGTAAAGTCTACATGGATTCATATGTGGCATCAAAAAGATCATGTCTCATAGTCACTTGAACTATTTTCAAGAACCATCTTTTGGAGGTAGGCCTAACACGAAGCCGGGAGACCATGGCACTCCGAAATCTCACAATTGTTGATTTATTATATTTTATCATGTGATTTTTAAGCAACAAAGCTTATACCCATTCCTAAATAGAAATTCATTGAAATAACATTTGGTTGAGGACCCGGTCCCATATGACTTCACACTACACTTGAGGGCCCGTGACCACACTACATGATTTTGGAAGTGTCTTGGGACGGCCTTTGGACACTTCTTTTGGGCTCTCACAATTTCATGGTCACGGCTCTTGGCTCGTGTGTGAAGTGGCCCTAAACACCATTAATAGTGTAGTAAGGATTAACTGCACCCACCAATCCATCTCATCTGAAGCGTCCAGGGATTGCCAAGTGCATCCGGCCTAGCTGGCACCCGAGATCCCGTCCATAGAGGGGGCCAGAAATACATCCCGTTGGCCCAGTCAAGCCGGGATTATTATTAAAATGCAGAGGCCTTGAAGCTAGGACCATTTGAAATAGCCAGGTCAGGCTCGGTCAAGGGACTCAAAAGTACCCTAGGTAGGCCTGGTCCAAATATAGCGCAATCAGCTTGGTTGGCGTTATTTGTAGTATTTGATATGGGTGGTATTTTTACAAGGTGCCTTGGGACTCCTTATAGATGGGCAAGAGAGAGGAGTGAGTACAGTATGACAGGATGGGGTGGGTGGGAGGTGAAGGTGTTTAAGAGGTCCTTACTTCCGACTACTAAATTGTGGGAAGTTGAGGCCGGTAAGGATCTCGTATTGTCGCGAAAGGCTGGGCCGCATCCGGACCACGTTCCCATGGGTGAGAGGGCGGTTGGATGTAAAGACAGAAGATTTAGTGGAGTTTGGGGGCTGTTTGCAGTGAGCGCGAATGGGTTTCGGTGTAAAAATTGAAGTCAAAGGACTTTCAGTATGACTCCTGAGGATTAGGGGATCAGTAGATGGGAGGTTGTGGAGGATTATGTGATGGTGTACCTCCGGCAATAGAGAACCTCGGGTGGTGTGAATGCGAGTGGAGAGCGTGCAAACTTCTTTGGATTCTGTTGTGAGCTTGCAACCATTGGCGGCTCCTGGGAGTTGGAAGGTGAGGTGGACTGTGACGATTCTATGCAGACCTGCGAATGTCCATGGTCTTTTGCATATTTTAGTGTGGGGTTGCAGGTTTGAAAGTTTTAGGATCTTGCGTTGTGAGAATTTTGTCTTCTCGTTCATGGACTAGCAGGTGCTCCTATGCGATAGTTCGAGAAGCTTTGGGCAGCTTCATAATATTGTGCATGCATCCAGGTATTACTGGAGTCTGTTAGACCTCTCCAAAGCTTAGCAAGAATTGATAGGTTTTCACGAGGAGAGGTTTTGAGCTGCTTAAGAGGAAATGCCTGGAGGTTTTAATTGCAATCGATCAGCCTTGGCCAGCCTAGTATGGCTTTACTTCATCGCAGATTCCCACTGCTATTGCAGGAAATTGCATCTTAGCTTACTAGCATCCAAATGGCGCATTATCTCTCCCTTACCCGAATATTAGTGGATGACTTGTTTGTCTCTGAGTGGAAGTTCAACCTACGGGTTGTATCAAGTCTCTATGTTCTGCAAGCAACGGCTGGGCTTGCAGATTTTATGGCTGCGACTGCACAATAATGGATCCTTCAGTAGTCCGTGCATATTCTGTATATGATTGTCATTTTGGGGGCCCTCAATTTATCTGTAATGGTAGTGGGTTACTTTATCTTATCACGAGGAACTGTCTGTCTTTCGTGCCACTCTCATCGCCCATCCTTGTTCGAGCCACTCCACAACCTCTCTGGATATTGCTAGTACTTAATCCCTGATTTATCTTCGTACACGGGAAATCTTTGCCCGGTGTTAGTTCGAAAACACTGTGTGTCATTAACACTGCAAATTTATCAAATAGAAAACTGTTTTCTGGTCGCCATGTGAAGCATGGCTCCTTTGAGTATGTCCTGTATTGGAAGCATTTGCTTAACATTCGTAGGATACGGTTTTTCGTGAGCATTTCTCTTAACGGGCTTTGATCTTTACCAAGCATTCAGATATTCCCAGGTATTGAAGTTGGAGTCAGATCCTAAAGACAGCACTACTGTCTTTCACTCGTCATTATAGTTGCTTTCACTCGGTCATTTAGCACAATTTTGATGTTTGGGAGCGCTGGCGTCGACTCCTTTGTCCTAAAAAATGAACCTTCGATCCCGCTCCTGAGCTATTGCCTTTATTCATGTTCTACAGAATCTCTAGGAAATTCTTTATGTTTGAAACGCTGTCTTGCACACCTCCTGAAGGAAAATGGACTTTTTATCGCTAGTGGGGAAAGTGGAACTTGCGTATTCGTATTATCGTGTCAGGTCCTCCGTTAAAGCATTTGATGGATGTGATCTAATTTACGAATTATCTTATTATACTCTCGCCACCTATGGGAGACCACCAACTTTTGCGTTTCCATTGGTACCTTGAGTGGAAATTGCATCAGGTATATCCTGTGCCCTATTTCTGCGGAGGCTGCAGACACATTGACAGGTCAGTGTTCTGAATCCCAGAGCATGTGGCATGGAGAAAATGACGTACCTTTTGTCTTTGGGTAAATTTGTGTCGACGAGTAGCTGAGCATAATGTGAGCATTGTGCAGATCATAGATAGTTGGCTAGCACGCTCCAACATCTGACGCAATGCATTCGCTTGGATATGCCGTCGGAGGCTTGCATGCACAGGGCAGCCCAGCATGACCACTGTCAGGTGCCAGAACGACTCTGGGATCAGAAGGACATGCAATCTTCGATTTGCAGTTATGGGTTCCTTGTGATCTTAGCCACAACGTCTGAGCAGATGGCAGGAAGGGATGATATGGAGCCTTGGTATTGGCAGGATGAATCATTCAAGCTTGATTCGGAGTTTCCTCTAGGTCTGCATATTGACAATGCTCGTACACTTCAATTCCCTCACTGAAGTAGAACAGTCTCTGTTAAGTAGATATGTGCAAAATAGGAGAGCTCTTGTCTATTTAATTGGCTGAGTACTCTTTGTCATTCTTTGCAGCTATCTCTACATCGTTTTGGGAGGAACTAACGCATAGCGGAGGCAGTTTTCTTAACTTATTTGGCACAGCTCCTCCACTTGTGGATACAAGAATCCATCTATACAAACCTCCGTATCATGCTATTACCCTTGATCATCAAGGTACACGATGATTGATCATAAATATTGACATTATGGTTTATATGGGGAAGAACTTTCTGAGAGGTGAGTTTAACATCCTTTCTCCTGACTCTTCAGGTATTGACAGTAATGGCTCTTCGTCATCTGAGTACATTAAGCAGCATGGTGAACGCTATAAACGGCGGCGGATGCTACACTTCGCAGGAGCAACAACAGAGGGGATTGTTCCAGGTTCTCCTCCGTGTGTCAATATTCTGGGCTCCCCTACAGCACTTCAATCTTCCTTGAGGGTAGGTCCTTTAAATTGTCTATCACAAAGTCTCACTAATAGTCAAGTTACTATCTTCCAGGAGCCCGTGTGGATGGAACCTAATGTGTGATTCTGTGGTCTTGCTATAATTGTAAGCAGAGCTGCATACCTGCTTTGGTATCTAACAAAGAGGAATTCATTGTGCCAGTCCCGTGTGGACCACCTGGCTCGCCAACGTCTTTGTGGGTTTCAAGAGTGGGTAAGTATCTCACTGACTTCCCTCTCTTTCACGCTTCATCTGGACGCTTGGTGCACTGGACCAATTGGTCGCTTCACTTGTGCATTAATCTGCTTCTGCTCTGGATACTTTTGCAGACGATGTCAGCGATTCTGTTCCTGCCCATTTACAACAACCTGCAGACAAGTGGATGTGTAGGTCTTTTGAGGACAAGGCCTGTAGTGCATACGAACAGATGTAAGGATCACTGTATTTGGATTTCCTTGGTACCGTTTTTCCTGTTCTCTTTGGGATGTATCAGATAGTCAAAACTAGGATTCGATGTTGGGAGCTGATAGACTCACTGGGACATCGTGAAAGGTGGCTTGTTTTATGGGGATCGCCGTGGATGGACCCTGGTCAAAAGGCTTGCTACTAGTTGGCTATTGCTGCATGTTTAATTGTTTTCTCCTTTATTTTACTTGCTTTGGTTGAATGTGTAACTATAAAAGTTCTGGAGTAACTCTTGGTCTTGATAATTATTCTGTTGTTTACTGATTACCTATATCTGTAAGTGTTGTCTGAACCTTGATGCTTGAAAGGGCATTGTTCTTTAGGTTACTAGGCCAGGTTAGCTTTATGGGTTTGTCGTTATTCCAAACTCTAATAGTGTGTTGGTGCTCCTTATTTCCAGGAAAGCTCCTATTCTTCCATTTAGTGATCATGACATGACTTTGGTTGGGGGAAACCACGTACAACAAACTTGGCAACAACAATCACTAAGTTTGCAGCTTTCAAGGACTCCAGAAGACAAACTTCAAGTTCTGCAGTCCCAACACAGATCGCAAAAACAGCAGCTACAGGAAGCTGAAGTGTTACAAGGTCCTCAGACTCCCTTCTCCAGGCCTCCCATTCCTGGTAAATGTGCCTCTTTGCTACCTCACTCACACTGCTGTTTAGACCTTACGAAGTCTTGCATTGTAGGATATGGAAGTGGCACTCACGTGATCCACATGTGAGATTTTTTTATTCCTCTGTTAGATTGATTGTAGAGTTTCTAGTCTGCTATGTGACAATGTTTGTAATTTGCTTTTGATCAGCACAAATACTCGTACTATCCAGAGGTTTATAAAGTCCATTTCCCTGCCTAGATTAGTTGAGTATGGAGATCCTCTTGAACAAAACATAGGCTTATGTAAAAAAAAATGGTGCAGGTCGAAAACAGTCTACAGGACCTAGTCGGTTCAAAGGAAAGTCATCAAACTGTGTGGCATTTCCATTTGCTTTGGTGAAGCCATCTGCTGCCCAAGGGGATGTTACATTGAATGACATTAACAAGCACTTACTTACTCCCCCTCCCATGCCAGAACAGAAGCCATTTCCTACCAATATTGAGAAGCCTCCAGCTCAATCAGGGGCAGGGCTTTCAGGAAAGTCTGTTGTTGCATGCACCAAGATCCACACGGAAGGTAATGGCACTATCACCATTATGAGGACCAGGGGATGAAACATGTTTACTTCCCACAAAATGTAGGTTAAGCATTGTCAAAGGATCCAGGGTCCACAAGCAGCAACACCTGTTGATGAATGCTATTCTACATGGCATAATCTTTTCTTGCAATATGGTGTGCATCTTCAAGGACTAGCAATTCGCTAGCTTAGTTGTGTATAAGTAATAGATTTTTTCTGATAGAAGGGCTCGTGATAGCTTTGAAGAAGATTTCAAGGCTTTTCAACAGTGTAAAATAGAAAAATGTGCACCTTCATGGCGAAATAGTCCTTAGAGTAGACTGGTGTTTTAGAGTCTACACCACACTGCTCTCTAAAGTAGGAGGTAGTGACACATTGTCTGCATGCATTGAACATTCTTCACGTTGAACACCCTGTATCTCTTCAGATACTTAGGGCACACTTCCATGTACTGCCGTTTTGGCAAGGCAAAGTAGAGTTATCTGATATCGGCGAAGCTTTCTTTGGTATCTTGTTGGCATCTTGTTGGTGGGTAAGAATGTGAGATGGTAAATTTGCCTTGTTATCCAACATGGAAGTTGGAATGTGGCTGTCCTTGTACTTACCCATTTTGAATGGGGCATAACTAGATTGATTGAACATTTTTTTCTTGAGATGTTAGAAAAATGAAAATTCAAAACTTTTTATGTGTGGCATTTTTTATTCAGAACTTTTGGCAAGGTTTGAATAATAAGAATATGATGCCATGAAAAAGTGCAACAATTTTTGGTCCATACTAACATTTATAAGAAAAATCAACTTTTTCTATTGGAACAAAAATTGATTTCGTGTTCCTGGGATTAATTTCGGTCAAGTCCCCTGCAATCGTGTTGGCTGTTGACTTTTGTCTTTGGGGAAAATTAGCGCACACTTTTATGTATCCATGCTCAACGACAAACATCCGTTTTTTAGAATAAGGAATAAGCATGTTTGTGCTTTGATGAAGAGAAGTCTTGCTGCCGGTACAAATAGGAGGATGTTAAGTTCAAATAGGAGGATGTTAAGTTCCGGAGGACGTTAAGTTCCCCCACGAACTTTTCGGGGTGTCAGGGTCGGGCAGGGGCAGCCGCCCGTCCAGAAAATCCAGATTTTTTTGGACCCGACCGAAAACTGCTGTCCGCCTGCCCGACTTCGAAAAAACCATTGACCTTGCATTCTTGAAGGCCACTTATCCACAAATCCCATATTGAGTGCACTTCGCCTTCAAGGTCCAAAATCCAATATATATGTTCACTTCCATTGAGTAAATAAGCAATTGACTGGGATTTCATTTTCGAAGTGAAACCGTCAATAAAGCATGTAATTAACTTGGAAGTCAAAAATATTACAAAATCCTCATTATCACTGAGGTTATAATTTTTGTGACTTACCATTGAAAGGCTCTTTGTTATTCTAAAATGAAACTAAAATTAGTGATTTAATTTTAATATGTTAAATATTATTATATTTTAGTATTTTATAATATTTTAGTTAATACCTTCTACTTTTAGAAAAATTTCATACGCATCTAAACTAATTAAGTGTGATTGAATGTAATGAAGTTTAAATAATTCTAATTATTTCTAGTTAAGCCCAATTAAATCAGAAAGCATGCATATTAAATTAATTAAGTCTAATTAATTATAAACTGTACTTACTAGGATTTAGGGTTCGAACGCAGAGCACACAGTTCTTTGCATTCTGTGTGCTATGCGGCACAATTATTCACTGTGTTCATCATTTGTGCTCTGGTTTTTTGATGTTCAATTCTTTACACTTCATTTTCCAATTCTTCGGAGCGTTTTTTGAAGAATACGGAGCTTTAGGGGCATGTGAAGTGAAGTAGCTCGGTCTTTAAACTACTGTTTTCTTCATCACTGCTTTCGCCTTCATTGCAAGGACATAGGATTTAGAGGTCTCCTCCCTCATCACATTCGCCTCCATGAAAATGGCCTCCACAAATTATGTCCATCAGATGGCAAGCGTCCATTTTCCCTGCAATATGCCTCATCTTGAATCTATTCTAAAGTCCAATGACGACCTTGCTTAATTTGCTCTAGCAACATTTTGTGTAAAGCTGTGAGCCACTCAAACCGCTCACGGTTTGAGTTAATGCTCACCGCCTACAAAAACAAGGAAGTTAGTTAGTAGGAATAGTTAATATATAGGTCGCTACTAGATTTTGAGACATCCGCCTCTGGATGTGAGTTGTCTAAGAGACTGGTAACACGTCTGGACCAACCTGGGTTCGAATCCGGTTGGTTATATTGACTGGTGCTATCTTAAATTGAGTTAGTGTTAAAGTATGAATAATTTATAGATGGATACAGAGAAGAAGTTACTACGCGTGTGCGTAGAACCTTCTCAATTATAATATTTTTTATAAGCATTTTATTATTTACCCGCGTGAATTAACCAAACCACTTGTGGTTGGTTTAAGGTTCACGGTCTAATTAGAAAGGAAGTTAGTGGGTAAAAATTATATTTAGGTCAATTAGTTAGTATGAAAAAAATTAAATAAATAATAGCGACAAACATCGAAGAACTGTGAAGGACAGTGTATGACAACATCGAATGGATAAAAAACAATGTAGGACAACGTCGAATGGCTAAAGAACAATGTAGGACAACATCGAATGTATGAAGAGCAACGTATAACAACGTCGTATGGCTGAAAAATAACGTAGGACAATATCAAATGGATGAAGAAAAATGTAGAACATTGTCGAATGAAGGACGGCGACGAACAGAGATGAATGGAGGATGGCGATGAACGGAGACAAACGGATGAAGTCATGGCGGATAAATGCCATTGGATCTAACGGATGGTGAATAAAGACCGTTGGATCTAGAGGTTGGAGAAAAGTGGCTAGGGTAGTGGCGGCCATTGATGCCAACTGTTAGATGTAGGTATGGCTTGATTTACGGCCGGTAAGGTTTTGTGGTGGGAAGGGATAGTCCCACGGAGGAGAGCATGGAGGTTCACTTGTCACTTCTCTCTTTCTCTCATTCTCTTGGTTAAGACTATCTCTCTCTCTCCCCTCTTTATATAGGTAGATGCAAAGAATTTGTAAAAAGATAGGATTATGAATGTTGGACTAAAGAGTTTATGAGCCCTATAAATGTTGAATAAAAAGATTTTTGAACCCTATTGAGGAGTGATATTAGTGCCTAGTTGCATTAGCTTTTGATACCCTAAGTTATGGTTGTATAAGTTGTTACTTCACCTCTTGCTCCATTAGTAACTGCCTTAGTCTATACATTAGTTTTTGCCTTAATTTTTTGCATTAGGCTCTGTATTAATATTCTGCATCAACCCTTTGCATTAATCTCTTGTATTAGTCTTCTGCATTAGGCTTTGTTTTAGTTTCTTGCATTAATCTTCTGCATTATGTTTCGTATCAATCCTCTGCATTAATCTTCTATGTTAGTTTTTTGAATTAGATTCTACATTAGGTTTTGTGTTAATGTTCTGCATCAGTCCTTTGCATTAGTCTCCTCTATAAATTATTTGCATCAGTTTTCCACCTTAATCTCTTGCATTACGTTCTGCATTAGGCTCTATGTTAGTATTCTACGTTCAGCTCTGCAGTAATATTTTGCATTAGTCTTTTTTATTTTGCTCCGTGTTAGACTCTACATCAGTGTCTTACGTGTTCTACATTAATATTCATCATGTTTTGCATCAGTGTTTTACGTCTACATTAGTGTTGTGCGTGTTCTGCATCAATGTTATGCGTGTTCTGCAATAATGTTCTGCGTGTTCTGCATTAGTGTTCTACATTAATCCTTGTATTAGGCTCTGCATCAGTATTATATATTAGAGTTATGCATTAATAGAATAAGAAGGCCATTGCTTGGAAGGCACTAGAATAGTCCATCCATCCGCCCAATCTTGTGGGATTGTTACTTCGCTGGGAGTAGCAATTGTCACCACAAAAGTAACCCGATCTAATAATTTTGTTGAGAGAAAGAGTTCAAAATTCCCCCCCAAGTGCATTTGCCATGGACGACTTGGTGTGGACCAGCCACATTACATAGGGCCAGGGGGTACACAAAATCTCTATGCTAATCGTCATATTGTGGGATAGACTTGAGCATTTCATTAAAGGCGATCAATAACATCTTAATTTTTCCTTCAATTTCACCAAGGATATCGTACGTGTTAACTTGCCACACCCCTTACGAACACCTCGTGTACACAATCCGGCACTTGTACTGAGTTTTGATCTACTGCCTACTTTGGAATTGGAAGAGAGGTTGTTAATTTAAGACCGAGCATGTTAATGAAGCACGGTAGTTCTCGAACAAATATAAATTTAATGTGATGACCGCACCGTGAGTCCTCCTAGCTAGTTTGCGAGGAACGACCCGCGACGCGTTCATCAAATGTGTCGATGGTAGGGAGGGTGGGTGAGGGGAGGCCTTCGTTTACGAAGGCATGTCCACTTTTGAGTTGATGGTTTGATTTTTGAATGTGGTGAGGGTAGGCAGGGTGGTGAGGGGATGCCCTCGTTTGAAGGGCATGTCCACTTTTGCGTTGATGGTTTGGTTTTTGAATGTGTAGGGGTTAGGGAGGGTGGGTGAAGGGAGGCCCTCGTTTCCGAGGTCATGCCCACTTTTGAGTTGATGGTTTGATTTTTGAATGTGTAGTGGTTAGAGGACGACCATCCTATTTTTTGGCAACCTTATAGGCTCAGTGTTCCCGAGAGGATTGGCGTTCAAGCTCGTTGCCGAGAGCTCTTAGCATCAATGCTAATCGAACTTTCCAACGGGGAGTATGTTTGTGCTATGGTTATGCCATCGAAAAAGGATATCTTTGGCAATTGGATGGAGAAGCGGATATGCGGGGATTACTATCCAGTTAACTGGAAGACCGAGTCGGATCGGTATCCCAGGCCAATCCCGAAGGAATTGTTTGATGTCATTAGATTTTCTCGAGTCTTTAGCACCTTGGACTTGAGATCCGGCTATCACCAACTCCCATTATTTATGGGAGATCGGGTGAAAATTACATTTTGGGGAGTTGATCAAGATGGGAAGGATCAACTTTACCATTGGAAGTTTTTTCCATTTGGCTTGAAGAATGCACCTGTTGAATTTCAGAGAATGATGGACTAGGTCCTCTCTGGCTTGCCCTTTGCTCGGTATTATATAGACAATGTGATCATCTTCAACAGGATACCACAGGAGCATGTAAGGCATTTGCAAACCATTTTTGAACGGTTGCAATGGTGGGGATTGCATTTGCACCATGGCAAATGCAAGTTTTTCCGTGATCGGCTGGCATATCTAGGTCATATGATTGTTCCAGGAGGTCTTGGGGTGCAGCAAGCTAAGGTAAACGCCTTGTAGAAGATTCCGGCACCGGTCGATGTTCCGAGACTTCGTGCTTTCTTGGGCTTGGCAAATTACTACCGGCAATTCATCAAGAACTTTAGCTTGATTGCCAAGCCGCTCACCATTCTCACGAGCAAGGACCAACCTTGGATTTGGAGTCGTGAGCAACAACATGCATTTGAGACATTGAAGCAGAGACTACGTACGGCTCCAGTGCTTCGACGTCTTGATGTTTCCAAATCTTTCCAGTTGCATACAGACTGGAGTTCATTGGGTTTGGGAGCAGTTCTCACTCAGAAGGATGATTTTGGCTGGGAGTATGTTGTTGCTTATGCTTTGTGAAGCAATAACAATACGGAGGCCAATTATTTATCTTATGAAGGGGAAACATTGGCAGCGGTATGGGCTATTGCCCATTTCCGGCCATATCTCTATGGTTAGCCCTTTATTTTGGTGACTGATCATCAACCTTTACGATGGCTCATGGAGTCGGATAAGCTTATTGGCAAGCTTGCCAGGTGGGCTTTATTGCTCCAGGAGTACGACTTTGAGGTGGTGCACCGTACCGATATTATCAACCTGGATGCGGATGGACTTTCATGCAATCTAAGTCCTTCGGACGAGGACTTGACCGGGGCCAGGTGGCATGGAGATTGTGATCGAGAGGTGGTTATAGGTTGGCACGCAACTGCCTACCTCATTTTATTTTCTAGCTCTGCTTTTGAGGTTCCGATACAGGGCTCGGATGATGAAACTAATCAACCTCAAGCTATTGCAGATATATGGGAGGATATTCTCGTATTGCATAAACTTCAACAGGGAACCTTTCCTTTGTCCATCTCAACGATAGAAAGGGATAAGATTGGACATCGAATAATAAAGTTCTGTTGGGAGAACGGTTTGTTATTTCGATTATGGTCAGATGGAACAAGGCATATTATTCCTAGATCGGATCAGAGGGCCTCCTTGGTACAGCAAGTGCACGAGGAACCTGACCATTTTGGCATACGCATGATACATTCAATATTGCGTAGTCAATATTGGTGGACCGGCATGTATCAACAAGTTGTTGTTTATGTCGGGAGGTGTGAAGTTTGCGACCGGGTCAGGTCTAGCTTCAATACCTTGTCACCCCAATTATAGCCCTTATTTATCATGGGACTGAGCTACCGTTGGTCACTCGACTTTGCAAGACCGTTGGTTGTCATGCCACATGGAGCAAAGTACGTGTTGGTGATGGTGGAGTATTTTAGCAAGTGGATTGAGCTTGTCGCTTTACCCCAAAACTTTGCCGAGTTGGCCGCGGCAACCTTTTTGGATCATGTGTTGGCACATTTTAGAGCACCGGCTGAGATATTGACGGACCAAGGGAGGGAGTTCCTCGGTGCTTTTGAAGAGTTGTGCATTAAGGCTCTCATAGATCACCGCACCACCTCGCGGGATCATCCGGAGGTGGATGGCTTGATTGAACGGGTTGTTCAAACAACCAAACGTGGCTTGAGTAAATATGAATTACTTTGGGAGAGCCATCGGGATTGGAACCTTATGTTGCCTTGGATTGCTATGGGCTATCAATTTAATAGGCAAGCCTCGTTGGCGTCCTACATCCCATATCAATTGTTGTATGGACGTGAGCCTATACTCCCGAGTTCTATTCGGGAAAAGCTAGCTCCTGTTGTGGACTTGGATGATCCAAACATTTGGGTAGAGTGTTTGCAGGAGCGGGTTCAATTATTTTAGAGAGCCATGCCTATGGTCATGGAGAATTTGTCCATTGCTCAACACCGTGATACATTGCGTTATGCACGCATTCGCAATGGTGCTTACCGACCTCAGTTGCGGAGATTCTGACAGGGTGATTATGTTTATCTCCAACGTGAGGCGCCTACGACATTGGATGTTAGGGCGGGGCACACTTTCCTTCGGGTGAAGGAGGTGTTGCCGAGTGATTTGTTGTTGTTGGAAGGCAAAGATGGTAGGGAATGTCGCGAGCCTTCCAAAAATTGTGCCCCATGTCACATACCCATTGAGGGTACAGTTCATCCTGAACTGGTCGTTGTGCCAGAAGGTCTTCCATGTTTTGTGTGCGGGAGAAGAAATGAGCCGTTACTATGCTCTTGTGTGACCAATGTCAACATGGTTGGCACATGACATGCTTGAGGCCACCCTTGACTTCTCTACCATCTAGACAATGGAGTTATCCTCGTTGTCGAGGATCTTCGGTACTTGGTGTTTCCACCAGTCGTACTCAATGATCATGTGTAGCTTTCACCGTGTTGTGCTTGCCCAAGTGGAATATGAGGAGTTATGGCTTAGGGATGTGATCGAACGCGAGGCTATGGAATTAATTCTTTGGAATCTGATGGCCAAACATCAAAGGCGATTAAGGATGGGGCTCACATTGCACCCAGCCTACAGTTCCTTAGGATGACATGCACCACTCTAGTTAGTAGCGGAGCCATCCTTCATTATCCATGTCCTTTGGTTGGCATTGTACCTAGTTGAGCCTTGTGCATAAGTTTAAGGAGGGGTTGCAAGCCCAAGCGGGGTCGATATGCACTTGGTGTTTGATTAGCATATAATAAAACATTTAGGGGGTTTTTCCCACTTCTTTATTATTGTTCAAAATACAAGGAACTGTTATAACTTTGTAATTGGCAATGCATGACATTCTCAATAAAGAAGTGTTTTCCTCCTAAATTATTTTATGTCGAGATTTGTGTGGGATGCAATTTCGTATTTTTACTTATGCATTCTCTTGTTGAAATAGTGGTCTTCCAATATTTTGCATTTTTCACTTAGCTAAAGTTTTCCCTACCACTCAAACAATTATCGCATTTGTAATTCTCCATGGCTATTATAAAATAGTGCCCATTTTATTCTACAACACATCTGATCGCAAAGTTTACAATTTCATCATCTTCTCACATAGCCAACTACGCAATACAACATACCACTAAAATAGACATTTCACCTCCCACTAAAAAGTGAAAACAAATTCACTGGAGCCGACATTCACTTTGTCCACAACATCCATATCGATTCAGGTTTGGCACCCCCTAGTATGATTATGCATAGCAATACTGGGCAAGATCAACAACTGAGCAATTTGATGCACTCAAATCAACTATACTTACCAAATCCTATTTCTCCCATTATGCCATTGTCCCCCCTCATTGTTTGCATTCATGATCTCCCCACCTTTTTGAAATGGTGGGAAAAAATGGTATGATGGCCAACACAACCATTATGTTGTTTGTTGTGTATTTGAGCCTAAAAGCAACCCCAATTGAAAGCAACGCCCATGAGTGCGACGATGCACTAAGTATGCCAATGGTTAAAATCACCAACCCATATGCAATATTAAGTACAATATAGCACCACTTTGGGCAATATTAGTGGCGGTTTAAGAAGGATGTAAAAATGGTTTAAGAATAACACCAACTTTGACCAATCACGGCGGTTGATCCAAGATTTATTGGCGGGGTAAGAAGTGTTCCACAAAAGGTGAACAATATCCTCATTTCATAAAGGACTCTTAACATGGCATAAGGTTGATTTTTGAAATGGTATTTACCTAATGATTCAACATTAGCGGCACCCCCTCCGCCATGTGACACCAAAAGACTTAGTGTTATAGTGCACTTTGACAATTTATAGGAGTCACAATTGCTATGAAAAAATTCAAATATTTTCTTATGGGCATGTTTCTCACCCATTTGCTAACCTAAGTGAATTTTCTTGAGAATTTTTTCTAATAAAAAGGCCCAAAATTAGCACAAACCATGTGGGTGTCGCTTTAAAGGCCGCTCGTTGTAGTAGATAGAGGTTGGGGCAAAGCTGGGCGCCACATGTAAAAGGATTGTTTAGGAAGTAAAAAAACTCCCAATTGTGCGAGCTCACAACTACGACAACAATCACATCGCATGTCAAATCTGATATGCCAAGAGCTTCATTCCCACCATACAAATGTTTTGGAACCCTAAACCACCATGCAAACTTACAATTCAAACATTTTATCCACTCTATTGCTGAAATATCCCCAGGACACCTAGCTTATGCCTCGGAATCAATACTCTCCATTGGGTCTATTTGAATGATTGAGCATGATTACAATCTACCCATCATTATACCCCCACGCAAACTTGGCTATGTTGGTCAGAAGTTGTCACCACATTGATCAGTATTGAAATTTGACAAGACAATTTGAGTTTTTTTTACTGGCTACTCCATATTTTCCCTTTCGTGTGACATGGTAATTAAAAAAATGACCTCCAAATGACTGGTGCAAAATTCAAATTCACAATGCACAATTCTCCCACATATTGCTACTATAAAATATTGAATAGGCATCTTCATTCAAAATTTGAGGATTTCAATTCAAGGGAAGTAATATTATAATGTGCATGTTTTTTCACAACTCAAAAATGCAAGGTCAACCCAAATATTGCACAAGATATTTGTATAAATGTGGGAAGTTCTAATTATTTTAACAAAACCATAAATCACATATATTGAGTATAATTTGCATGACAAGCATGAAGACCACTCAAATTAACATGACACACCAATTCAATGCCACACAAAATCAAATTTTTGGTATAGCTCGTTTCTAAACAAAAACATGCGTAAGATAAAACTAAATCGAATGACCATTGCTTTTGATTCTTTCATCAATGTAGTTTCCAATGATTCAAAACTCCAATAATTGGAATAGACACACTTACTTGACTAATGTGTGCAAGTGTTTATGAAATATCCTAGTTCCTTCAAGCTTCACATCATTTTGGTTCAAAGATTGATGACAAGATCAATGAAAGTAGAGATTTATCCCCCCTTCCCCTGACTTTAGCTAAGCCTAAAAGTTGGTTCTAAAAACACGACCTTCACACCATCGACACTATCTAGTCCAACGAGCCTAGTTGGCAAATGATGTGGCATGGTTTAAAACTGGAGGTTTTAAACCTCAAGCACCGACCCTCCCATCGGTACACTCTCTAAACTCCGTAGTATCACACCTATGGCAACCAAAGTGCACGTGATATTACGGAGTTTTGTAGTGTTAACATGGATGTGTGATACTATAAATTACTGTAGCATGTGACATTATGGAATAACACAAAGTACAACATTTTAATGGTGTGGTGTGGTCCACTCCACTTGGCCTTCCCGGGTGATGTGGCAGATGCATGCACCAACATTCAACAAGTGGCATAAGAAGAAGAAGAAGAAGAAGGTGACACTCCACATATTGACACATGGCGTAATGCGAGGGTGTGGGTTGACTTCTTTGGTGGTTTGCATTAATGACAAAATTCGTGATATAAGGGAGAGAAATGTGACAATAAGGAGTGAGATTTGTACTACGAACATCCGTTCCCTAGGGTTTTGGGATATTAGAGAGTGAGTGACATTATGGATGTTGATATTACGGAGTTTAGGGTGTACCTAGAGATGAGGCAAGAATGTAGGACCTTTGAAAGTGTCACCTCTTGCCCTTGTGATTGGTTGCTTCTAGTCTTAGCTATAAGGGCACGAAGAGCTCCATTAACAAAAACCGATGATAAGATAGATGAGTAGTAAGGCATTTGGGGATGGGACAAAAACTATCCAACATTCATTGCTTGGTAGATAAAACAATGAACATGTGTGAAAACTAAATAACTAAAACCTACTCGACAATCTCCGGAGCAAGTTCTTGTAGGTGCATTGGGATAGGCGGATGCCTCCGCTATAAACGAGGGAGCTTTACCCGGTTTTTAGGAAATACTTTGGTTATTTGGTAAAGTCAGGTGGGAAGGGGGCATTAGAAAAACAAGGTTGCATATAATTGGAGAAATTAAACCTACTCATTGGGTGGCACAATAGTTAACATCCTTGGAAGCCAACGCCATGATTTAGAAGTTGCTCCCATTAGGGTTTGAGAAATGAGGATGTGGATTTGAAACCATGAACCTCACATTTCAATGCTAAAATCCTTTTACCTAGAGGACTCTAGATTGTAGAATATAGGATGACCTTTTCATGAAAACAATGACATATTGTTCCCAAGAGCCCATGTCAATTGATGGGAGTTATTTATTTATTTATTTTGACTTTCTTGTGATGTGCAGTTTTGTAAAAGTCTCTTTTAAATGATAGGCCAAGTTGAAATTCTTGTGTTTTGTAGGGTTATTTTCACTTTATGACAGATGCAAATTTCAACTTAGACATCAATGTAGACATAACGACCTAATCTGATTTTCTCTTTGTTTTTATAGGGCACGTCACTTTACATAATCTCTCTCTATCTTTCCTGGAGGCCATTGTGTTTTCCCAAAACTCCCACTCACAATGGAAGGTCCTGCTGTGGCGACGTGGAAGCTTCCAAAGAACATGACGTGCAGCAAGACCCTTGAGACAGGGCATCATCGGAAATAAGGCCCCTCTCTGGGGCTCCCGCCTTTTGGTGTCCATATTTCTGATAATTCCCTTTCTCTCGGGCCTCACCTATTCCCAAAACACCCGCAGTAGTGTGAGACTTCAGATTCAGTCCACAATCGACGAAGTCTTGTCCGCTGAGAAATCCTTCCCTTGCACATACATTCGGCTACTTCACACAACCTGCATCTTCGTTGGCTTACCTGTCAGGTAACAAACCAACCATGCCACCAACCCAAAACAATAAAGGATGGTAAAGGGTTCAGCAAGTCTTTGATTCATCTCTTGGATTACTGAGCGTACTCACAGAACGTGTGCAGGACAAGCAATGAGGAACTTCTTCGACAAACACTTGGTTGCCATCAGGAGGACTCTTTGCTCAGGACTAGTACTTGGTGCACAACACTCCTCCAACGACTGATGGAATCGATATGCCAAAAAGATGTCGACGGATGGCACGCCTCGTCCTTGTCGACTGTGACCATGGCGAAAAGTTGACCCCTCGGACCGGTTGCCCAGTTGGGGCAGCGGGCAGGTAGGAGTCGGGCAGGCCTCGTCTGTAAGGGCCCCTCAAAAGGGGCCCCCGCCTCTGCCCCCGCTTCTGCCCGCCCTCCCCTCTGCCTGCCCGCCCGTCCGCCAGTGCGCCCCGCCCGCCCGCCCGCCCTCCCTACCTCCCCGCCCGCCCGCTCGCCCCACCCTGCCCTGCCCGGTGGGGCTCCCAGTGTGTCCAAGTCCAACAGGGGAAATGTTAACATCTTCCGGGTTTTCTTTATTAATTTGAGAATTTTTTTAAACATGAAAAAGATTGATAATTTTCTTAAAGTCTTGAATTTCAACCGGTCATTTTTCAAATTCGATCAAATCATTTGTAATTACACTAAATATTGTATTTAGTATCACTTACTATTTGGAGTTACACAATGGTATATATTTTTATTATTAATGAAATTTTCTTACCACGTAAAGATGCCAATGTTCTGTAATGTCCAAAGAACAAGTTTGATCTTTGTTGGCCAAAAATGAGATAATATACAATTAATTGTTATAGCATTGTGTAATTCCAAATAGTTGTGACACTAAATACAATATTTAGTGTAGTGGTCGGTTCTCCCCGTTCATTGGTCTACAAAACCCATCTTAAGTGCATCTCACCTTCAAGGTCCAAAAGCCAATATATATGTTCACTTTCACTTAGTAAATAAGCATTTTATTGGAATTTCATTTCCATAATGCATTCCTCATTGGACTTTTAACCCTTGATTGGTCAAGCACTTTCTTGAATTATTTGTTCCATGAAAAGCCATCATTTTTTGTTTTAATTTCTTTAATCGTTGCTATAAGCAAGGCTATTACGACATTATTGATGATTCAAGATCCTCACCTTCAAGATCCAAAAGCCAATATATATGTCCACTTTCACTTTCACTTAGTAAATAAGCATTTTATTGGAATTCTATTTTCATAATGCATTGTTCATTAGACTCTTAACCCTTGATTGGTCAAGGACTTTCTTGAATTATTAGTGTCATGAAAAACCATTACTTTTTGTTTTAATTTCTTTACTCTTTGCTATAAGCAAGGTTATTACGACATTATTGATGATTCAATTTGCATGACTTGTTGTGTTTCATCATAATTATGAGGGTTCGGGGTCTAACATTTATAACCTATAGCCCATCCTCAAAGCCCATGCGATAGGAAATTTTGAGATGAATATAGATATACCGAGCATATTATTCCAAGAAGTTTGTTTCTGGTGGATAAATACTTTATTTCTCATTCCTCAACCCAAAAATTGTTGCATGGGCAATTGAGTTTGAAGTATCATTCTAACATTCCACCAAAAAATGCTAAATAAAGGGTGAGTAAGTTGGTTTCAATCTCCAGTTTCTCGAAAACATTAATAACACAAAATCTCAAAACGATAGGTATTTTATTATGAAATTATTGGAATTGTGATTGTTGATATGAACCTCGACATCATGTGTTTAACATCCTATGGATCATAATTGACATATAGAAAAATATTATTGGATAACACCTTTCATCATGCATGTCAATGAAAAATTTGAAAATATACCATTGCAAAATTATTGCAAGGATCATACAAATTTATTACTATGTCTTACACACTTTCACTCATATGTAATCACAACATATTTGGACATTGAATATCAAAAAATGACACTCTTGCTAGACTTGGGATTGAATAATATTATTGTTAAAACTCATATTTCATCAACAACCCGGAAGTCTTTCACCTACATGGTGGATCAATAAAGATGTAGCTACTTGTCCTTGGTAAGTATTTGGAAGAACTACATTTAGAAAGATCACAAGACTTTAAGCAAGAGCCATTTTGAAAGAGAAAAATGAAAAGTTGGACAATTGCAAATGTAGAATTCATAAAATACTACATCAAAGATGACCACTTGTTGCTCATTGTAGTTGTGAAAATTAACAAACAAAATAAGATGGCTGCCAACTCCACGAAGTCGCACATATCTGCAACAAAAGATAACATATCTTAGAAGATTGTTCGCCGGCCTAGAGTAAGAAAAAATTTATATAAAGCATGAAGCATATATATGTGCTCAACCAAAAATATAAGCTAAACCAAAATGCAAGTAATCAAGTAAGATTAATTAAAGTGTAATTTGAACCACCCATGAATGTATAGACATTTCTAACTAGATTGAAATCTATCTCATATACTTCATTGTCATTAATACAATTAAGTTGTTGTTCAAACTTCATTTATAAAAAATATTACATATTGCTCACACATTGAATCAATAGTGATTAACAACAAAATGAATGTTTTATTCATAACATCTATAAAATATTGAGTATTTAAAACAAAAAAATTAGATGCAATAGGTTATCCAAAAGATAGTCATAATTTTAGAACTTTGGTAAGAGGCCTATATACCTTATTCACGGGATTATTCAAAAGATGGCCGTAATTCCAAACTCACAATGTTGTTGCAATTCTTGCACTCCACATAACCATCACCTTCTTCCACCCTTGTGTTTACCTTACACTTGTCGCAATATGCCCTCAAAACCTTTGAAAATATAGTTTTTTTATGCTTCGAATGAGAGACCAATATATGTGCATGACGTCTTGGAGTTGGTCGTGAACCATTCCCTACTTCATATTCAATTGTTTTTCGTTTTTGTTCATGCCCCATCTTTGTTCGTTGCACATTCTCTTGAATACTGGCTATAGATCCACGCCGAGGAATATCAATAGTGAAAGGTCTTTCGAAAATTCTAGGCTGTGAAAAAAAATCAAAAAATATCTGCATCATATGTGTCTTGTACATCATTTCTTCTTCACAATAATGTTCAACACAAGATCATTCTTTTTCCACTAATTTTTGAATGTCATCCAAAGCATTCAAGAATCCCTTCATATAATCACTTCTTTTCACGATATTTTCTGGAATATTCGATTCCAATGTATCAATTTCCATCGAGAACATTGATTCCAAATTGAAAACATCATCTAAATGATCCACATGCTCCACATGAAATTCTTCAGCTTGTGGACAAGAAAAGTATTCTCTCACAATCAATTGCACTTCCAATATGTGTTTGCAAGTAGATTTTTGTGATGGGCAATCACAAAAATAAGTGTTCAAAGAAATACTATACTTTGTGTTAGGAAAACTCTCACTTATAATCCGGAATAACATATGATCCGCATCCACCACCTCCAATATTACATATGGATTCGCTTGATAAGCTTCCAATATTCGTTCTCCTCTTTTTAAACGTAGACGATGCTCCTTGGTATTACCTCTTCTTGAAAACCTTCCCGAATCACCTACATACAAATCACAAAATACATAAGATGTACAACTAAATTATTGCAAATAATATGTCTCCTGAGAGTATATGAAAAATTAACAACTTATAATATTATGCATGAATTAAACAAAACAAATTACTTATTTATAAGTTGCACAGTTTGAAAATGATCAAGAAGAGTAGGTCCACCAATTCGACTTCCGTTTGCCGCGCTACCCACAATTGCAACAATAAGATTCCTAAGCGCACGATTTATTTTTTCTTGAAGCAAAGTATACTTGATCCATTCCCAATGTCTTTCGATGTGATTTGTTGTATCCATACCTCCATAGAAAAATAAATGACCAAATCGTGGTCATAGTCTTCTCCAAGGTACATTCTCATCGGCCCATCCTTTCTCCATGTAATCTATCACATTCGGTATATGTTGAAAAATTTCATAAAATCTCTTGAGATCGTTGTCAAATTGTTGTTCTTGTGGACAATCCATTAAAAAATACAACGCTCTTCAAATATTATCTTTATCAATAGCGGGAACACGAGAAAAAAAATTTCACTCCAAGCCTTCATAACATGGAAATGATATAGTAACACATTTCCACCAATTTGTATCCTTTCTCCATTCTCTACACGCCAACAATGAATATCCTTGCCAATAACTTCATTAATAGCATTTAGAGACATCTTATGCTTATCGATAAGAATTGTAGAAGGTCTCACATCTCCAATGGATGCAAATATTACAGTAAGAGCTAGTTCCAACACGATACCTTTATGACTTTGTCCTTGTTCTCGTTTCACATCCCTTGTGCATAACATATAAAATATAGGAACGTCTTTTTCATCTTAGTTTGAAATAATTGTGGCATACAAAGGAAGATCATATTGATTTGTAAAAAAAATAGAATCAAAAGCCCACGAATTTCCATTTGAAAATTTTCTTCCAACATTTCGCATCCATTCATTTTGAATGACTACAACAAAAAAACATTTTTTTGGGTCTTTATCTTTTAATAAGTATGGTTGATAAAATATGACCTTTTCTTGATCTTGTAACCTCCTATACTCTAGTTGAGCGGCATTCCAATCATCATTTCGCAAGGCATTTACATATCACAATCATGACAAAATTTCAAAATAAGGAATGAACATTTCAAAAATTTTAAATGATACATACATTAAGAAAAGTATAACGTACCATTCAATCTCATAGAATGCTTCAATTGCGCCACTTCTTTTGCAATGATAAAAAATCGATATGTAGCCCTCTCCAACTCCGTCACAATAGCTTTAATATTGTTTGTCTCTCGGTTGGAAGCAAGCGCCACCGTCGATGTAGAAATTATCCTCTTTAAATTTTCCTTCGCTATAGCCATAACCAATGGATGTACAAGTTAAAAAATGATACCGGCTTCCGAACCTAGAACGTGTCCCGTGTATTACGTATGCACAAAAATTATAACATGCCCTAATTGTAGGTCACAATCACAATTATTATGTCTAATGGCTTCCATCGTTTTCATTTGAAAAAGAACAACTACACAACTTGGACTTCCTATCTTGATTTGCATCATTTTCTTGAGAAGGTCTAATAAAAGATGTCTTCCTATGAGGATGTCTTTTGTTTTCACTCCGATGATAATAATAATACTTCACAATTCGACCTTTACATTTATAACTTCGTCGCAAATTGCGTAAGACTATATATTTTGTGTATATTTGATCAAATCTGACATCCAAAAAGTGATGGGAAATATTATGGACTCCATCCCATAATTTAACATTATCACAAGTTGCACAAGAACAAAGACATTTTTCACCATATGAACTATGAATTCCTCCTACCCTAATATCCGTTGTCTACTTCTTTCGAATCACATTAAGTGTGGGAGTTAATGGTAAATATTTGCCGTTAACATTTACATGACACTCTTAAACTATGGAAGGCCACAACTCAATGGGAGAAATTTTCCGTTCTAGTGAATCTTGTCTCATGGGTGATAAAACTACTTCGTCATTGATATTAATCAATTTGACACTTTCTTGAAATTTTTTCCATCTTTCCATGGTATGAGAAACATCAGACATTTATATAACGTCCATGACTTTTTTCAAGGGGTTGAAAACTAGCATCCCATTGACAAATTTGCTAAAATATAGGAGTTGATTGTGTTTGTAAATAATCAATCATGAACTTCATACTCCCAAATGTAAAATGCACATTCTTTGGAAAAGTATCTATAGAAATATGCTCCAAAAAGATAGAAGAAGGCTCATCTTTAGAATTGTCAATGTCGGCACATGAAAAACTTGCATGGTCTATATCACTTTCATATAATCCTTGATGAATTTCTTTATGGCCTTCAAATTCAGAGTCATATTCCGATATGTTGAAGTACGTCTCCCCGTGATTCTCAAAAGAACCTCCAACAATGTCTTCCACTTGCACAACATAATCAAACTCTTCCTCAAAATCTGATGGATAAATATAGTCGTCCTATAAATCTTCAATTTCTTCTTCCATTGAAGCAAATTTAATATGTTCACAAACACATGTTGAAAGAGAACCTACATACACCCATAAAAATAAATGTTGAATTTTTTTCAATCTTACAAATTCAATTTTTTCATGAATTACACAAGTTCATGCTTAGTCTTCTTTAAACCCAAAAGGTAACAAATACTAACTCACATAAATCACAAAGTTTAGGTTTCCTAAGTACACAATGATAATATACATTATAATCCATTATGAAACATAACATAACTATCTTACAAAGTACACAAATAGAAAAAATAGACCCTCTAAGTATGTACCTCCAAACTTCTTATGTTTGGTGTCTTCAATGCAAAGCTTATTCGCTTCTTGATCCGGAATTCATTTCTTCAAAAAAAAACCATTGAATATGTACAAGTTTAGAAAGCGGTAAAAACAACTCAATAATGGTAATGGTTGCAAGCTTGCACACCCACCAAATCATTCATGTAAAAAAAATCGTCAAAATTTACAAGAACAAGGTGCATATAGCTACATAGCTTTGAATAGCTTGTTAAGAAATTGAACAATGATATTGGTTGGTAACTTGCACACTATAAAACTATACATTCATTTTATCTTGAAGTACACAAAACAATATACATTATAAAAATGGAGTGTGCTTAAAAACTTTTGAGGCCAATGCAATTTATGTTTGAATATCATTTGATTTACATGTGCACCGTACAAAAATAGATACAATAAACTTTGATTGCCTCTCATAATGCATAACCCTAAAATTTATGCTCAATGGTGTGATCTATATGTCTTATTCTTCAATTATAATTAATTGTTTTGCTTCTACCATTCCTCAAGTTGCATGATCAAAATGTCATACTCATGAAGATCAAATCATGGACATCATTGACAACATAGACATAATGGAACAACAATGTGAAGTACTTATCTCCAAAATTGTATTTCTAATCTCTAAAAACCTAATTTTTTGCGCTAAAAGCCAACACTATCCGTACATAAACTACACAACTCTTTGAAAGAGCCTTATTTTACATACTTTAACATGACACTTGAAAATGTTGGTGAAGTTACCGTTGTCTCAAGAATTTTGAAGTATGGAGTGAGTTGGATGCATAGATAGTCAAAAATTGTTGGAGGATGGCGCGTATATTACCTGCAACATGTTAATGAAATTATTAGTTTTCAAAAACTAGTAGGGAATTTAGATAAGA
Source organism: Polytrichum formosum (assembly GCA_964035585.1). Taxonomy (NCBI): domain Eukaryota; kingdom Viridiplantae; phylum Streptophyta; class Polytrichopsida; order Polytrichales; family Polytrichaceae; genus Polytrichum; species Polytrichum formosum. Next base: position 9,451,675 of record OZ037938.1, on the reverse strand, counting down.
TGACAATTGCTAACTTGGGTAGGTAACACCATAGATCTTTGAGCTCCTATTTCAAGAGTTCTTGAGAATGTTTGTATTTGTTTGGAGTTATAAGTTATTATGTCATACAATCTATATTGTTGTATTCCCTCGATAGTACGACAATTTTATGCCATTTGTCATATTAATGAGAAGACGACACCTCAATAATACGACATTTTATGCGTTTCCCAAACGTGTCATACTAAAGAGGGAGAACAGTAATATCGAGGGGGTCGTACTAACGAGCGTTGTACTAACGAGGTTAGACTGTATAGTGGTCGAGATGAGGGATAGAAAACAATTTCTACACAAGAATTGAACTCTATTAGTTTTGGAATCAATAATATATCTTCAAAATCCGCAAGGTGCTTGATGGATTTTTGATTTGTGGGGAAAGGGGGTCCTTTCATAACCGAGAGGGTGGGCAAGGTTGATAAGCTCGTTGCCATTTTTGAAATTTCTGAAATCATGAGTAAGAGTTGGATTTTTGATTTGTGGGGGAAGGGGGCCCTCTCGGAACCGAGAGGGTGGGCAAGGTTGCTATGGATACGGCCATTTTTGAAAATTTTGAAATCATGTGTAAGAGTTGGATTTTTGATTTGTGGGGGAAGGGGGTCCTTTCGGAACCGAGAGGGTGGGCAAGGTTGATAAGCTCGTTGCCATTTTTGAAAATTTTGAAATCATGTATAAGAGTTGGATTTTTGATTTGTGGGGGAAGGGGGTCCTTTCAGAACCAAGAGGGTGGGCAAGGTTGATAAGCTCGTTGCCATTTTTGAAATTTCTGAAATCATGAGTAAGAGTTGGATTTTTTATTTGTGGGGGAAGGGGGCCCTCTCGGAACCGAGAGGGTGGGCAAGGTTGCTATGGATACGGCCATTTTTGAAAATTTTGAAATCATATGTAAGAGTTGGATTTCTGATTTGTGGGGGAAAGGGGTCCTTTCGGAACCGAGAGGGTGGGCAAGGTTTACAAGCTCGTTGCCATTTTTGAAAATTTTGAAATCATGTATAAGAGTTGGATTTCTGATTTGTGGGGGAAGGGGGTCCTTTCGGAACCGAGAGGGTGGGCAAGGTTGCTTTGGTTGGTGCCACTTTTGAAATTTCTGAAATCATGTGTAAGAGTTGGGTTTCTGATTTATGTGGGAAGGGGGTCCTTTCAGAACTGAGAGGGTGGGCAAGGTTGATATGCTCGGGGCCATTTTGGAAAATTTTGGAATCATGTGTGAGAGGTCGATTTGTGATTTGTGGGTTGAGGGGGCCCTCTCGGAACCGAGAGGGTGGGCAAGGTTGCTTTAGGCCGGGCCATTTTTGAAATTTTTGAAATCATGTGTAAGAGTTGGGTTTTTGATTTGTGGGGGAAGGGGGTTCTCTCGGAACCGAGAGGGTGGGCAAGGTTGCTATGGATATGGCCATTTTTGAAATTTCCGAAATCATGTGTAAGAGTTGGGTTTTTGATGTGTGGGGGAAAGGGGCCCTCTCGAAACCGAGAGGGTGGGCAAGGTTGCTTTGGTCGGTGCCACTTGTAAAATTTCTGAAATCATGTGTAAGAGTTGGGTTTCTGATTTGTGTTGGAAGGGGGTCCTTTCAAAACCGAGAGGGTGGGCAAGGTTGATATGCTCGGGGCCATTTTTGAAATTTTTGAAATCATGTATAAGAGTTGGGTTTCTGATTTATGGGGGAAGGGGGCCTTCTCGGAACCGAGAGGGTGGGCAAGGTTGCTATGGTCGGGGCCATTTTCGAAATTTTTGAAATCATGTGTAAGAGCTGGGTTTTTGATTTGTGGGGGAAGGGGGCCGTCTCGGAACCGAGAGGGTGGGCACGGTTGCTATGGTCGGGGCCATTTTTGAAATTTTTGAAATCATGTGTAAGAGTTCAATTTCTGATTTGTGGGGGAAGTGGGTCCTTTCGGAACCGAGAGGGTGGGCAAGGTTGATATGCTCGGGGCCATTTTGGAAATTTTTGAAATCATGTGTGAGAGTTAGATTTGTGATTTGTGGGTTGAGGGGGCCCTCTCGGAACCGAGAGGGTGGGCAAGGTTGCTTTAGTCCGGGCCATTTTTGAAAATTTTGAAATCATGTGTAAGAGTTGGGTTTCTTATTTGTGGGGGAAGGGGGCCCTATTGGAACCGAGAGAGTGGGCAAGGTTGATATGCTCGGGGCCATTTTTGAAATTTTTGAAATCATGTGTAAGAGTCGGGTTTTTGATTTGTGGGAGAAGGGGGCCCTCTCGGAACCGAGAGGGTGGGCAAGGTTCCTATGGTCAGGGCCATTTTTGAAATTTCTGAAATCATGTGTAAGAGTTGGATTTTTTATTTGTGGGGGAAGGGGGTCCTTTCGGAACCGAGAGGGTGGGCAAGGTTGATATGCTTGGGGCCATTTTTGAAATTTCTGAAATCGTGTGTAAGAGTCAGGTTTCTGATTTGTGGGGGAAGGGGGCCTTCTCGGAACCGAGAGGGTGGGCAAGGTTGCTATGGTCAGGGCCATTTTTGAAATTTATAAAATCATGTGTGAGAGTTCGATTTGTGATTTGTGGGTTGAGGGGGCCCTCTCGGAACCGAGAGGGTGGGCAAGGTTGCTATGGTCACAGCCATTTTTGAAATTTTTGAAATCATGTGTAAGAGTTAGGTTTCTGATTTGTGGGGGGAGGATGCCCTCTCGGAACCGAGTCGGTGGGCAAAATTGATATTCTCGGGGCCATTTTTGAAATTTTTAAGGTCAAGGGTTTATGTTGTGAATTTAGTTATATTTTGATTATAAGTGTGATTTTTGATGTGTGAATTTTCAAAGGGATAAGAGGGCCCTCTCGGAACCGAGAGGGTGGGCAAGGTTGCTTTGGTCGAGGCCATTTTTGAAGTTTTTGAAATCATGTGTAAGAGTTGGGTTACTGATTTGTGGGGGAAAGGGGCCCTTTTGGAACCGAGAGGGTGGGCAAGGTTGCTATGGTCGGGGCCATTTTTGAAATTTTTGAAATCATGTGTAAGAGTTGGGTTTCTGATTTGTGGGGGAACGGGGTCCTTTCGGAACCGAGAGGGTGGGCAAGGTTGATATGCTCGTTGCCATTTTTGAAATTTTTGAAATCATGTGTAAGAGTCGGGTTTTTGATTTGTGGGGGAAGGGGGTCCTCTCGGAACCGAGAGGGTGGGCAAGGTTGTGTAAAGCCACGCTCACATTCCCAGCTGCAAGGGTACAAAATTCGGCACCAGGAGCGGCCAAGAGCACCGCGGATTCGGAGACCAGGGGCGGCCAAGAGCGCCGCAAGTTCGGGAATAAGAGCGGCCAGGGAGCCGCGAGCTCAAGGACCAGGAGCGGCCAAGGCTTGAAGGCTGCGACCTTGTGACCGACGGCCATGGGCACGGGGACCTAACACTAGTAGGAGAGCCAAAGGCCCAAGTGGCGAACTAGTGAACGGGAAAGCCCGAAGGCCAAACTAGTAAACTAGTAAATAAGAGAGCCGAGGATCAAACTGGTAAATAAGAAAGCCGAGAGGCCAATTAGTAACCAGGGGAGAATCCAAGGGGTAACCAGTAACAACGGGAGAACAACTAGTAACGAAGGGAGAACCCAAGGGGTGTCAGCCATAAACCCCCACCCTTTGGCATCTGTGGTCCTAGTGGAAGTCTATGGCTCACATGTTGTTGTTGACCCTTAGCCTCGGAAACTCCATACTCATGCTCCAATGAATTTGAATGTGAAACACACTCTCTTTATTAAACCCCATAGGGCATTAGCATTGAAAAATACTTATGCACCTATGATGATCAGTACACACCCCACACTAACATTTCCTCACTACTCTAATCTCCTACCTGATTTATGTGTTGTCCTACTACTCAACCTAGCACCCTGATACAACCCTCTTCACATTAGAAGTTTATTGAAATTCATTTAGCCTATTACCTACTGATTCCTTTTTCCACTGTGCTACACTACCACATTGTTGAGAGCCCTCTGAATCCAAACTCGAGCAGCCAACTGAGCCTCGGCAGATAGCATGCCTCTTCAAATTCACGCCTCGAGATCAGCCTCCTTTGGTAGTTGGCCTGCCTTCGCCGCTCCACTGCCTTTGCAACTCCTCCACTACTTAACACCCTGAAATCAGCCTGATTCGGCAGCCAGCCTGCCTTCGCCGCTTCCCTGCCTTAGCAGCTCCTCCACTAATTCGTATTCTGAAATCAGCTTGATTCGGCAGCTAGCCTGCCTTAGCCCAATCCAACTCTGAAATCAACCTCCGAGGAAGCCCCTCAATGCCGAACCCAGGCTCGACTTCTGATCCAAAAATCAAACAAGAAACTTGTCTCTGAGTCGCCTCTCAATGCCGAACCCAGGCTCGACTTCCGATCCACAATTCAAACAAGAAACCTATCTCTGAGTCGCCCCTCAATGCCAAACCCAGGCTCGACTTCCGATCCACAATTCAAACAAGAAACCTGTCTCTGAGTCGCCTCTCAATGCCGAACCCAGGCTCGACTTCCGATCCACAATTCAAACAAGAAACTTGTCTCTGAATATCCCCTCAATGCCAAACCCAGGCTCGAAGCCGGAATCCTTCCTCCTGTTCCTAGTAACCAACACCTCCCCCCTCTCTGTCCGAAAAAACTCCCGAGATGACCCAGGGGACTTCCCCCTCTCGGATCCTAGAAATCTGCAGCTTATCCATCTGAGGGCGCCCTCACTCTCCGTAAACCAACCCACACAAAGCCTTAAACAAACAATAAGCTAAGTACAAGACCACAAACCTCACCAATCACTAACTAAATAGTAAAATGGCTACTCAATTCGCTTAACCATCAACTAACATCCCCACTAATCCCTCAAGCCTCAACTTCAACACTGCCTCCCCTACCATCTTCAACCTTAACTCTAATCCTAACATAGAAGCTTCACTCCTTTTTATATTTCAGGGTAATTGAATAAATGTCAAAGTAAAGATTTAATGAACTTTTGAGCTAAAACACACATGTGGGCACCAGATTGGGCTCACAAGGGGTAACCGGTAACAACACGAGAACCCAAGGGGTAACTAGTAAAGGAAGGTCCCGTAGTAAGTAGTAAATAGTGAGCCTAGGTGGAACACTTGGTAAGGAAAAGTTACCACGAATGGGGTAACCAAAGACCTATCCCGGGTGTCCATTCTAGGGGTGACCCTAGTTTTATTTAAAACAGATTTCAAAAGACACAATGGCACATCTACACATAGGGATAGAAGGACCGCATGTCTACCACACGCACATACCCAATTAAACACGTGGAAAATACTAAAAATAGACCATCCGGCTAAATTTAGACTATAGATACATTTTGGACCTGAATTAAGCCCCTAAAGACATTTAGCCCCACAAGAGATACGAGGGGATTAGGGGAAGATAGAAGGGAGATGGAAGGAGACCGCATTTAAGAAAATCCAAGATTCAAAATACTATATAAAGAGGGCACTTAGGGCCCCTAAAGGACCTCATTCTCTCTCGAGCATTATACGTGAGCGTCGCGAAGATTTATTGGGAGCGTTTTCGAAGACTTATCGGGAGCGTTTTCGAAGACCTATCGGGAGCGTTTTTGAAGACTTATTGGAGTTACTTTGTCCCGTGTGAACGCGTTGAAGATTTATCGGGAGCATTTTCCGAAGACTTACTGGAGCTATTTATGCCCCGTGTGAACGCGTTGAAGACTTATTAGGAGCATTTCTCAAGACCTATCGGGAGCACTAAACAAGGCTTCTCGGAAGCAACTATCGTGAAGGCCCTTGAAGATTGAAGGCCCACGAGACTAAAGGACCGCGAGCCGAAGAAAGATCAAAAAGGCTTTAGCGGCAAAACATTATAAAAAGGTCACCGAACATTAATTCCAAATAGAATCACGAGAAACACTTAGTTCCAACAAGGTTTGAGATTGGTAATTTGAAAGGACATAACAGATACCAAAACTCAAGATTTGATATTATACCAAAGACAAATTAATCACTATCTTTGTTTTCTTTCAATCAAGCAATGGAATGTTAGGTGACATTGAAATCATATGTAAATCCAATCAACGTGCATATCAATAGCATCATTGACAATATTCACCACGAATATCATGAGCATCATAAAGAGCCGTCAAGTGTGCATATTCTTTATTCTCATATAAATACTTATAATACTATAATCTCACATTATCATCATACCTTCATCATCCTAGTGAGATCAGGTTCAATAAATACAAAAATAAGATTGCAATTTGACTAAGGCAAGAAAGTAACCGATATGCAAGCATAAGTACCTATGAGCAGATAATAAGTGTCAGGGCTCAAGGCCACTTAACCTTGACATTACAAACTGCTAATCCAACATTCAAACAATAAGTGGAAAGTAGGAATTAAGGGTCAAGGTGTAATGTCCATGCACCGGTCACATAGCGGGTTACACCGTCTAAGAAACTAAGTGTTGGGCAAGCCCCCTTTTGACCAAAGGATTTGGCAACGGCCGGACGTTCGTTGAAATGACCCTGACAGATGGCTATGGTGGGGGCCATTTTTGAAATCTCTAAAATCTTGTGTAAGACTTGGATTTTTGATTTGTGGGGGAAGGGGGTCCTTTCGGAACCGAGAGGGTGGGCAAGGTTGATATGCTCGTTGCCATTTTTGAAATCTCTAAAATCATGTGTAAGAGATGGGTTTTTGATTTATGGGGGAAGGGGGCCCTCTCGAAACCAAGAGGGTGGGCAAGGTGCATATGCTCGAGGCCATTTTTAAAATTTCTAAAATCCTATGTAAGAGTTGGATTTTTTATTTGTGGGGAAAGGGGGCCCTCTCGGAACCGAGAGGGTGGGCAAGGTTGCTATGGTCGGGGCCATTTTTGAAATTTTTGAAATCATGTCTAAGAGTTGGGTTTTTGATTTGTGGGGGAAGGGGGCCCTCTCGGAACCGAGAGGGCCGGCAGGGTTGCTATGGTCGGGGCCATTTTTGAATTTTTGAAATCATGTATAAAAATTGGGTTTTTGATTTGTGGGGGAAGGGGGCCCTCTCAGAACCGAGAGGGTGGGCAAGGTTGATATGCTCGTGGCCATTTTTGAATTTTTCGAAATCATATGTAAGAGTTGGGTTTTTGATTTGTGGGGGAAGGGGGAGGTCTCAGAACCGAGAGGGTGGGCAAAGTTGATATGGTCGGGGCCATTTTTTAAAATTTTGAAATCATGTGTAAGAGCTGGGTTTCCGATTTACCGGGGGAGGGGGCCCTCTCGGAACCGAGAGGGTGGGCAAGGTTGCTATGGTCGGGGCTATTTTTGAAATTTTTGAAATCATGTGTAAGAATTGGGTTTTTGATTTGTGGGGGAAGGGGGTCCTTTCGGAAACGAGAGGGTGGGCAAGGTTGATATGCTCGTTGCCATTTTTGAAATTTCTAAAATCATGTGTAAGAGTTGGGTTTTTGATATGTGGGGGAAGGGGGCTCTCTCGAAACCGAGAGGGTGAACAAGGTTGACATGCTCAGGGCCATTTTTGAAATTTTTGAAATCATGTGTAAGAGTTGGGTTTCTGGTTTATGGGGGAAGGGGGCCCTCTCGGAACCGAGAGGGTGGGCAAGGTTGCTATGGTCGGGGCCATTTTTGAAATTTTTGAAATCATGTCTAAGAGTTGGGTTTCTGATTTGTGGGGGAAGGGGGCCCTCTCGGAACCGAGAGGGTGGGCAAAGTTGCTATGGTCGGGGCCATTTATGAAATTTCTGAAATCATATGTAAGAGTGAGGTTTTTGATTTGTGGGGAGAGTTGGCCCTCTCGGAATGGAGAGGGTAGGCAAGGTTGATATGCTCGGGGTCATTTCTGAAATTTTTCAGCTCAAGGGTTTATGTTGTGAATTTAGTTATGTTTTGATTATAAGTGTGATTTTTTATGTGTGAATTTTCAAAGGGATAAGAGGGCCCTCTCCGAACCGAGAGGGTAGGCAAGGTTGCTTTGGTCGGGGCCATTTTTGAAATTTTTGAAATCATGTGTAAGAGTTGGGTTTTTGATTTGTGGGGGAAGGGGGCCCTCTCAGAACCGAGAGTGTGGGCAAGGTTGCTATGGTCGGGGCCATTTTTGAAATTTCTGAAATCATGTGTAAGAGTAAGGTTTCTGATTTGTGGGGGGAGGGGGCCCTCTCGGAACGGAGAGGGTAGGCAAGGTTAATATGCTCTGGGCCATTTCTGAAATTTTTAAGGTCAAGGGTTTATGTTGTGAATTTAGTTATGTTTTGATTATAAGTGTGATTTTTGATGTGTGAATTTTCAAAGGGATAAGAAGGCCCTCTCGGAACCGAGAGGGTGGACAAGGTTGCTTTGGTCGGGGCCATTTTTGAAATTCGTGAAATCATGTGTAAGAGTTAGGTTTCTGATTTGTGAGGGGAGGATGCCCTCTTGGAACCAAGAGGGTGGGCAAGGTTGATATGCTCGGGGCCATTTTTGAAATTTCTGAAATCATGTGTCAGAGTTGGATTTTGGATTTTTGGGGGAAGGGGGCCCTTTTAGAACCGAGGGGGTGCGCAAGGTTGATATGCTCGGGGCCATTTTCGAAATTTCCGAAATCATGTGTAAGAGTTGGGTTTCTTATTTATGGGGGAAGGGGGCCCTCTCGGAACCGAGAGGGTGGACAAAGTCGCTATGGTTGGGGCCATTTTTGAAATTTTTGAAATCATGTGTAAGAGTTGGGTTTCTGATTTGTGGGGGAAGGGGGCCCTCTCGGAACCGAGAGGGTGGGCAAGGTTGCTATGGTCGGGGCCATTTTTGAAATTTTTGAAATCATATGTAAGAGTAAGGTTTCTAATTTGTGGGGGGAGGTGGCCTTCTCGGATTGGAGAGGGTAGGCAAGGTTGATATGCTCGGGGCCATTTCTGAAAATTTTAAGGTCAAGGGTTTACGTTGTGAATTTAGTTATGTTTTGATTATAAGTGTGATTTTTGATTTGTGAATTCTCAAAGGGATAAGAGGGCCCTCTCGGAACCGAGAGGGTGGGCAAGGTTGCTATGGTCGGGGCCATTTTTGAAATTTGTAAAATCATGTGTTAGAGTTGGATTTGTGATTTGTGGGTTGAGGAAGCCCTCCCAGAATCGAGAGGGTGGGCAACGTTGATATGCTGGGGGCCATTTCTAAATTTTTTAAGGTTAAGGGTTTATGTTGTGAATTTAGTTATGTTTTGAATATAAGTGTGATTTTTGATGTGTGAATTTTTAAAGGATAAGAGGGCCCTCTCGGAACCGAGAAGGTGGGCAAGGTTGCTTTGGTCGGGGCCATTTTTGAAATTTTTGATATCATGTGTAAGAGTTGGGTTTCTGATTTGTGGGAGAAAGCTTGGTTGGTCAGTGTGGTGCTTTTGGGCACCCCCCTCGGAGGGAGGCTAAAGTGTCACACAAGCCCTTCGGTGCGGGTGGCCTGCACTTGCAGGTGCCCAAGCCGAACCCGGATGGTGGTTGTATAAGTTGAGTGCTTAGATTTTGGAGGGGAATTAAAATTGCATCATAGTACCTCCGGAGGTTGGGCCTTAGTTGTTATTATTGTGGCTCTAAATTCCACTAATTCATTTCATACCTAATTCTAACGTAGACCTACAACCTAGTCTAAGCGCAGACGTACCAGCCTTGGAACCAAGACAATCCTAACTTACGAAATGAAATGGTTCGGTATACACCAACCGAGTATGACTTATACCACCTCTAGTAAGATGAATAACAATTTAGTTTAATACTTGAAGGAAACATAGCCAAGTTTACGGACACGTGTCCGTAAACTTTGCACATGTATTGTGCAGAAGAATTCTTTCTGCCCTACGCATATACCCCTAAAAGTTTACGGATGGGCGGTCATAAACCTTGCACATATATAATGCGGGAAAATTTACTCTGCCCTACACCAATCCTCTTAAAAAATTACGGACGCACGTCCGTAAACTTTTACGGGAGAATTTTTTATGTCCTACGCAAATACCCTTAAAGGTTATGGACGCGTGTCCGAAACTTTACGAGAGAATTTTTCATGTCCTACGCAATTAGTTTTAAAAGTTTACGGACGCGCGGTCGTAAACCTTGCACATATATAGTGCGGAAAATTTCATTCTGCCCTACGCAACTACCCCTAAATGTTTACGGACACACGTCCGTAACTTTGCACATATATTGTGTAGGAGAATTCCTTCTGTCCTACACAAATACCCTTAAATGTTTACGGACACACGTCCGTAAACTTGCACACATATAGTGTAAGAGAATTATTTCTGTACTACAGAAATAACCCTAAATATTTACGGACACATGTCCGTAAACTTTGCACATATATTGTGTAGGAGAATTCATTCTGCCCTACACCAATCCCCCTAAAAAATTACAAACGTACGTCCGTAAACTTTTACGGGAGAATTTAATTATATCCTACGCGAATACCCCTAGAAGGTTACGGACGCGTGTCCGTAACTTTAAGGGAGAATTTTTCATGTTCTACGCAATTAGCCCTAAAGTTTACGGACGCGCGTCCGTAACTTTGCACATGTATTGAAAACGACCCTGGGAGGCCGGACAAAAGCTCCGACTTGGAAAATCACAACTAATTGCTATCTCAACCAAATTGCAATTGAAGACTGGCTATGAATAGCGATAGAAAATCTTTGCAAGAGAAAAAAGATACTACATTTTTGTTCCAAATGGTAACTTAAGCATTCATGCCATCAGTGGCTAAGGTCTATAATGCTTCATTTTGACTTGGATCCTAACTCATCTTTAAGAAAAAAAGAAATTTTTTGTGTTCACAAAATACACATTCCAACTAGGATAAGGTAGGAAGGGGTTTTCGTCAAGCCTTCCTACTGGAGAAATACAAAAAAAAAATTTCATAGCTACATTGAAAAAGGGCCCAACTATCAAGAGGGAAGGATTTTCTCCTAACTACCAAGATGTAGGGCTTAGCCCACTAACCAAAAAATGAAAGAAATATGATTTTGCCTAACTATTTAGGGGCAGGGCTTCGCCCAAATTCTAGAGAAATGAGAGAGTGTGCTTCTTCCTAACTACATTGATGCAGGACTTCGTCCACTAATTTGGAAAAGAGAGAGAGTGCAAGGTGGCAGGAGGGGGTTTTTAAACCCTTTCAAAAAAAGGTTGGACCCCTCCGCCACCGGGTCCATCCTTTCGAACCCTCCCAAATTTCGGCTCGGGGGTTTTCCCGGTTGAGGGTGCCACCCTTTCGCCGAGGTGGCTCCACAAGAATCTTTCAAAGTCTTTTTAATTTTTTGCCACCTAGTTGGCAAGGGGCCAAGAGGGCAAGTAGCCCCTTGCTATTTTTTTTCTTCTAAATCTTCACGCCAAATTGCTTTCTCGTGCCTAGCGCCTCCACTTGTCTTGCGTGGCCCATACTAACTAAATAAACTAACATTTGTCTAGCTAGCCTCTACTAATTTAATTTTCTTAGCTAGTTGCTTCTTACTAGCTAGCATTTCTTCCAGCTAAACTAGGTTTTTACCTAGTTAGCCATTTTTTCTAACTTACCTAATTTCTACTATTACTTAGTTTTTTTTACTAATCCTACCTAAAGTAGATTTTTTTTACCTTCACGATGAAGGCCCGAAATTCTCGGTAATTCATCTTTTCCTTTTCGGACTAAATGCTTAAATGAACTAATTTCCCTCAATTTACTATCAATTCTAACTTCTAATGCTAAAATTCTAACTAAAAGTGATCCCGCAGAGTGGTGGACCATTCTGGGGGTTCACAGTCAGCTCGAGGCCATTTCTGGAGTTTTTGAATTCATGTATTTATGTTCTACAATTACTTATGTGGGATGGTGAGGTCATGGAATTGAGGGGCCCCTTTCGAATCGCAGAATATGTCATGATTAAATGTTGTGGTTCATTTTTTCAGGCATTGGAGTCCATGGATCTTATTCAATCATAGGATCCCTTGATGGAGGACCACGACCTCTAGTTGGAGCCTCCCGTTATAGACGTTGCGGTTGTTGGTGGTTGTTTGCAAGGAGAGGTATTTGATTCATGGAACTTTTTGTTTGAATCTTGTGCTCAACAATTAATTACAATTTCTTTTATGGTTGATATATTTGATATTTTCTTAATTTTTACGTGGTTTATCTTATAGAATGTTGTAACGGTTGCAACAGACTCCCTCAGACCTTTAGTTGAGTCGAATCCGGATGAAACTGAGCTCTTGATACGGAGATCGTAGAAAGAAGATTCCAACGCTGTGATTCACCGGGTTTGAATTAAACTTTTTGTAAGTCACGTTTCTCGATTCCATTGTGTCAATTGCGATGTTTTTCTCTTGTTTGGCCACCAACGAGATTGATGTCGCTCGATTGGAAAATGAATTTGTCATGGGTTACTGTGATGGTGACCGAGCCATGTACGTCTCTCCGTACAACAACCTTGATGGGGTCCTTCATATCTCCGACGACATCAAGTCCTCTTGGAGTTCATTATGGCAGGAAGCCAATGACGAGTTCGATGCTATGCTCCAAAAAGACTCCGATCTGGCTTACTTGGCGGGCAAAATGTTCTACGTGTGGGAGGGAAACCATCAATTGACAGCTTGGTGGAGGCTCATCAACAAGCATCACTTGTTGGATAATGATTGACACATCTTAGTTGACTGTATTGTCGTGGACCCGAGAAATTGCACCGCTGTCTTCTTTAATGCCATGAATGACATCAATTGGTGAGTTTTCACCCTTGGATTGTTTGTTTGTCTTTATTTATTGTTTCTCTCTTAATTTATCTTTATTTAGGTCCACGGAGCATGACCACGTTAAGAACAATCTCCCCGCCAAGTTGCTTCGCATCCGGACATTTGGGAAAATAAAGCTAGAGGAGTTCGAAGACCTCATTTCCATCGTCAACTATAAGATGTACGAGTCCAAAATGGAGAAGAATCCTACTTGGTATCCCCTTACATTGGACGACTTCATCAAATTCTTGTACAAGGTAATTTTCCTTTACATTCTACTTGTATTTTTTTGTCCCATTTTATGCCATTTCCTTATACTCTTTTATATTTGTATTAGAGAGAGTTATCCAACTCGGCGGATGTCGTAATAAGGTTGTACTGTGAGGCCGCTCCCGAGGCTCTCAGATCTGCTCCTGAGATTTGGGACACTATGACAAAAACCCATGATAGATTGATAAAAAATATTCGATCTAGAAACTTCGAGAAGTTCATTTCCGTCGCCCATAAGGACAACGGCAAAAACTTCTTCCACGAGGTGCCCCTCCTATCTCTTTGTTTTTATTTTGCTTCCACCTTGATGTTCCATTTACACTTGATGTATATTTTCTTACATTACACTCTTCCATGTTGTAGATTGACCATCATATTTCCACCTTCCTCGTCACAGATATGACAATCGAGAAACTTCAAAAGGTGACAACCACACATGTGAATGCCTCATTTAAAGCCAAGTGGCTTTGTTGGTGGAACTCCCCCGCTGAGGTCAAAATCATAAACAAATTCGTCTCTGCTCTTCCTCTTAGAGAGAAAGTCCTTGACAACTGGCTTAACAAAGCTTCTTCTGGGCACATGTACATTTACAACTTCTCTTTCTTTATTTGGTTCTTTTTTCTTTGATATTTCTAACTATTGGTCTTTCTTATCATAGTTGGAGAAGGGGGTTGAGGCTGAGATCGCATCATTTGAAAATGAGTGCTCCGTCGACATCGATTGGATTTCTACGGAGGATATTTTGCAACCAGCCAATTATGTTGAGCATTGGAGGCTTAATTTGTGGGACAAGGCTTTTCGGGTGTATTTTGACGACAAAGGAGTTTTAAAGTTCATTAAAAGTTCATTAAAAGCCTTGATCTTATGGAGTTTGAGGAAGGGCCCAAAGAAATCAAACGCGTCGCTTATCGGTAATCTTTTGAATTGTCATTTAGTCTAGACTATCTTTGTTTCCTTTCCTTTCTACCACCGTTTTTTGTCTGATGTTCTACATTTTGCAGGTACATTCACCGTGAGGTTGTTGTAAAGAATGCTCTGCTTTTTTCGTATTTGTCCACTTTCCTTGTGATTGGGTCGACGACAACTCCAATCTTTGTGTGTATACGGGCATGCAACTTGCAATATTTCCACCCGTGTACTTGGTGGCTGGTGGTTGATATTTGGATTGCTCTCGTGGATTCGTGTCTGAGGTGGAAGAAACCCTTTACAACAGCCTTGTAAGCTCTGTCCCTGAGGTATTTGAATTAGAGAAAGAGCCAAAAGAAGATAATCTAGCTCCTCCATCCAATGAGAAAGAGGTTGCACCGCTAAAGGGCAAAGGCAAGGGTAGGAAGGTTGTCGCACATGCCTCTTCTCAAGTGTCCACTCGTTCTTTCACGAAGGCCTCAGTTCAACGCACTGCTGCTCCACCCACCACTGTTGTTGGAAGTCCAACCGCCACTCTTTCTGCCCTTCCCCCCGATCCTCTTGCCGCTCCTTCTCATAGCGGCGCCACCATCCCATCGGTGCCTCGCAAGAGGATGGCCGTTGCACCGGGTACATCTGCGACTTCCTCGGAGAGACCATCTACTCTCTCTTTGATTGAGAATGTTAACATGGGAGAGCTCATTGAGGATCTCTTGAAGACCAAGGTTCCCCCTCCGGCCTACCGCCGCATACAAGAATTCCTAACCAAGGTTTGTGTGACGTTTTTATTTATTTCTCCATTCATTCCACGCAATTCAAAACATATTTTCTCATTTATTTTTCTTTGGATTTTGCTGTCCAGGTTGGAGCGGGCCGTACTCGTCCCAACGCCAGGCCAAAGGTTCACACGAGCATTGATCTGCTCTTTGCAGATGTCCTCGAGAACCTACGTGTCCCGAGGATATCCACCTCATCTTCGGATGTTCTTGTATGGAACAAGCGATCTTCCACATATGTCAGCCATAAATCCCCACCCTTAGCGTCTGTGGTCCGGATGGGAATCCATGGCTCACATGTCCTTGCAGAAACTTAGCGTGGGAACCTCCACACTCATAACCCAATGACTTAAATGCAAGCACACTCTCTTTATTCAACCTCATAAGGCATTAGTATTGAAAAAATACATATGCACCCATTTTACTTCACAACCACAGTCCATTCTTTTCCTCTTCTAACCTCTTACATATTGCATGTGTCATCGGAATCACTAATGTGGTTCCTAAATCCGAGGGCACTTTCCACATTCTGAAAGTACATTAAGCCCTACCTACTGTATCCTTCAAAATGCCCACTACCCACCTTACTACATTGCAAGGTATTGGGACCCTGCCATTATCAACTCAACTTAAAACCTCCTATTTCCCAAATGGCTCCCCCTTTGATTCTCAAGAGGTCGAATCCACTTCACACTTCTGGCTTACATTCCCAGCCTTGACCCCCTTCGCAGATGACCCAGGCCGAGGCCTCAGTCCTTCTTAGCTCTGAATTCCCTTGCAACTGCCCAGGACGAAGCATAAATCCTCCGTAGCTATGAATTCCCTTCACATTACCTCAAGGCCGAAACCCAATCTCCATCCAGTCTGCCCCAAGGCCTCAACCTGATTAAAGCCCACCTGATCTCAGACTAATATGCCTCAAAGCCTAACCTTGATCTCATACTAATGTGCCTCAAAGCCTAACTTGATCTCAAACTAATGTGCCTCAAAGCCTAACTTGATCTCAAACTAATGTGCCTCAAAGCCTAACTTGATCTCAAACTAATGTGCCTCAAAGCCTAACCAGATCTCAAACTAATGTGCCTCAAAGCCTAACTTGATCTCAAACTAATGTGCCTCAAAGCCTAACTTGATCTCAAACTAATGTGCCTCAAGGCCTAATGTTGAACCGCCCTGGGCCCCCCTTTTGTCTCCTTTCCGCCTTCGTCCTTTCTTTTCCCCTGCCACCAGAGTTAGCTCCCAGATACTGATTCCCAACTACCGGCTCCCGGGTACCGGTTCCCAATTACCGGCTCCCGGATACCGGTTCCCAACTACCGGCTCCCAACTACCGGCTCCCGGGTACCGGTTCCCAACTACCGGCTCCCGGATACCGGTTCCCAACTACCGGCTCCCGGATACCGGCTCCCAACTACCGGCTCCCGGATACCGGTTCCCAACTACCGGCTCCCGGGTACCGGTTCCCAACTACCGGCTCTTCGCTACCGGCTCCCGGGTACCGGTTCCCAACTACCGGCTCCCGGGTACCGGTTCCCAACTACCGGCTCCCGGGTACCGGTTCCCAACTACCGGCTCCCAACTACCGGCTCCCGGATACCGGTTCCCAACTACCGGCTCCCGGGTACCGGTTCCCAACTACCGGCTCCCAACTACCGGCTCCCGGATACCGGCTCCCAACTACTGGCTCCCGGATACCGGTTCCCAACTACCGGCTCCCGGGTACCGGTTCCCAACTACCGGCTCCCGGATACCGGCTTTCAACTACCGGCTCCCGGATACCGGCTTTCAACTACCGGCTCCCGGATACCGGCTTTCAACTACCGGCTCTCCGCTACCGGCTCCCCGCCGTGAAGTCAACCCTCCCTTTTAAGCCCAACACAAAAGCTTCACTTCTTTTGGAATTTTGATTAATTGAAGAAAAGGTAAAAGCAACCGTCGATTGAACTTTTGAGGTTAACACCTCATGTGGGCACCATATTGGGCTCACAACATACTTTGAGGTTTTGTTTGCCGTTGCAACTGCTAACCTCCATGACGACGACGTCGTTGTCTTCGTGCACGCCGCTAATCCTGATGTCTCCATGTCAATTCACAACTGGGCATACACTGAGGACTTCTACGTTGCCGAAGATTGGTTTGGCATGAATGACCTCAACCTCCAGTCTCCCATTAATCCTTCTGAATTGGTAAATCCTTTTAATCCTCATCCATTTCTATTTCGTTTTTTTTGCATTCCTGTATTCCTAAATCTCCCGTGCATATTTTGTGCAGACCCGCAAGTTCTTCATCAAAATCCTCGTGTGTAATGAATCCGTTCTGAATGTCCGTACCTCGGACTTCGAGGACATGGGTTACAATCTCAAGAGAGATGGTTGGCTCAACAGCTTCACCGATGACAAGAACCAAGCGATGAGGGAAGACGAGGTGCCTTGGAGAGGTGCTCGTGAAAAATGCCACGAGTTCTTCTCCATCATTTTCTCCACCCTCACGGACAAGGATGACATTATAATGGATTGGCAATGTGGCGTTGGTTTGTTCTTCATCTCTTTGTTTTTTAATGTTTCATTTTTCTTGTACTTAATGCATTTCACGTTCATTTCCTTATTCTTACCTTTTTGTTTTTTTGGATGTTTTAGGGGGTTCCGTCATTGCTTGCCGCTCCATTCAACGCCATATTGTGGCACTCGAATCGGACATCGACATCTTCAAGTCTCTCCTCCTCCCCATGCGTGAGCCAGAGCATGAGCACACTTTCCGGCAAGTTGTCCCACAACGGGGGTCCGTTTTTGCTCCTCCACCCCAGAAGATGGCGAAACGGAATTTCGATTTGTTGTGTGCATAAATTTGATGTTGGTTTCTAACTTGTTTGTTTGCATTTCTATCTTCTCGGAGCGTAGTTTTTTACATGTGCTCATGTTTTTAATTCTTGTCCTGTATGTTCAGAGTTCCAAGGGAGAGCCCCATCCGTGTCCTCACTGCGAACATATTTGCAACCCCTTCAACGACGTTTGAGCTCCCTTCGTATGCTGCTGAGCTTGCACATCATTTCGTAGAGGCACCGTCCCCACCTCCTACTCATACCCGCCCTTTCAACAACCTAGTCTTGGATTTCCTAGACATAGAGGCCAAACAGGGCGAGGATAGTGATAGACATGATGGTCCAAGCTATTGATTAGGCCTCCTGGATTTGGAGACTCAAACTCGTATACTATGTTTTTTCAAAAAAAATTGTGAGTTCATTTCTTTTATTTCCATCTACCTTTTGCAATTCCCCATTCAACCTGTTCTATATCTTATGTTGATGTCTGATTCCGTTTGCTCACATCAGCCCTAATTTAATCCCAAACCATTTAGAAACCTGTCAGCCACAAACCCCCACCCTTTGCGTCTGTGGTCCGAGTGGAAGTCTATGGCTTACATGTCTTTGTTGACTCTTAACCTCAGAACTCCCCGCTCATGCTCCAATGAATTTAGATGCAAAATACACTTTGTTGACTCCCCTTTTGGCTTGGCGATGGTTGGTGCATCCGTGCAAGTGCGTAAAAGCCCACGGGCGAACGCCCGTGGGGCTCCCAACTGGGTGAAAGACCCTTCTCTCGTACAGCAGCAGTCATTTTTCACGTAAACGGCCGCAACTTCCGTTCACGAAATCCGATTTTTGTGCGGTTAGGCTTTTTGGAAAGCTAATATGAAGAGCTGCACTCCCTCCAAAGCCCACGGGCGAACGCCCGTGGGGGCTCCCAACAGGGTGAAGTGCCCCTCCCTTGCACGGCAGCATATACCCTTTACTTTAACGGCCAGAAGTTTCGCTCACCAACTCCGATTTTACCAACCCTAGGTTTTCTCACAAACCAACTTAAAGGGCTACATTCACTAAGCCCACGGGCGAACGCCCGTGGGGGCTCCCAAATGGGTGGACTGACCCCTCCTCACAAGGCAGCAGCCTTTTTTTCACGTAAACGAACACAACTTCCGTTCACGAAATCCAATTTTTATAAGATTAGGCTTTGTGGAGAGCTAATCTAAAGAGCTACACTCACTCCAAAGCCCACAGGCGAACGCCCGTGGGGGCTCCCAAGTGGGTGGATTGCCCCCTTTTCGTTAGGCAGCAGCTCCTTTTTACGCCAACGGCCACAACTTCCGCTCACTAAATCTGATTTTTATAAGGTTAGGCTTTTTGGAAAGCTACTCTAAAGATCTACACTCACACCAAAGCCCACGGGCAAACGCCCGTGGGGGCTTCCAACTGGGTGAATTGAACCCTTTTCGTTAGGCAGCAGCCCCTTTCACGTGAATGGCCACAACCTTCGCTCACTAGCTTCAATTGGAATACTTCCTAGTGATTTGGAAAACTCAAAACAAAACCTTTGACTCATGCACATATCAAAACAATTGCATAATTCCTCTTTTAGGTGTGGGTTTTCAAGTCAGTTCTTTATAAATTAGGAGGCAGCTGATACATCTTCATTGAACCACTCATAACTTTTGCTCACCAACTTCAATTCTAACAAGCTTAGACTTTTTGGAAAGCTAACAATAAAGGCTAGATTCACCTAAAATCTGAAGGCCAATTTGTAAATTCAGGATCCACTACGCTTTATTAGAAGTGGTCCAGCTACTTAGGGGTGTGTTCAAAAACACACCACCTCCTCTCAAGAGTTCTAACTCTAAGAATTCTAAGTTAAATCTACATGAATGCTTGCTGATCTTCCTAACAAAATGAAAAGAGGAAGAGAGAGAGCTTCCTAACTAGAAATCGCAAGGGCTTCGCCGTGCTAATTGAAAATACGGGGAGAGCGAATGAAAGGAGAAGAGGGGGTTTTTATCACCTTTCAATGAAGGGTTGGACCCCTTCTCCCTTCCTTCAACCGAGGGGCCCGTCCCTTGATTGGTGGCAATTAAGCCCTCGGTGGTAAATGGGGGGAGGCAACCGTCACTTCCTTTTCTTTTCTTGGCCGCTTCCGGAATTTATTTTTTTCCGCCGCCGCTTGATTTTTCTTGCTTAAATTGGTTGACCCTAACTTAACCCACCCACTTACTAACCTATAACCTTAATATTTCCGATTCGGATAAGGGGCATTTCCCCTTTACCCTTCGGCTCTAATTCCTACTTGTCCAAAGTTTTTACCCCACGGGTAACACACCCCTAGCTTTTGCAACCCGGAATAACCTAATCTCCAAACAATAATAACTCAATTTCTAATTTCCTTCAATAAACCTCGATTCAACCCCTTAACTCCACTTAAATCAGAACACAGAATCCACCCCCAACAAAGCATTCAACTAACTCAGTCATCACTAATTTTTATGTTTTTAATGTTTTAGAAATGTTAAACAAATTGTGAGCATGAAATTGGGCTCACAAAACCTTTCATAAGAAATACATTCTTCCACGTCTTCACGTTCTACTTGCTCGTGAAATTAGATTAAGTTATAATCTCCACGGGATTGGGGTACCTTTTCAACAAATTGAACTCAAAATATCTCCAAAATCCATAGTCATAGGCCTTACTTCTATTTAATTTGTCCATCATAATTCAAATGTTTTGCTTTCCAAAATCTGCTCTCCGCTCTACGCTCACACTACTAAGTTTCTCGAGATGAAGCGGGAGGCCGGGAGGGGGGACAAAAGTCATAACAAAAAGAAGCCCTCCACAATAATGGTGAGTGTGTTGACCTGCCAACTCACAAACATGATTTTTTTTCGTGGAAGTCTTCTAGACAACCCCCAAGCACACACTGACGATTCGTCGGTTGGAAAGAGCCAGCACATGCATGTGTTGTTGTCGTGTGCCAGCAGGTCATGTTCACTTCTCCATTTCGTTCTGGTCATGATTGTGGATGTCGTGTTCTCGGGGTGCTACACACTCGTGGTGCTTAGTGCAGAAGCATAGGCCCACAAGGGAGAATTGACGTTCGAGCTCCAAGGTTATCCAAATGGGCATGGCGAAGAGAACCATAGTAGAGGCATGCACAGTAAAGGAAGGGAAACTAAGAGAGGGACCCATGGTGTATGGGCGAGTAAAGATGTTTTTAAATGGGAGTAATGGTGATGAGGTCTGGCCATCATGGGGGAGTAACAAAGAGTGGGACATGAAAGGATATGGACACCATGGGTGATTTGTAGAGGGGATATCAAACCAAGGAGTTGCGAGCAATGCACCCTGTGTTGACTTCATTTTGGGAGGGTGGTTTTGGATTTTAAACCCATGTTGCCTCTCCTCTAAGGCCTTCTGGTTTTTTAACTTTATGATGGTGGTCCAAGCCGAATAGAACATCCATGTACACCCATTGTTCATGGTATGTTCCGTTGGTGTGTTCCGCAATTTGTGCAAAACGAGCACTAAATAGTTAACGATAAATTACCTCCAAATCATTTTACATGGATGTTGAAATCATGGGCATTAGGAGGCAAGTCTTTAACAATGAATGAATATTCTTTGTTTTGTGGAAATAAGAACAGGTCAGCAACACAACAGGGGGATTGAGCCATTGCTACAACGAAATCACATGCAAAGGCAACCTGCTGTTGGAATCACACGATCTGCAAAAACATCAAGCGTAGACATGCAGCGTGGCAACAAGGCGACCAAACTCCCCACAACAAACGCATATATAATAGAATTGCGGGATGCCAAAATGTGGCGTAGGTCAACCAGCTCGACATATAGGTGTCCATGCTCACTATGCCTCTTTGGCAGACCCCTATTGAGGTCAACGCATGCCAAGGATCTACGAGATTATGGAAAGCATCCGATGAAGAGGTTGCAACCACAGGTAAACTCCATCATGCTTCATAATGTATTATTATCTCTATATTCCTGCCTACATTGCTTGGTTTTTTCAACGGTCTTTGAGGCATGTGGGCAATACCCATGACAAAAAACATGCATACAAGAACTAGTTGTTGTCTATGCCATTGTACAAGTTTGCAATATGAAGAGGTTCTTTGATATTATTTGATGTGTTGTGTTTGTTTCTTGCAAGTGTTGGATGGATATAACCCCACAATGTTTATGGCAGGACGTTGAGAAGGACAACTCTGATGAAGAGTGGGACCTTGCTTATGTTTCAATGGACCTGATTTCTCACCTTCACTGGGGAAACCGATGTGGCGAAGTCGATGTAGCTACAGACCAGCTGGTAAGGGATGTCTTTGTTGCTGCTGATGTGGTGCACAAAGATGCAATGTCCGAAATGGGTGAGAACACCCTTGGCGAGGATGAAGGTGAAAGGAACATGGAGGCCATTGGAGATAATTACATATCGCCAGCCAAAGAGGGCAGCATGAGCGTAGAAACCAGTAAGGAGGACGACCTCGAAGGTGAGCCTTTGCTCCAATTTCTGGCATGTAGTGGGATATTTTTTTTGCCAAGTTGGAATTGTCATTCTAGTGGACTGATGTTGAAAAAACACATGTTTTGATCGAAGTGCTTTCTGGTGGAGTGTAACGGCAATTATGCTGATGTAGAGGGTTGTTGGTTCCTTTACTGATGCACAATTATGGAACAGACCGAATTTCAAAACTAACAACGATTACAGTTGCAGTGAGGCCGACGGCATATTGGAGCTCGAGGAGAATGCAGAAGGACACACAAACAATTGGCGCACAACTATTGCTAGTACAACAGCTCTCCACGATGAATCCACAACCCTTCTATTTTGTGGATCAAAACTGTCTAGATTAGACATGACATTAATGGTTATGAATGTTTGTCGCACACACAAAGTCAGCAATGCATGCATTACCGAATTGCTGCACCTGTTTTCCAATGTAATTTTGCCTTCCCTTAATTCATTGCCTAATAGCAAGGGGGCAACCACAACTATGCTCAACCGATTCAGATTAAAGTACGATGCCATAGATGTATGCAGAAGAATAATCGTGTCCTTTATGTCATGCATGTACGTTTCAAAGAGTCGGGTTGTCTAGAGTGTCAATCAAGGTTTTGAGGCATTTTCCATTGGCACCACGTCTTAGGAGAATGTTTTTGTAGAGCCATGCTCACATTCCCGGCTGCAAGGGTAGAAAATTCGGCACCAGGAGCGCCCAAAGGCGCCGTGAAGTCGGAGACCAGGAGCGGCCAAGAGCGCCGTGGATTCGGAGACCAGGGGCGGCCAAGAGCGCCGCAAGTTCGGGACCAGGAGCGGCCAGGGAGCCGCGAGCTCAAGGACCAGGAGCAGCCAAGGCTTGAAGGCTGCGACCTAGGGACCGACGGCCACGGGCATGGGGACCTAACCCTAGTAGGAGAGCCGAAGGCCCAACTGGCGAACTAGTGAACGGGAAAGCCCGAAGGCCAAACTAGTAAACCAATAAATAGGAGAGCCGAGGGTCAAACTGGTAAATAGGAAAGCCGAGAGGCCAATTAGTAACCAGGGGAGAACCCAAGGGGTAACCAGTAACAACGGGAGAACAACTAGTAACGAAGGGAGAACCCAAGGGGTAACCGGTAACAACATGAGAACCCAAGGGGTAACTAGTAAAGGAAGGTCCCGTAGTAAGTAATAAATAGTGAGCCTAGGTGGAACACTTAGTAAGGAAAAGTTACCATGAATGGGGTAACCAAAGACCTATCCCGGGTGTCCATTCTAGGGGTGACCCTAGTTTTATTTAAAAGAGATTTCAAAAGACACAATGGCACATCTACACATAGGGATAGAAGGACCGCATGTCTACCACACGCACATTCCCAATTAAACACGTGGAAAATACTAAAAATAGATCATCCGGCTAAATTTAGACTATAGATACATTTTGGACCCGAATTAAGCCCCTAAAGACATTTAGCCCCACAAGAGATACGAGGGGATTAGGGGAAGATAGAGGGGAGATGGAAGGAGACCGCATCTAGGAAAATCCAAGATTCAAAATACTATATAAAGAGGGCACTTAGGGCCCCTAAGGCACCTCATTCTCTCTCGAGCATTATATGTGAGCGTCGCGAAGACTTATTGGGAACGTTTTCGAAGACTTATCGGGAGCGTTTTCGAAGACCTATCGGGAGCATTTTTGAAGACTTATCGGAGCTACTTTGTCCCGTGTGAACGCGTTGAAGACTTATCGGGAGCATTTTCCGAAGACTTACCGGGAGCTATTTATGCCCCGTGTGAACGTGTTGAAGACTTATTGGGAGCGTTTCTCAAGACCTATCGGGAGCATTTCTCAAGACTTATCGGGAGCATTAAACAAGGCTTCTCGGAAGCAACTATCGTGAAGGCCCTTGAAGATTGAAGGCCCACGAGACTAAAGGACCGCGAGCCAAAGAAAGATCAAAAAGGCTTTAGCGACAAAACATTATAAAAAGGTCACCGAACATTAATTCCAAATAGAGTCACGAGAAACACTTAGTTCCAACAAGGTTTGAGATTGGTAATTTGAAAGGACATAACAGATACCAAAACTCAAGATTTGATATTATACCAAAGACAAATTAATCACTATCTTTGTTTTCTTTCAATCAAGTAATGGAATGTTAGGTGACATTGAAATCATATGTAAATCCAATGAACGTGCATATCAATAGCATCATTGACAAGATTCACCACGAATATCATGAGCATCATAAAGAGCCGTCAAGTGTGCATAACCTTGACATTACAAACTGCTAGTCCAACATTCAAACAATAAGTTGAAAGTAGGAATTAAGGGTCAAGGTGTAATGTCCATGCACCGGTCACGTAGCGGGTTACACCGTCTAAGAAACTAAGTGTTGGGCAAGCCCCCTTTTGACCCGAAGGATCTGGCAACGGCCGGACGCTGGCTGAAATGACCCCGACAGTTTTCTATTAGGAAATTAGCATCCTTATTGACGTGGCATGGAGACAATGTATCGTTAGATGGGAAGATGCGTGGGCCGTTTGACTCCCTACAATGGAAGCATATCAAAAAGAAGTACGTTGAATTTGAAGCCAACAGTAGGAACATTCATTTAGGAATGTGTGCGGACGGCCTGAATCCACATTCACAGAAAAGGTCCACACATTCATTGTGTCGTTGTATTGCCAAATTACAATATACTCCCTTGGTTAACCATAAATAAACTTTTTATCATGCTTAACCTCCTGATACCAGGACCGAACGCGGTGACCGCCGATCGTATAGATATTTTCCTTAGCCCATTCATCAAAGAGCTTAGGGAATTATGGATAGAGGGTATTATGTGCAACGACGCTACACGTTGGTGAGGCGAGACCAGGTTTACACTTAAAGCGATGTTGATATGGTGCATTCACAATTTTCCCGCATATGCCATGATGGTTGGAACGTCAAACAAAGAAACTGTGCATGTCCCGTATGCGGCCCAAACACTCCCGCCCGATACTCAGAACAATTATCGAAGGTGGTGTATGGCGGCACCACCAACGATGATTACCACGTGGCCACCCATTTCGATTCGATGAAAATGTATTTTTAACACATGAATTGGAAAGCGTACCTACAACCATGGATGCGGCAGCCCACATACGTTGGGCTTTTATGCGTGCTGAGTATGCATGCTTCAAGGGTAAACGAATAGCTGATGGTAACCTGATATTGTGTAGCGGCGTAAAGCGATTGCCTGCATTAATCACCCTCCCATATTGGAAGGTGAACCAACACACTCGCACACGAGTTGACTTTTGTTTTTGTATTTTTGTTTGTATTTTTTATTTTAAATATTTTCATGCAAGACATGCTTGTGAGACATGTACTCGATGTGATGCATATTGAGAAAAATATAGCAGAGTCGGTGTTAAAAATTTTGTTTGGGGAGAAAAACTCCCTGGACTCAAGGCGGGACTTGGAGCAAATGGAGGTGCGACGCGAGCTGTGGCTGCATCCCCAACCAAATCGCCAGACCTTTTTGAAGCCGAGGGCGCCATATGTATTCTCAGATGCTGAAAAGAAAATATTCCTTGATCAGGTAAGTGCAATCCGCACACCAACAAGGTATGGGAATGCTCTGGGAAAACATCTACAAATATGTAAGTTTTTGGGTCTCATGTCACACAATTACCATTGTATAATTCAACAAATATTACCTATAGCTATCAGAACATTGTTGCGACCAATTCAAGGAACCACATTGATTTGCCTAGGCAAAAGCTTAAACCGAATTTGCGCTAAGGTCGTGGACAAGTCCGTCATAGCAGCACTTAAGTTGTATGTTGTAAAAACATTGTGTCTTTCAGAGGTCTATTTTCCTCCGGCGTTCTTAGACATCATGGAACACACGCTGGTCCACTTGGTGGACGAGCTCGAGTTGTGTAGACTGGTAGGAAGCAGGTGGATGTATCTATGTGAGCATTACTTGGGAACTCTAAAATCATACGTCAAAAACAAGGTGCATCCAAAGGCATCCATGGCCAAAGGCTACGCGGCAGAAGAGGCTCTCGGATTCTGCACAGAGTACCTGAACCTATAGGAACATACAAAATGACATATTTGGGAGTCTGAAGAAAAAGCAGGCATGAGGGCATCTGTCGTTTGAGGCCGCGGACGCGTGTTCAACCTGTCGGAGGCAGAATTGTACAGAGCTCACAAATATGTGGTCAAGCACCATGCGTGCACGACAGACTTGCTGTGGTGAGAAAACAAACAAGTGCATGTGTGAAGTTATTTGCCACCACTAATAAGATGTGCACCACATGGTTGCCTAAAAATATGTGCTTTGTTTGTGCGTACAGGGAGTACAAGTGGGAGGGAGCAGCCAATCGGGCCGCAACGCCATTCCACATGTGGCTGCAATGTAGGTGCGCATTGCTGCATAGCAGAGGCACGAACATAGAGGAAGACTTGATGGCACTATCGTGGCCCCCTTCGAGAAAAACATGCTCATTTAGGGGCATGACCTTGTTTGGGTCACACTATAGAGTGGAGCTAGAGGAGGCTGGGGTGCAACATGTAACTTTTGACTCCGGTGTGGTAGAGCTCTCCGCTTGTAGAGGTCATTCGGAGTCTTCAGACAATGGTGTGGTGGTGGAGTTGGTGAGAGTAAGCATCCTAAAGGACATAGTCTTAATCTATAGCAATTTGAACCACGTATTGATGGTCGTGCCCTGGGTTCCCAAACATAGTGAATTGCGGCCAATGTTGCGCCAAGATGCACATGACTTTTGGCTAGCCAACATGGCAGCCCTACCGCGGGACACATCCAACCCATATCTGCTCACTGCTCTGGCATCACAGGTAGAAAAGAATTGTCCACTCTCTGGTTCTTGTTGTTATGCCACCTGCGTGGGCTTCCTGTCACGCAACATTTTGAGCATGTAGATCGTCCCCTACATGTGTTCTTTGTGGACGATAAGGCCATGGTTGGGTGGTCTGTTGTGTTGAAGAAAGAGGCTCGTGGCAGGCGGATCAACACCATAAAAATGGATCACATTCTTGGGCAAGAAAAGTCGCGAGGTGACCGAGAGATTTTCATGGAAATGGAGAGTGCAAGGAGGGAAAGAGGAGACAATAATTTTGACTCCGATGCAGTGGAGGAGGAAAGGATGGCAAGAAGAGCCGGCAGTGAAGGGGACAACAAACAACAATTATGGTAAACAGAATGGACAAAATCTGAGGGACACGACCAAATTTGTATGTAGGTGAATTGTGAATGATGCACTTGTTTTTATGTGCACTGGAACCCCCACATTTCATGTGGAAATAGCATGGCCATTGAGATGCTTCCAGGACTTAAAAACCTGTACACTTACTTTATACCACCTTTGAATGCGGGAGGTCAACCATTTTTGAGCCCGGCAAGTTGGTGCACAACGACGCTACCGTGTGAGCGGTGAGACGCGAGCGGCGAGCGGTGAGCAGAAAAAAGTCAACGTTGTCCAATTATAGTAATAAACTTTCTAAATTTAGATAATATAAATAGGAAAAATCGTGGGACCTCTTTTTTTAGTAAAAACGATGGACCTATTTCCGTGCAAATTTTGAGGGCTTTAAGGACAGAGACTTGGTTTTAGGGTACCTTTTAGAGAGACTAGTTGACATGATCTAATTAAACCAGGGAACTTTTGACTGTCCACATTATGGTGAGAGCCGCTTAATCATAGGCTATAGTCACAACGTAAGAGAAAATTCTAAGTCAAAAAATTCAAGCATTCAAGCAAAGTAGCAAAACTCGTACCGTTCAATAACATCTAAAACTACCGTTGGAAGAAGAGACCCATAAATATTTAGAAACCTTTATAGATATTTAGAAACGAATACAATTCACATCATGTAGATAAAGATAGGTGTGATATATCAGCAATATTTTCGGAAAACGTGCACTCATACTATGGTATACTCAACGCAATAGGAAATACTTAGCGAGAACTTATAAATAAGGGGGGGAAGCCTAGCTCCTATAGGTATCCACGCTAAGGTCCCACATGCTTCATGATGCCACTTTCGAGGAGGTGCTTCACTTCATTGAAACTAAGGCTCGGAGCATGGATGAAAGTTTCTTGGTATTGATCCAAGTTGCAGGTCACACGGAAGATGAAGTACAAGTGCTTGCAGTTTACCCAAGTGCGCCGCTTCCCAAGTGCTCTTGCTGACATTTCCACGAAATCCGGGCATGTGCACGACGGGAAGTTGCTGATAGTGATACGGTACTCTTCAACCTTAGCCTTCTTTCGGGACTGGAAGAGAATGATGCATCCGATCCCTGGGTGAGGTATCATTGTGACGGAGGCGATTTGTCCGTCGACGTTGAGGGTTGACTCCCACTTGTTGCGTTGTTGGACGCATGGTCCGTTGTTACTGCGTCGGATCTTCTTTCCAAACCTGAGCGTAGGGTATTGATCGGCTTGGGCGGGGGTAGGGAGTTCGGCCATGGATGAGGCAACATTAGAGGAGTCGCCGAAGAGTCTTCTGGGTGACACATCTTGACGATGCTGAAGTTGGAATCCCCCTTCTTCAAGGGCCAGAACCTCCTGGAGAGTGAGGTTTGTCCCAGTGAGGACAGGCCAGACGTCCGAGACATCCGGACGGTGCTGCACCCACTTCCTCCTAGTGCCTTTGACACATCTCTCAATGTCGTTGTTGCAGAAGAAGAATTGTGTCAAGAATTCCTCGTTCTTCTTGTAGTCGCGCATGTAGCCGGTATACGTAGGAGCGGGAGTACTTTTACCATGCCGAACGATCTTCTGGGTGCACTTGGTCTTTGTGCGAGCTTGCATGGCGAAGCAGGCCTTGGCGGAAGTCTTGGGTAGTCTAGAAATGTGCCACTTGGAGACATCGTAGTGGGTCTCCTGAATGTTATTGACGTGGGTGACCCGTTGTGGAATCGATTTCTCGGGGGATTGTGTTAAGGGTAGGGTTGATGGTGTGGCGGAATCAGTACGGGCCTTGGTTGACCTAGTGCTCACTCGTGGATGAGAGAAGCTGACCTTGTCGGGTCTATGTGAATCTTGATCAGAACCAGGGGGCATATCAAGTTTGCGCTTTGTGGTGCCAAAGACCTCCTCTCCTTCGAGTTGGGGTTTGCAGGTGCACCAATGCTCTGCTCCAGGCATATGCTCGAGTGCTGCAACAATTCTCTTGGCGTCACCGGATCGTTGTGCAGCACGAAGGCGGAGTTTTTCTTTTCCTGGGCCAGTACCAGAGCGATCACCCTTCAAGTAGGCGTAGTAGTTCGTACATTGCATGAACGCCCTCACGAAATCATCCACGGTCGCAACATATAGATCAGAGCCACGGTTTCTAGACTGCTGAAGCCATTTGTTATGGACTGTCTCAGAGAGGTTGCAAGATGGCATTTCTGCCAACTCAGAATCTGTGAAATTCTGAGAGAAGTCAATGAAATGTAGTGAGTACGCTTTGCACAAAAACAGGCTAAAAGCCTAAACTGACACCAAAAACCAAAAAAAAACCAAAAAAACCAAAAAAAATCCAAAAAATAAGTTGACACCAAAAAGCGAAATAGAAAGTGGGTGGGTACTCACTAGTTGCATGAAACCACCCCATTGACGGTAACGAAAATGCCAGAATGCAAGCCATGTATCAAGGTCGTTGATTCTTTCCTCGGATGCAACTCCAGAGGAAAGCCACCAAGCCCGGATGGCAAGATAACGGGACTCGGACTGCTCGGGAGTCTTGGCATCCTTGTACTGCTTGCATAACAACTTGTGTTGCTGTTGGAGGTCGGGCTTGATGTGGGCGGCGGTGTGACGCTCCATAGACACTGTCCAATGCAATAGACATATCCTCTCGCGAGACTCCATAGGAACCTTGGGATCACCACTGCCATAGATAATCCTAACTGCATTCCAATTTGCTTGTGCACTGTCCGCCATGAACCCTTTGAAGTCAACTTTAGCAATGCCATGTCTGTGCATAACTTCATTGAGTCCATGCCAAAGAAGGCTTTGCGCCGTGACATCCTCAGATTGCACATCACTTACTGCAATAGTCATAACCCGGCAGTAGGCCAAGTCATAGACATGGCAAGCCATGGTTGTCCACCCCTTGACACGCTTGACATGGTCAAACATGACCCAAGCATCCTGCAAATCACCGTGTGGTTGCATTCTCTTGACAAGGTCAACTCCAGACCCAGGGCCCACCTCGAACATCTTGAACACATAGACTTTCTCCAACAGCTTTCCCTGGCCTGGGAATTTGTTTTCTTGCACATAGGGCCAACTGCTATGACCTCTCAGTCCGATGATGCTATCAATGATCCCCCCTCACCCAATGCGTTTGAAGGAAGTGACTGTGTTTCGAATACTCGGGGTGCTGAGGTGTTGGTACCTGTCCATGACAAACTTCATGGACTCCAGGTCCATAACTTTATTGGGATCAGATCCCGTGCGTAGAAGATACTTGGCTAGGAATTCTTTACTTGCAGCCAAGGCAATCGCAGAGTTGGTGGCGGTGGGAGTCCTTTCAACTTCTCTACCAATGAGATCATGAATTTCAACCTTAGACTCTCTACAGACACCTTGCGAAACGGGGTGATGGTGATGACCCATATGGATGCATGCACGGGTCATGTCACCTTTGCCAAGAACATAGTACATCTTAGCTTGGCAAGTATCAAGACAGTAGGGTGGTGTCTTACAGACCTTACAAACGAGAGATGACCCAGCTGGGGGATCAGCTCCTGCGGAGAAGGGTGAGGCGGTACAACCTTCCCATTCGGTCTCGTTGACGTCAGTGGCCCGATTGGGGCGGTTGAGGTAATCACAGCCCTCGTTATTACAACGGAGATGGCCAACACAACATGAAAACCGGAAGGTCAAGCCGAGATCATTGGTAATATTAGACGTCTTTGTCCTGCACCAAGCATGACTGCCAAAACGCTTGTCCATTCCGAACATGAGTCTAGCATGGGAATGGGGAGCATCATCTCCCAGAGGAAGGAACTCAAAGATGACGTCGCCGTCAAAAACAGAAGGGAGGAACTCAACCTTCTCATGCCTAACAGCTTCATAATCAATACTCTTGAGGATGTTCTTGGACCCTGGTCGGGTTGCAAGCAACTTCAAGTGGTGGACAACACTGGGATGATCTATAAACACACCTGGGTGAACTGGGGGTCTGGAAGTAGATGGTTGACTTACAGTAGGCGAGTGTGGAATCCTGAGAGGATTGATGAAGGGTTGATCCTGCGATGGAGGTGGGGTAATGTCAGAGGCAAGTGGCAGATCATCATCAGAGTCACTGAGCAAGGTAACCTCTTCGATGCCGGGCTCCTTCTTGACCGTCGCCAGAAGAGGAACCTGCGTGGTGGACGTGAGGGACACACCTGGTGTTAACAACACAGTTGTGGTGGCCATATCCGACTCGGTGACGCCTATGGCCTTGTACGTTCCAGGGATCAAGAACCAAACTCTACCATCGTCATTGCGAAACGATATCTGAAGGACAGTGTGACTCAAGTCACCGTTAGCATCAAAGACCTCTTCTTCGACATGAATTGAGGCTGGGTGGAATCTAAACCTCAAACTAAGGAACGACTCTGTGACTTTGGCTAGACCATCATCTCCTAGAGGGATCATAAGCGGGATGGAATGGTGTAGTGCTCGGATGGTGGCCATTGTAGAAGGATTGTGAATGCGAGTTCACAGCAGGTAGTGGCCAAATGGGCAATGGACTTAAGGAAACCACAAAGTGGGGAGGTGTATATAGTGTTGTGATTAGAAAGCCATGGCAAGATGGAATCTATGAATGACGGCGGAGACTTGGATTAGTAGTGGAATAATAAGCCGATTCATTATAGAAATGTGAATAAAAATTGAAAATGCACTGCAGCATTTACTTAAGTTAGTCATGATCATATGCCAATCCAAACTAGATATATCAATACCAAACAATGAGGCTAGATGCCGACTGACGAACTTATAAATACACAAGACCACGTGAACCATTTAGTGGATGTAAGGGGCACCCTAAAGGAAAGTGTTTCTTTTTTAGTCGAGGCTTGAAATGGGCAAGGGTAGAGCATTCACCTTTATGGCGAAGCGAGAATAGGAAAGTTTATTTGGAAGAATCTCGTCAAGTTATGGCTATACAAACCGAGGAATAATTAAAGAAACTGCAGGTTAATTATCTAAATCCAAGATAATAGGAACATAATGATGGCGCATAGATGTTAATTATGACAGACTTGACAATGATATATAACATTTTTTTGCTTCAATATGGTTAGAGATGAACACTCGGACGAGAGCGAGAGCAGATCGAGAATTGAAGAGGACTATTGAAAAACAGAGGCGTATAGAGAAAAGGCAAAGGTTAGAATCAAGAAAGAGCTCAGGGATGCCGTACAACTTGCGGAAAACAATGGGTAGACAAGGGGTTAATTCTTCTAGGGGAACAGGTAGAAGTTCCAAAGGGGAAAAGACATGGAGGATTGTAGGAAGAGGATTGTAGGATAATTGGTTGTTTGCTAAAATTATTATAGCAGCTGTAAAATTCATGGGCAAGGATGATCGAAGGTATGTCAGCGCATAAGTAGCTGTGTGGAATGTGTGGCAACCGAAGTTAGGCACAACCGACGTCATTTATTGGATCTCTTAAATATCTATCCAAATTAGAATCAGAGGTTTAGGTGTAAAGTCGATCGCCCTCGGCCGCAATTTGAAGGATGAAAATAACAATTATGCGTTATTATAAGTAAATCATTAAAGGGGTCCATTAAATTGGAAAGTAGTGGAGATTTAAATAAGATGTAAAACACCATAAAAATCCTCTCAGGTTGCAGAAAGATGAGCTGAGTTTGGTAATGAGGTAGTATCTCAGATGCATGCGGTGTATCCATTAGACGGTGTGACACCTTCGATCGCAAAGCGAAGGAGAAGGAGAAAGCCCATATTCTATAGTGCAAAGCAGATTAGGCGTGCTAGGATGAGAAATGCAGAGATTAAGAGAATGTGGCTTGCAAACTTGGACGGTACCGTCAAGTCGTTAACGAACCAGTTTGCGAAGCTTCCAGTCGAGATTGTACAAAATCAAGTTGTCGAACAAGAAGTTAATTTACCTTCACACTCAAAATGTGAGACCGAGCTCCAACTATCGGTGGACTTCAATATTGTCGAAGAGAGTCAGGTATTTGATAACCCACTCATTAATTAGTATTGTTTTTTATATTATAAATTGCCACTTGGTGCAAGGTTAGGAACAACCTTGAATGGGACGTTCAAAGATAAGCACTAAACCTTAGAATTCGTATGCGCTGCTCGGTTGGACTGCAATGCTGACGACAAATAATTAGGTTACAGTTTCGGAACGGTTTGGGTAAGAGCAAACAGTGCCACAAGACGAAAGAGAGTCGGCAGCCAACGAACGGATAGTGAGTGCGGACTTCGGGGGTCCGACGCCCATTTCCAGCACCCTAAGGGCACTGGATTTTTTTTGTGGTTGCCCTGTTTTTTGGGTTTTTTCCCAAAGTGAGGCCTCGGAGTTTGAATATGGTTTTCAGTGCCCAAAGGGTGGTGGAAATGGGTGGTCGCGTCGCACTGAAAGCCATATTCAAACTCCGAGGCCTCACTTTGGGAAAAAACCCAAAAAACAGGGCAACCACAAAAAAAATTTGGGGAGTCATGTGGACTTACTCCTGCAAGGTGCTTGTTGAGGTTAGAGGTAAGAGGGTGGGGGCAGTGTCGGATCCGACACACCCCTAGGGGCACATATGTGCACCTCACTTTTGATTTTCGGGAGGCTTAAGGATTAGAGCTGGGGCAGATTTTTGAGGTGATGATCTGATTTTTGGTAGCTTTGTAGGTGGCTGCAAGGTGCTTGTTGAGGTTAGAGGTAAGAGGGTGGGGGTAGTGTCGGATCCGACACACCCCTAGGGGCACATATGTGCACCTCGCTTTTGATTTTCGAAGGCTTAAGGTTTAGAGCTGGGGCAGATTTTTGAGGTGATGATCTTATTTTTGGTGGCTTTGTAGGTGGCTGCAAGGTGCTTGTTGAGGTTAGAGGTAAGAGGGTGGGGGGAGTGTCGGATCCGACACACCCCTAGGGGCACATATGTGCACCTCGCTTTTGATTTTCGGGAGGCTTAAGGTTTAGAGCTGGGGCAGATTTTTGAGGTGATGATCTGATTTTTGGTGGCTTTGTAGGTGGCTGCAAGGTGCTTGTTGAGGTTAGAGGTAAGAGGGTGGGGGTAGTGTCGGATCCGACACACCCCTAGGGGCACATATGTGCTTCTCACTTTTGATTTCGGGGAGGCTTAAGGTTTAGAGCTGGGGCAGATTTTTGAGGTGATGATCTGATTTTTGGTGGCTTTGTAGGTGGCTGCAAGGTGCTTGTTGAGGTTAGAGGTAAAAGGGTGGGGGTAGTGTGGGATCCGACACACCCCTAGGGGCACATATGTGCACCTCGCTTTTGATTTTCGGGAGGCTTAAGGTTTAGAGCTGGGGCAGATTTTTGAGGTGATGATCTGATTTTTGGTGGCTTTGTAGGTGGCTGCAAGGTGTTTGTTGAGGTTAGAGGTAAGAGGGTGGGGGTTGTGTCGGATCCGACACACCCCTAGGGGCACATATGTGCACCTCGCTTTTGATTTTCGGGAGGCTTAAGGTTTAGAGCTGGGGTAGATTTTTAAAGTGATGATCTGATTTTTGGTAGCTTTGTAGGTGGCTGCAAGGTGCTTGTTGAGGTTAGAGGTAAGAGGGTGGGGGTAGTGTCGGATCCGACACACCCCTAGGGGCACATATGTGCACCTCGCTTTTGATTTTTGGGAGGCTTAATGTTTAGAACTGGGGCAGATTTTTGAGGTGATGATCTGATTTTTGGTGGCTTTGTAGGTGGCTACAAGGTGCTTGTTGAGGTTAGAGGTAAGAGGGTGGGGGCAGTGCCGGATCCGACACACCCCTAGGGGCACATATGTGCACCTCGCTTTTGATTTTGGGGAGGCTCAAGGTTTAGTGCTGGGGCAGATTTTTGAGGTGATGATCTGATTTTTGGTGGCTTTGTAGGTGGCTGCAAGGTTCTTGTTGAGGTTAGAGGTAAGAGCTAGGGGTAGTGTCGGATCCGACACACCCCTAGGGGCACATATGTGCACCTCGCTTTTGATTTTTGATGGCCTGTTTTTGATATTTGTGGGCTGGATGCTCACTCAGTGAGGTTATTTTGGTGGCTGGATGCTCATGAATGAGGTTTTGAGGGGGCAGATATGAGATGTGATCATGTGCATATAGGGGGCTTGTTTAGTGGTGAGTAGATGCTCTCTTAGTGAGATTTTAGTTGAGAGCTGGGGGGCACAAATGAGATGTGATCATCTGAATTTTGGTTGCTTTTTTAGGGGTGCCTTGATGCTATCTTAGTGAGGTTCGAGGTGAGAGCTAGGGGGCCACAAATGTGAACCTCGCGATTGATTTTTTTTGTGGCTGGTTTAGAAACTTAGTGGCCATATTCATCTCGTATCAAGGTGCAGTGGTTGCGCTTTGGAGAGGTGTGTGCCCAGGGAGCCAACTTCAGAATCTTCTAAAGTTTTCATTATGATGCATATTTTGTTCATATAACTGGTTCTTATGTTTGCAAGTAATTTATTCTTAGGAGATCGTTGAGATGGTTGCGGATGGAGAGTCATTGGAAGTTGGGGTTCTCCTTGGCGCTGGGTCATCCCTTGGTGTTGAGAAGCATAGGGATCAAGGGTCTCCTTTGTCATGTGCTGAAAATATTGGGCTTACACCAGGTCGTAACGAACCGCAGACACCCGGGATGGCACTGTGCAGCTCACCTGAAGAGTCGGATGTGGGTGTTCCTGCAATGGAGTATCGGATTCGCCATAATTTAAAGAAAGATAGCTTTTCAATTGTTGAGGGCATGAGGATACAACCGGTCGAAAAGTCCTCTATGAGAATCCCCCTCTGTAGGTTGATTCACATGCCATTGGTTCGCCCAACCCTCCGCAGCGATGTTACAAAGCTCATGGCGGCATTTCAATTTGGATACCGAGCTGGGTCTGCCACTTTGTATGTGTCTACTACAAATGAGTCTGGAGATAATCGATTCATTTCTGGGAAAGACAGGCGTGAATGGGGAGAACTATGGAATGCAGAAAATGATAAGTTTGAGTCTCTTTTGCGCGCGGATAAGGACTTGATGAGCCTCAGTGGATGTATGTTCTTCGTGTACGATGGTAACCACCAATTTCTTGCGTGGAAAGAGTGTATTGAATCAAATCACAAGGACGATGCACTATGGTACGAGAAGCATGGTTGCCCAGAATGTGTCGTCCTCAACACAACGGGTGGACGTGGGGACGTCCTTAACGCAATGCACGACATCAACAAGTAAGTATGATATTTTTTCAAATCGTTTTTTCCTTCATTTTTTGATTTGCATCTAATGGCATTTGTCTCAACCGGAACAGGGCTAACCAGACCACACACGTTAAAACTAGCCTTGTACACACTCTACACCGCATTCAAAAATACGGTTCGTATGATCTTAGCTACTACCAGCCATTATTGACCGAGGAGCAATACCAAGCGTGCAAGAGCAGAGGCCCCAAGTGCCCTTGGTACCCGCTGACCCAGGATCTTATGGTGTCCTTCATTTTCAATGTAAGTCACTTCAAATTCCTCAACCTCCTACTTCGCATTCATTATTTATAGTCATGATCTAACAATTGAGAATATATGTTCAGCAAGAGATAGCCGATGCGGTAGATGAGGCAGCCCAGATCTACAAGGAGGAAGTGGCTCCAGAGGAGCAGTCAGGGAAAGGGTTGAGTGAAGTATTGGACGTTGTGATAAAGAAGACGACTGAGGAACTTGGGCATAAGTTTAACAAGCAACAATCGATCGCAAACCCGGCCCTTGGAAAAGAGTTCCTGGAGGAGGTAATTTCCTTGTCACCACCTTCGAAATTATACCTTCGGTATTGCTCGCATTCATTGCATGAGTAATTATCAAATTTACTCCACCTTCTATTTTGATGTCATTTATTTCAGGTTACTAGGCATTATAGCGCCCACCATTCTCAAAAGATTGAGATGACATTGGAGAAATTGCAACTCATTGCCACGGCTGCTGTGGAGCCAGAGTATAAAGTTCGTTGGCTAAAGTGGTGGAACAGTGGAAGATTCAATCATGAAGCTATCCGGTTTCCCAAAAGTCCTGCAAGCGAGGACAGCTTGAAACCTTGGCTCAATAAAGCAGCTTTTTGGGCAGGGGTACGTCTATCCTCCATATCCTTACTTACCTTTCAACTCTTCATTACTTATCTTGGCCTTGATTTAGGTCTCATTTGAGGCAAAGGGGGGTATGTCGGTTCCGACAGGCCATTGGATTCAGAACTCGGGACCTCACATATGTTTAAATTTTGTAATTTGTTGGATTCTGCCATGCTTGTAAGGGGTCTGAAAAGAGACCATATAGCTTTATTTTTGGATTTCTAAGATGAGGTCAAGCTTGTAAGTGGTCTGATTTGAGGCCATATAACTTTAATATTGGAGAATTCTCTGAAATGGCATGCTTGTGAGGGGTCTGAAAAGAGGCCACATAGCTTTAATATTTGGGAATTCTTTGAAATGGCATGATTGTAAGGGGTCTGAAAAGAGGCCACATAGCTTTATTTTTTGTTTTCTAAGATTGGGGCAGGGTTATAAGTGGTCTGATTTGAGGCCATATATCTTTAATATTTGGGAATTCTTTGAAGGGTGAGTCTTGTAAGGGGTGTGATTTGTGATTTGAGGCAAGGGGGGGGGTGTGTCGGATCCGACAGGACCTTAGTTTCAGTACTTGGGTCCTCACGTATGTTTACATTTTGTGATTTGTTGGATTCGGGCATGCTCTTAAGGGGTCTGATTTGAGGCCATATATCTTTAGTTTTTGATTTTTAAGATTGGTGCAGGCTTATAAGGGGTCCTGATCTAAGGCCATATAGCTTTATTATTTGAGAATTCTTTGTAGGGGCTTGCTTGTAAGGGGTCTGAAAAGAGGCCATATAGCTTTAATCTCTGATTTCTAAGATTGGGGTAGGCTTGTAAAGGGTGTGATTTGTGATTTGGGGCAAGGGGGGGGTATGTCGGATCCGACAGGCCCTTAGGTTCTCAACTCGGGACCTCACATATGTTTACATTTTGTAATTTGTTGGATTCTGGCATGTTTGTAAGGGGTCTGAAAAGTGGCCATATAGCTTTATTTTTTGATTTCTAAGATTGGGGCAGGCTTATAATTGGTCTGATTTAAGGCCATATAGCTTAATTATTTGAGAATTCTTTGAAGGGTGAGGCTTGTAAGGGGCGTGATTTGTGATTTTAGGCAAGGGGGGGGGGGTATGTCGGATCCGACAGGACCTTAGTTTCAGTACTCGGGTCCTCACATATGTTTGAGCGTGCCTGTAAGGGGTCTGTAAAGAGGCCATATAGCTTCAATTTTGTGAAATCTGATTTGGCCTCGAATTTGTTCACAGCTAGAGGATGTTGCGGTCAAGGAGTTACCCGATATACTTACTGCATTGGGTGGGCTTGATGGAGACGTGGAAGTTGATTCGTTGCCGGATTACTTGGAGAAGTGGCAAATCTGCCTTTGGGATAAGGCGTTCATTGGTCACTTCTCTGGGTCAGATATCTACGGAAAGGGAACGTGGTGGAAGGATGTCAAAGGCGCTGACAACATTGTCAAGAGCTTAATTTTTCGGTAAGTTACTTGGGACATCTTTTGTCTTCATTTATTTCAAACCATTTTATTTCTAAGTTGCTGAATGGCCTCACTCTTTCGTTGTCAAGGTACATCAAGCACGAGCTTTTCAAGAAGAAGGCTTTGAAGAAGCTCCCTCCATTTCTAAACGCATGGTCTGATTCCTCTTCGCCCACTTTCATTTTTCCCCCGGCTCAAAAGCGCAACTTCTCCCTCCCGCATCTCCGCGAGTGTTGCTGGTACTTGGAATGTAAGAGGACGTGGCAACCGGATGAGGAGGCGGAGTTGAAGATTCGACTCTCCGGTGGAGAGCCTCCACTGCCTCCTTCTCAAAGCGATGAGGTTGTTGTCCTTGACAGTCAACTTCCGGAGGCGGATGAGGTAGTTGCGACTCTCGATGAGGCCAACACACAGAAGTCCAAGAGGAGGAAGCGTGCAACCCAAGACGAGTCATCACTGAAGAAACGCGCGAGGAAGCTGAAGACTGTGGAGGATGATCCCCCTCCCCCTACTTCACCTGAGGCGGCTGTGGCATCTACTCCATCTCTTAGTCAAGTTCCTACTCTATCCAGGCCGCCTCCTCCGCCCATTCTTTCATCTGCTAGGTGTCCTCCCGTTGTTTTAGAATGCATCTTGAATGCCTCTATCCTTCATCAACGTCGTCATTTTCAGGAGGTTTCCAACTTCATTCTTTCTCTTCCACCCTCTTATCCGCGGAGAGCTCTAGGCGTTGCGAGGTCAGATGTGGGCATGGCTGATCTTGTCATTGCCGACATCCCTGAGAACCTGCCTGTACCCAATGTCTCCGATCCTTCCTATAGTGTACCTTCCTGGAATGCATTGGATACCGATTTTCTAGGTGAGCTCTTCGATTTTGCGGATGAGATCCTGCATGACGATGGAGCTCTCCTCCTCTTTCATCCAGATGACAATGGTGACTTCAAGGAGAGCATTCAAGACCACTTCGCTGCTTTTGGCTTCACCATCTTTAAAGAGTGGTTGGGAGTCAACCGTCTTCGCCTTCATTCAGCTAAACATGTGGACAAGACCACTAACCTCTTCCAAGTTGTGCTACTTGTTCGTGCCACGAAAACAATTGGATTCGACCTTGATAAGCGGCCCCGGCACTCGTCATTTTGCCTTCGCGATGCCAATGAGCTCAAGGCTCTTGGCATTGAGCTGGACATGGATGATGCCATTATGAATTATACCACAACCCCTCTCATGGATGGCTCCAAAGCTTGGCGTGGTCCCCGTGAGAAAGATATTTCTTTCATGTCCTCTTTGATCATGGCAACTACTGACATTGGGCAGGTTGTGGTTGACGTTAATGCAGGCGTTGGTATGTCCTACTTCACTTGCCATCATATCTTGGTTTTCATTTTCTACCTTTGCTTTTATTTATGTTTGCTAACCATTCCTCTGCAACAGGGACTTCTGTCCATGCATGCAGGCAACTTGGGCGCCATATCGTTGCTCTCGAGGAGGACGAGGACATCTTCAACCGTGTCCTTAAGCCACTTCAGAGTGTTAAGCATCCGGTGAAGGCTCCATCCATTGTTGTTGCTTCCACGCAGGCTTCACAAGGCACGCAGAAGAGGCCGCCGGCCTTGAAGCGATCGAGGCCAGAGTCCTTGCAGTAAGTGAGTATGATGACCTTTTAAGTTGCTTATTTTCCTTGTCCACTCAGCTTTTACACTTTCCATCCTCTTTCTTACAATTTTCATGCTTGTTTTCAGACTTGGCCTTGGAGCAGATGTGTTTGGTACGCCTACCAAGGGATTCACTTTGCCAATCTATGCCCATGATATGGCGATGGTACTAGCGGCACAACCTTCTCCTAGCAAAGCTAGTACCCCGTCTCCACGTTATGACCCCCGTGCCTTAGACTTCTTCGAGCTTCTTGCAGAGGTGGATAATGAATGCCATACCTTAGATTCCACTTCAGATGAGGGCGGCCATGAGGGGAGTATCTTTGGAAGTAGGGAATCTAGTAGTGACAACCTCATTGTTGATTGATTTTTGGTTTGATTGATTGGTATTTGGATTTATAAAGTGTGGTGTGGTTTTTAATATTCCAATTGTCTTGTTGAATGCATCTTGTCGTTGTTCTCAAATAACACTACACTTTTGTGGTCGTCAACTAGTAGACAATCTAAAGACAAGTAGCCAAACCAAATACACCTAACATTTTGATTTCTCAAGCATATCCTACCCACAAGAAAGAGGCCTCGGATCCCAGGCCTCTTTCCAAACCTCCTCCTCATGCTAGAACATACAAGAAATGGCCAAATGCAAAAACAAGTAGCCAACTCAAATATACATAACATTTTGATTTCTCAAGCATAAGCTACCCACAACTAAGAGGCCTCGGATCCGAGGCCTCTTCCCATAGGTCCACCATCTTCTCAACGACACTGAATTTTCCCACGGCCATAGGGACTTGTTGGTAATTTTAAGAAACTTTTGGTCCTAAAAATTAGGCACTCCATAAATATCGGCCTCATAATTCCAAAATTAAACTTGAAATATGTGCAAAATCCATGGTCATAGGGGTCCTAACTTTCGTTAAATGGAGTTTTAAATTTTGATTTTCTGCTCACGAGATCTGCTCACCGCTCACATGGTAGCATTCCTGGCTGGTGCACGACCTATACGCAACAATTCAACGTAGCTCCAGTGGTGGTTCTCATGGTTGTTGCTATAATGTGAACCAATTTTTACATGAGCAAAGGTGGAAGGAGGTTGTGGTGCCATCGAGACATATGTAGTTGCAATTCATGTTCACCGTCGAGTGAAGTAGCTTAAATGTTGCTGGAAGTTGGAGAGCTGCATAGTTTTTTGCGGTTTTGCAGGCAATGGAGACCCACACCTGAGGCACAATGGACCTGCACAATCAACAGAGGAAGGAATCATAACCGGTGTGGTAATATATGTTTTTTATGTTTGGCACATTATGGACATCTCTCTGCGCTTTGCTATAGTGATGTTTTTGGTGCAATGTCCTGTTCTGTTGTGCCCAAGATTTTGTTCATGTGGTCATTGTGTGTTGCGGCAACGGTGGAGCCAAATACATAACTCAACAAAGGAGGTGTACAAGAGTCCGTCGCTTAGGACACCAAGTTGTAAACTCGGTGAACATGAGGAAGCACTATTTGCAATTGCGGCAGCCCCCCCCCCTCCAGGTATGCTAGAGGACCTTGGTCAAACACAACTGCATGCATCCTGGGATTTCTTAACCTACACTCCAGTAGACTCCCAAAAATTATTTTGCAACTTGAAAATATGTTCGAATAACTACGTTATTCACAATATGAATCTTGATGAACACTTCTATACTATTTTATTTTGTGTGTGCCAGATTATACAATCGCAAAGCATATGAATTCATATTAGCAATATGAGTGTACCATAAGGCACACAAGGAAAATGCATGATAATCGTAGCATAGAACACCGCTTTGGAAGATTGTGAGGGTCCTCAGGATCTGTGCATGTACTCATTTGTGCGGACACCTAAAGTAACGTGGTCATGCCATGCTATATGTATTTGATATTTTTTATTTCAACTACAGACATGGAATTGCCTGGCACACCGAATCATCTGACAGTGCACCACAATCAACTCCATTGCAGCTATCCGGATGTTGGTTCACTCATGGGACATGGCGATGCATTTGTCAATCACTTTATGAGGTTTTCAGAGGCTTTTAGAATGTGGTGTGGAATGTCACATTTTTTCCTTCCACTAAATCCTTGTGTTCTGCTATTGTGGTAGCAATTCCAAAGAGACCAAAACATGTCAACCAAATAACACATGGCAAACCAGCAGCACTGCGGGCGCATCGTGCGCAAGTACACACCCTAATGATGAGCTGCATTGTCTACTCTAGGAAATGTAGTGCACATTTGCAAGTGCAACTATGAAATGATGTGATTATTGTGTTTGGTTTCATAGGGAATGGAAAACATAGTAGTTTGAGTTTTGTAAGGAGGGAATGCACGGTTCACTGAACACCCAGAGTGCACAAAGGGGTAGGAGCATTGTGGGGCCCAAACACAACCATAGCACAATGACTACATGTTGAGAGTATGTGACAGACATCCATAGTGCGTTGCCGCACAACACAGAATTTGGCATGTGCACGTACACACAAGCCAACCCCAACATGATTTGAAAAAGTATGCACGAGGCAGAGAAGTGGAGGCCGATGTTCCTTTTGGAACTCTATGCATTCATACGTCAACAAACCTTCACCCTTGCACATATCCCATTGTTGTTTGCAATGGATTACTTCATTTGTCTATAGTGAGTCACAAACATTGTAATTTCTGAGGATGCATGCATTGGAAATGTGAGGAAGCAAGGATCCATTCGCATCCAGGCATTGGGTGTGTGGTATCCTTTCTATGCCGCTCGACATTATCTGTTCAATGCTACAATTCATGGGTGTTGTGAATGTCCAAAATTTTCCATTCATTTTCTCTCTTGTGGCTTGTACAGTGGGTGGCTGTAATAGTGGTGTTGGGTTCACAGCGGGGTCGTGGACCATGGACGCCCACAAGAAAGTGCACAAGGATTGTGTGACCAACAAACATGAACATCAACGCTATGTGTATGCAGGTACTAGTCATGGAAGAGAAGGACATGCAAGGATGGAAAGTTGTGGCGGGAAGATGGTCCTCGGCAAGGCAGTCTGTCGAAAGGGAAATGGACAATGGCACAGGGCATGGGGGGGAGAGAGGCCCTCGACAGGCCTTCTCCCAAAAGGCCTCGGAGATGTGGGAAACAATACCATATTATGAGGGTATTGTTGTGATAAAAGAGGGTAGACATGATAGGAAGGGGACACAATAGCAATTGTGATGGGAAACACCGTATTGACATGCAAAAAACTTGCAATCACGATACAATGGAAAGTGCCCAACAACTCGGCTTATAATTTAACAATATACATTCAATATTGCACATGTTCTCGTCTTGTTTCAATTGTACATGGTCACAAAAAATGCACATTACACCTGCAACGAGTACCACCACACAAACAAAATACTCTGGAGCGGCACAAAACACATACCAAAACCTGGACGATGGCAACACAACAAAACACCATTATAGCAAATATTTAAAAAGCTAATTATAGGAAATATGGTATGTATACCAATTATGGAACATGCACGACAAAAAATTATACGGAGCCGGTGTGTTGTATAGCACAACCGTAAATTGCGGTGTTGGTACAAA
This sequence comes from Polytrichum formosum, assembly GCA_964035585.1. NCBI lineage: Eukaryota > Viridiplantae > Streptophyta > Polytrichopsida > Polytrichales > Polytrichaceae > Polytrichum > Polytrichum formosum. The sequence goes on along the minus strand of OZ037938.1, from coordinate 9,407,732 downwards.
TACACCGCGTTGAATTTATGGTGGTGGGCGTGCACCAAAGGTTTTTGCATTGACACCGGCGCCTCTTCAAACACTGGTATTTATGTGTCTGCTTAATGTAGTTGCTTCGTATTAAATGCCCCAATTCAACCACATAGAGCATTTTGGGGGTTTGGGACCACATCCTAAATGTATGGCGCACGTGGGAAGCACAAAGAGGACATAATTTTGATAGTTGCATCCCCTCCATTTCATGGTTTTAAACTTTTCAAGATTTTATCCACTTTTGGCAGGTTTAAGTGCCGTTGTCCAAATATCCGACACACCAGGCCTTGGCTATTAGGCCAGTTTGTCATGGGGACCCTGCTTCCTACAAGTGTCCAGCCAAGTTTGTTTTCCCACCTTCAGCGTTGGAGACCGCAACAGCAGCCTTTTTAATTCTATCGCAGCTGACTTGCCCTCACCTACTCACCATTAAAGTTGCAGGAGTTTTCCAAAGTCCGACCTCCCAAGTCAGCGATTTCCCTACAATTTTTGCGCTAGTATCTCTGTCGGTGCTCCTGTCACCAATTCCCAAGCCCCCCTAACTCACTCATTCCCATAGTCCGGGGAGTTCTATATCGATACATTTCCTACCTTTCATAAACAAGTTTAGATTTTTTTTCTTTTCACTTGGAAGCTATTGAATGCCAATTTTTTTCTCGGTTAAATTCTGTTATTTACCTTTATCATTCGGTAATTTTCCTAGTTTCTAATTTTTTTTGATATATTTCCAAAGTTAATTATAGTAAGTCGGATTTTTGGTTATTATTTTATTTATAAAATAAAATTGGTGTTATGCTTTTAAGGGGGTGAATTTGTGTTGAAAGAAATCCTAAGTATCCCTGGAAGGAGTTGAACCTTGCCAAGCCCCCACCATCTTGGAGCCAAGTATGTAGCCTTTGAAAAATGTATGGATCCAAAGAGGATGCATACATTTTTTAGAGGTAGGTCAGTACAACAATACATGCAACCTTGAAACTAATCGACATCCTTAGAATTGGGAAACATAACTAAAGTTACTAGACAAGAAGCGTCACTTGCAAAAGACATATAATGTGAAGGGTTAACATATAGGAACCAGTACTTAGTTCCATTTTTCCACAAAGGAATTGCCTCTTCAATGACATTATCAAAGTTTTCATCTGGCCCCTCCAAAGCAATTCAAAACATAGCTTCCCAATTTTTGCTTCCAACCCACTGGGCTCTAAATCACTCACAACCAACACCCAAATTTGATCCCCCAAACCACTAGAAGCACCCACAACTTACAATCAACCCACCAACATGAAAATTCAGCATAAATGTTCCTCGAACCTCCATGCATCTGCAAACATTGTTGAGCAACACATTGTCAAGAGGAAATTCAGAAAATGAGAATACATGCGGCTTGTGTAAAGAAGAGCGGGTTAGCACAGATTGAGACAAACTGGAGCATACGAAGGGAGGCCGAAGGCCAGCAAGGGGAGGCCGTAGGCTAACAAGCAACAACGAGGACGAAAGTTAGCGAGGGAGCCAGTAGAAGACGAGACTGAAGGCCAACAAGGCAGCCAGTAGGGGAAGGCCGAAGACCGGCAAGGTAACCAGCAGGGGAAGGCCGAAGGCCAGCAAGGCAAGACGAGGCCCAAGCCAACAAGGAAGGGACAGTTGGCAGAAGACTGGGAGGCTGCGGTAGCAAGGCCAATTTAATACCGGTCCAGGTGTATACACGAGCACAGATGCTCCCACGAGTTCGGGAGGAAGACGCGCGGCTACGGGCGCCCTTATCCACGGCTATAAGGCCACCAGCGAGTTAATGAAGGAAATACTAGGATTTTGGTTAAGGACAATTATGTTAATATAGAAGGAGATATTAAGCAATTATGGAGTATATAAGACTAGGTATACATTCCATTAGTAAAAATATACAAGATTTTGTTAAGGACAATTATGTTAATATTATTAAGCAATTATGAGGTATATAGGACTTCATATACATTCCATTAGTAGAAGTACACAAAAATCAAAGCATTATAAGATTTAATCAATCAAGTATGTAGGCATTGATTAAATTCTTATAGATGACATATAATGTAGCCACGACAAGGACATAGCGAAATCTTAGGGATACAAACATTAGAATGGTTTGATAGTTATAACCGTTTGTGATAAGTACTACCTACAAACGTCATAGATAGATAGAAATTTAGGGAAGTGGAGTTAACAACCATTCTAAATATAAATTTTGAGTTAGCTAGAAAATACTATATAAAAGGAGAACTTTTAGAAGATTAGACCTCATTTTAATACAACGAAGTTATCTTAAATTTGAGTGTCAAAAACACTTGAGTTTTTTTGTATCTCTCCTCTCGAAGCACTATTGCAATAGACTTATCTTTTCCACAAAATACGTGTGATCTCCTCTCTCTCAACAATTGGACTTACAAGTTGTTAAGTGGTACTTGTGACTTAAGTGATTGAACAACCGAGAAGAGAATAGACTCTTTTGAGCAAGAACTCAAAAGAATAGTGTGAGGTTGAGAGACAAAGTCTCAAAAAGACTTGAAGGATTAATGGAACTTTGAGAGATGTTGAGATTAAACCTCAACGCTTGAAGAACCATTTGAGTGATTATTGGAAGAAAACCTTATCAATTGAGCGATTAAGCGAGAATTGAGTAACTCCTCAAAAATAAGTGAGAGGATTGAGCATGTGGTACTTCTTAAAAATGGAATTTATTATTATAAGATTGATTAATATCTATATGTATGAGATTTTGACTTGGTGATTGAAACTTTGATGAACTACTTACAACGATTGTTATTCAAATTGGAATTTCTTCCTTTAAAGATTCTTTGTGAGTTGTTGGATGTCATTATAAGTTGAAATATTAACCAATTGGAGAAGATTTCTCTCTCTTGAGCAAACACTCAAGAGAGTAATGTAAGAGTGATATCAAGCGTTCAAGGATTTTGAAGTGTTAATGGAATTCTTCTCGTCAAAAGAAACATTTTGCATTAAAAGTATATCAATATAAACAAAAAACTATATATATGGTGTTTGGCTATGTGTTATGGTGATATGTGACTAAGATTAAGTGAGATTGACGTATATTACTACATGCATACTTGATACAATTATTAAAATCATAATATTATATTATAAGTAGTAACACTTGAGCTAGAGAAAAAAACTCAAGAACATGCAATCTTTTTCATTACTATTATAAGTTATAAAAGTAACATACTTATAATGATATTAAAAGAGTATTAATGAATGCAATTAAATGAACTACGGATCTTATAACTACAAGTTTTAATTCCTTTCGGAAACTTATACAAGTTGATGAAGAATCCTATTGCTATCAAATATTATTGATATTGTTATATATATATACATATGAGATATGTTTTGAATGATATGGATGGAACTTTAGAATATTGATACACCTCTTGAACCCTCTCTACCTTAGTTGTTCTCACGATCAATGAGCCTTACATTGAAAGTGAAAGTAATTGGGGAAGAGATTGTTTAACTCCAATTAATTATAATCAAATCACAAGGAGAAGAGAGGTTACTAATTTTAAGACCGAGCATATTAATGAGGCACGGTAGTTCTCAAGCAAATATAAATTTACGTGACGCCGCACCGTGAGTCCTCTTAGCTAATTTGTGAAGGAACGACCCGCGGCGCGCGTCAAACATCATCACTCGACCTGCAATCAATTGATTGTCAAGACATGGCCACAATCACCATAACTATTGTTATTCCCAATTGCAAAACCAAAAGAAAAGATGAAAAAAAACCAGTATTTTGCCACTTAATTCAATGTACCCTTGAACGAGATTGACAAGTGGTGCAAGATCGGAAACCAAACACAGAGCTTGAAAACACCAATTGAAAATACAAGAGTAGAAGCGGTGACATGGCTTGAAATGGCCGGGTTTGCCTGATGGATACCCAAGAAAAGTTATGCGAAACTAAATGCGAATGTTATTTGCAAACAACTTCAACAAGTGAACTATGGCTTGAATGGCCGGGTTTGTGTTATGGATACCCGAGAAAAGGAAATAAGAAATGGAAAAAGAGGAAAAAGAAAAAGAAAAAGAAAAAGAAAAAACAACACAGACACGTGTGTTTTACATAAATGTGCGTATTGGCATTCGCCATCTTGTATCCATGTCCGCGCGGATGGTTATGCAAGGAGCCCATGTCATTTTAAGGAAGACATGTCTTAGAAGGATTATTTTTCATATGTGTACCTATTTTATTGTAGGAAATAAATCACATGATTAGTGCAAGATGGGTAACAAATCCATATCATGCTTGTAGCTATTCGCATCATAAATTTTGGAGCTAATATTGATATCTTATTGATTATCAAAATGGAGATTCTCGTGCTCTTTAAGTAGTCATATAGGCCCCTCCCCTCCTGCCCCCACCAATCATGTTGAGTATTGAGCTTAGAATGATTAGAATGTTTTGAGCTTGGGAGGTGGGCTCTTTATTGGAAACCTAAATGGCATGTGTGGGTCATTGTGAAATTAAACCCCCATGTATAGGAGAGGTTTATAAAGAAAAACAATTGTATACGTACTAATTGGCGCATGCTAGAAAATGGGCTCATGCCTTTATACTAAGCCCTTCAGTTTAATGTGATAATTGCCTCCACTATGTGTACAAGATATAGATCATGAATTAAGTATGCGTTTATTACATACGGAATCCACTTTCACTCCCCAATTTGAAAATCATTAAGCAATTTTTCATCCGTAGCATGTGACTCAATGATTGCATCAAACAAACAAAGACAAAAGCACGGTAACTTAGCCACAATATGGACAGAAAAAAAACTTAAGGTAGCCCATGAGCACTACAAGACCTAGAGCCCAAAATGCAAACTCTAACAATAAAGAACAAGGTAGTCATTAAGGATTCTTATCATATGACAACAGTGGATGAATATATGTGAATTGGATGAGCCTACTTTAGGATAACATTCACAATTGCGTGTGTTATATGATACATAATGTCTACACCCTCAAGGCATCATCATTATATGATAACATTGGCAGACCCAAATGTCTATCCTAATATTCATTGATGATTTCTATAATCCTTTATGAAACATTCATTTCTTTTTGCAAGTTACTTTGGTCTTGGACCCTGCCACATCATCCTAACAATAAATAGTGTGATGAGATCGACCTTCAACGGATTGTACTAAGATTGTAAGGAAATGGCCATCTTGTCTTTGTAGAGAGAGAGAGAGAGATCGTTAAATGAAGGACAATCATGGAGTTCACATAATTACCGGCCAAATTCTAATTTCGTATAAAACTCCCGAACATGAAGGAAAAAGAAGTGAAGCAACTATGCTACCCTAGCAACCCTAATTTATGCCCAACATCATCTCAAGGTGATCATGATTGAAAGTAGAAAAAATGTAAGCTTAGAGGAGGAATGGGTAGAGAAAAAAACCTTAATGGAGGAGTGAGGTACTTTGCCCAAGGGCTAAACTCTTCTTATACTTGTGAGAGAAGGTCCATAGCTACTTAGAGCCTCAGAACCCTAGTCAACCTAGTGACAACGGAACCAACCATAAATTAGCCTCCATGGTTTTTGACCTTATGAGTCATGATTCTAGTATTACCCTAGTAACATTTCCACCCTATCTCTAGTTCCTTCAACTACTTGCCTAAAATTTTAAAAATTGGCTCGGTAAACATTCCAAACTATGATGCCTCAACCGGCCATATTGCCGGTCTATTCTCCTTGGACCGGTCGATTTCCGACCTTGACAATTTTACATTGCTACCCCATCCGAATCAATGCAAATTCATTCGGAAATCTCCAAAAAAATTTGGCTAGCTCGTAATTAAATCTCGGTACTCCCCGTACATTTCTCCTTCCTCTGCACCATTCATATCTCCTAGACTGGATCACCACAGACTGCCACCTCCATCCAACTATTCAATGGCCCATTTTAACTCTGCTGTAAATACCGATCCACCCTGCACACACACGCACACACACACACATACATTCTCTCCCTCCATGGCCTTTAATTCAAGGCAAGGTTTGGTGCCCCTACAGATACACTACCCTTAGGATTAAATAACTCCCACGTACACTTCTACGCAACACCGACTCAAACATTTTATATTATGGCAACAAACACTAGAAAGAAACATAGTCCTTTTCCACACAAAAAGGACATTAATCTGACACTTTTAAGTGACCAACACACATGTCGTTGAGGTTGCAACCACTGTGCAGAAGGTGTCATCCTAGACCAATCTTATTTTTTAGAAAATCAGTGTCAAAATCGTGTCGTAATTTTAGCAAGTACAAACTCTGACTTCGGTAGCAATTTCATGGTTATGGAAAAATTCCAGGGATAATTTAATTGAATTTTTTATTCATACATATTTCATTAAAAATAATACGTAGGTAATAGATAGGTGTGTATCTACAATGGGTGCCTACCCACCCACCAACCTACAACCTAGGTCCGATGGGTGCCCACCAACCTACAAGGCTAGGCAATGGGCGGAAGGCCAAGGGATTCGAACCTTGGACCTCGTGGTTCACACATAGAGGCCTTAGCCACTAGGTCATTCAACTTCATGTGATATATATGGAATGTTTTAAGCCTTTGTATACGAAGGCGACAATTTGCTCTCTATTCCTATTATTTACTGTCTACTATTTATTGTCTATTATTTATTGTCTATTATTTATTGTTTACTGCCTATTATTTATTATTTACTATTTATTGTCTATTATTTATTGTTTACTGCCTATTATTTACTATTTACTATTTAATATCTATTAATTACTATTTATTAATTACTATTTATGGTCAATTATGTATTATTTTCTATTTATAGTATATTAGTTTCTATTTATGTTCTATTTTTATTATTTATTTTTATAGCATATTATTTTATTATTTACGGTCTAATATTTAATACTTACTATTTATAATATAGTATTTATTATTTATGTTTTTTATTACTTATTTTTTATAGTATATTATTTATGATTTATGATTTATGATTTATTTATTACTATTTATAGTATATTAGTTATTATTTATGATATGTTATGATTATTTATTATATATAGTATATTATTTTATTATTGTTATAATATATTATTGTTATAATATATTATTATTATGTATGATATGTTATTATTTACTATCGAGGGTATGTTATTTATTATTTACTATTTAATGTGAAATATTTATTGTCTACTATCTACTATGTACTATTACAATTAATGTTGCATTTTTAATTCTAGAGGTCGGAGGCGATATTATAAAATATTTTTAAAAATATTTTAGATTGTTTTTAATGTTTTTTTTATTGAAAATCAGCGAAGACATCAATCTGTGAGGTCCTTTATGGCAAATCATTGTTGAAAACATTCCCCTCTTCTAGGATCAGTTCTTCGAGCTCTTCTCTGCCCAAGTATTGATCCAAGAATGAAGACATTGCGAATGCAAACCACCATTCACGACTTGTCCGATGTGCCATGTGGTGCGTTATGTATCCCAGTATTTGTCAGTTTGTGTGGCAATGCTCAAGGCTCAGACACTGCCATTGAGTTTGAATGTACTAATGCTATATGGTAATATGGAACAATTGTCGAAGTTGAGCGTGTATATTTTGTCCTATTGGCATGGACTGGCTGTAGTCGTGAACTTATAATAAAAAAACATAAAAAATGCCTCAAAATTTTCCGAGTATTTTAAAATGTGTATTTTAAAATAAATTAAAAAGAAATGCACCCCTAATTACAATGCTTTAATGTTGGATGAATGAAAGATACACTTGTATGCGGTAATTGCCACTCTTCTACCTTATTAATAGTTAATGAAAAAAATGCCTCACATCTAGGTCTAGATCTAGCTAGAAGATCTATGAAATTAATTAAAGAAAGAACATTCTTTCACGGACCTTTTGTATGACAATAAAATGACACAACTCCCATACATGTAAGGAATATGTCACGGAGCTCAAAATTTGAGCGCGGAGCTCAAAACTCCAACACAAAAGTTTTTTGTGTCATGCCCGTATGTCAAAGGGACCGGGTTTCCTTCTAGTGAAACCCACCGCTTCACCTTTATCGTTGCAAAAACCATTCAATACTTTCAGTAGCTCATAAAAGATCATATTAATCATGGTGTTGGCCATAAATAAAATAATTGTGACATTTTCACCAGCAGAGAATGCGATTGCACGTTGGTCATCCAAAACCTGCTTTCTGATCATCCAAAAGCTTCCAACTCCACACTCCTGACGGCATCTATACTTGAGCTCTTGAATGTTAAAATTTTGGAATCGCTTTTCCCATTTGATTGTCAGATACTAAATTTTGCAGTAAGCATATGTTGCAAGGATACAATCAAAGACTACCGATATTTTGTATTACACCAATTTGATTTTGTCAACCTATACCTTCAATAAATTTAAACCAAGTCAAAACTCTAAAAATAACTTCTAAAACGCAAAGTGGTAATTTACGTTTACATTGTTCTTGATCAAAGAATCACTTGAAGCTTTATGATGAATATAAAAAACTAACAACAAAGTTCACAGCCCTACGCCAATTCTAAACATTGTTTTATTCTTTTGATTCAACGTTGCAACAAAGAAGAATAAGCAAATTCAAAATTTAGCGTCCAACAAACCATCGGAGCCTCAATTTGTTCTTCTCAAACAATCTCCACCATTTTTGTCTAGTTTCGTTGCTTCCAAATCTCCATCAAAAACCCCCCCAAGAACTCCGCAATTCAATTTCCAACAATGGACGATGACAAAGGGAAGGTCTTAGTGAGAAGGAGCAAGCTTAGACGAAAGGTCACCAAACCCTAACCTTAATTGAAGTTCCATGGCCATCCACATGAAAGATTTTAAACATCTAACCTAGATTCAATTCACACACCACTTTTCGCTTCCTAAATATCACGTACCTCTCCATGAGGAGTGCCCGAAACACCATGGGCACAAGGGGGACCCCGGAGTGACACCTGGGACTTGTGACGCCGTTGGTGAGAGGGCCCAAGTGATCTTAATGTGGGTGAAGGCCCCTGGCGTTGGAAATGCCTCCCACCCACAAAGACTAGGAGGCACAAGGGTAAGGCCATAAGCTATGCGTACCTTATGGCATGCCTATTTTAGAATGCTCAAGAACACCTCAATTGCAGGTGTGAGCTAGGAGATATGACAATTTGAGTGGGGCGCTACCCTGGGACAACGCCCTAGTACAGCAGTGGCCTGGGAGTGGCTTCCGGGATTGCGAAGCTTTGAACAGGCATAACTTCGTGCATACTTGTCCGAATGGGGCAAGTGAGTAGTCCATCGGCATCTACGTGAAATGTAGATGATGATGGAGTGGTTGTTTGTTAGCATCCAAGATCACATGAAGAATTTATGGATTTTGAAGCTGCTGGTGGCTTCCAACCCTAGCGGCTAAGGGAAAATGTCTACTTGGCCCCAAGTGTTGGGAGAGAGACAAAAGGTTACTTGATGGTGGGGTAGGGGCCCTGCCTAGAGTCCTAGAGGCTTATATAAGTGAGGTGGTGTGGCCGAACCCACCCAAGGCCGAATGGCATGGCCTCCATGGGCATTGGCCCAATGTGAGGGCATGGTGCCTAATATGGCTCGGGTTGTTGTAGTGTTGCTTCAGCAACAAGATGATCAACATAGGATTAGACTTCCATAGATGGAAACCCACATTTAAAAATTGGTTACCGATTAAGAAGTGAGTCCCGAAAGAAAAATAAGAGGGTTGGTCCCCCTCCTATGAACTAAGAGGGTCCGCGGTATGAGGAGCTAATCATTTGCATGGCGGAATGCGAAGGATTGGTGTTCGTGACCCTTGCTAGAATTGAAAAATGACCGAGTTAATGAAGGGGAGCTAGCAAGGGTTGCAACACTAACATCATATAAAAAACTCATTGCAACTGCTCAACACCAGTCTCCATCCTGAACTCACCCAACCTGCCAATTTCATGGCCTCATTCAATAAAATCTGCTCTACGAGGGTCCCAACCACTGGTTCCCTCGCTCCACTACATCTTGCCTAACTCACCGATCAAGAAAAGGCTACCCTACCGCCCTACCGATAGCTAGCACCGGAGATCAGAGATTTGCGGTGACATTCCAACCATGGAACAACGACGACAATAATAGGTATTGTAGCCGGATCTGTAGGAAAGCCTAACAATTGTAGTGAGGGTGTGCGGAAGGTTAGATTCTCCCTCAAACGAAATGGTGCAGTTCATGTCCAAGGGTATAGTTATTCCGATTTGCAACAACCTGCCAACAACCTCAGCTTGATCAGCTACCCCCACCTCGGCCAGCCTCCGGGCCTACCCTTTGTCCAACTCCTAACCCTGCACTAGTGAGTCCTTTTTCTTCTGCTGGGCGAGGTTTTTGCTTCCTTACTCTTGTTCCCCTTCGCATGGATGTTCAAACCAGAAGAAGGCCATGCTCCATGTGTTGTGATGATCCATCGGGATGGCCACTCCCATGCATTCTCTATCCTTTCTTTTCGCACACTTCCGCTACCAGCCCTTGGTCCTTCTATCCCAACCGCAGTCACCATAGCAATTTTCCATGCACTGCCACTAGAAGGAACAAAAAAATAAAAACAAAGGCGCTATCAAAAACCCACAACCCACTGAGACCAATGGCCCACACCACACGGCTGGCGGCACCTAGCTTCCATATTCCCCCGTTGCATCTTTCATCTGGCCATGAGCCAATCCTCCATCACCTAAACTTTAATCCAACACCAAAATTGTCCAATTCGGCAGGGCTTCCGCCTGCTCTCCCTTACCTTCTTTTGCTCTGCTCGTAATTAGTTTTTTTCCCTTGGGTCCCGATACACCTCCAGCTTTTTCTTCTTTTTTCAGGTTGCCCAGTGGCCAACGGGCCCAAAGGGCAGCCCGAGGATCAAAGGAAAATTTTCTTCCTTCCCTCTTATCCTCCCATTTTTTCTGTTCTTTTGACGGAATCTTTTTTTCATTCATTTTGACTTAACCTTGGACCTTTCTAACATTTGAAAGGGCATTTAGATTTTTGATTGCATTTTTCTCTGCCTCATTTGTCTTGTTCTCTATTAACTAGACATGGGGGCACATTCTTGGACTCACAGATTCTTTTTTAATACTTTGGGATCCGCATTGGATGGTGGAGCTTCCTCGGATAGGTCTACAATGTCCCAAAGGTTCATGGAAGCCAAAATCATCTCCATTTTGAACTTTCAAAGACTAAATCTCTTTGTGTGGAATTGTCCATGACTTTGGCCCCTTCGCTCTCAAGATATGCCATCTTCCGTTTGAAATATATGTTTGTACACTCAAAACTTTCAAATCAACCCCTTAGGACCTAAACTGCACCAACAATGTAGTCTTGTGCCTCAATACCTTAAATAAAATATTTTTACCTTCAAAATAATGAAGTCAGATGTACTTGAGGTCAAATTACAAGCTTTTTGTCCAAATGGCACTTGAAACACTCAGAACACTCAATTATAAATCTTGTGACCTTAAATGATTAGCCTATTTCTCAAGTAAGCCACGGGTAGGTCACTCCATTATCAAGTTGAATACCAAATGCGAACAAAGTTTGCTACCCCTATATTATATGCCATAGATAATTTTAAAAGTTATGATATTTTTTCTACACATACATGACTATTGATAGTATCATTTTAATTTTTTTTTGGAATTTTTAGTCAATTTAATTTTTGTAGTAACTTTTTAGTTCAATTCTGCGTCATTCTAGTTAGAAATGGTATGTTTTATTAAAAAAAATCATCAAATTTAGTTACCTTTTTACTATGTAGTAGGTACCGTGTATATCTACTCATGAAAAAAAATTGATAAAATTTTGATCCATTTTGGTGATGCTTTATGTAAAAAATAGGAATTTTCAGATGTAAAGTGTTCACACATGGTTGTTCAACTTTACAATGGAGTGACCTCCCCGTGAAATAAGCATTTCAACACTCAAATGAACCAAGTCAATCATTTTAAACTCCAAATATATTCAATGTCTTCAAAAAAACCCTCAAACACTCAACATATTTAAATACACCCCATTGCTCTCTAAATGTGCCCTTGCAACTCAATGCATTTGAATAATGTCCTTTCAATCTCCAATGAACCTTCTGGCTTTCAAACTTTGTGCTTCAAGTCCAATCCACTCAAATAAGGTCCATTTCAACTCAAAAATACTCTCGTGATGTCAAATGGAATTTTTGTCGCATACCTCTTTATGAGGAGTGCCCGAAACACCATGGGCACAAGGGGGACCCTAAAGTGACACATGGGACTTGTGAAGCCATTGGTGAGAGTGCCAAAGTGATCCTAGTGTGGGTGAGGGGCCCGGGCGTTGGAAACGCCTCCCACCCACGGAAACTAGGAGGCACGAGGATAAGGCCATAAGCTATGGGTAGCTTATGACATGCCAATTTTAGAATGCTCAAGAAAACCTCAATTGGAGGTGTGAACAAGGAGATATGGTAATTTCAGTGGGGTGTTGTCCCGGAACATCGCCCTAGTACAACAGTGGCCTAGGAGTGGCTCCCGAAATTGTGAAGCTTTGAACAGGCATAACTTCGTGTATACTTGCCCAAATGGGGCAAGTGAATAATCCATCGGCATCTACGTGAAACGTAGATGACGATGGAGTGGTTGTTTGTTAGCATCCAAGACCACATGAAGAATTTATGGGTTCTGAAGCTGCTGGGGGCTTCCAGCCCCAGCTACTAAGGGAAAATGTCCACTTGGCCCCAAGTGTTGGGAGAGAGACAAAATGTTACTTGACGGTGGGATAGGGGCCCTGCCTAGAGTCCTAGAGGCTTATATGGATGAGGTGGTGTGGCCGATCCCACCCAAGGCCGAACGGCATGGCCTCCATGGGCATTGGCCCAATGTGAGGGCATGGTTGCTTAGTATGGCTCGGGTTGTTGTAGTGTTGCTCCGGCAACGCGATGATCAACATAAGATTGGACTTCCAAGGATGGAAGTCCATATCTTAGCAATGGTTACCGATTAAGGGGTCAGTCCCGAATGAAAGGGTAGGAGGGTTGGTCCCCCTCCTATGGACTAAGAAGGTCCGTGGTATGCGGAACTAACCATTTGCGTTGAGGTATGCATAGGGTTAGCGCTCATAATCCTTGCTAAAATGCAAAATGGACCGAAATAATTAAGGGGATCTAGCAAGGATTGCAACACGTGGTATCAGAGCACAGTTCCAATCTTTGAGGTAGCATTTTGAGGAAGATATGGCTATCAAATGTGCGGGTTATGATGGTGAGCCCGAGGCTTCTAAAAGGTGGTGATGCTCAAATTGGAACAAAGATCATGTCCAAATGGATTTTGACCACACCATTGATTCCAACCACAATGGTGGGGATGGTGGTGGATTCGGTGAAGAAATGAAATAGTCTATTGGAAGGACTCTCGCAAACCTCGAAGAGAATTCGGGGCTAGATTACCGAATGCACCTAAGAGCTTGGAAAATGGTGATGTTGGATTGAAATTCCAACTCAAAATGGTTGAGTTCATGGACTCTATAAATCAAGAACTCAAGTGCGGCAAGGTATAGAGTGCCCAACAAGACAAAAATTGTCGAGCTCCTCATGATACAACGTGCTAGGCTTTTTTCGTCAGCAAAAAAGTTGGTAGAGGTAAACATGCGAAGTACCTTCTTTAGGCTTGGCAAGGCAAGAAAGGTGAATGAATTTGTGTTGGAAATGGATTTCCAAAGGCCGAGGTGGATGATAAGGCCTCCATAGTGGCTAACTTGTTGAAAGCCCATGCATTTGGGTGGTGGACTAGCAATAAAACCCAAAAGCCCAAAGTGGTGGCAAACTTGACTTGGGTTGGCTTCATGAAGTTGTTTGTTGAGAAATTCACGCCGAAGTACAAATAATTGCTTGAGGGAATGAACTTGGTGGAAATGAAGCATTTGGGGTTTCTTAAGGCCTATGTTTTCGATTTGAACGCCCAAATGAATGCTACACCTAAGATGGACAAGTTTTCTAGGAAATGCATTTTCTTAGGTGGGATAGCAAAAGTGGGTGGTGGACACCTTGTTCAAGTTTCCGAAGCTTTTCAAGGATATGGTAAGGACCATCAAAATTGCTGAGAGCATTGAACCAATGGACCCAAAAGGAAGTCGGGTGGTGCCTCACAACAAAGTGGCTTGAGCCGAGCTATGTCCCGAGGCAAAGAGTGCAAGAAGTTTGGGGCATCATACCAACACAAACAACAACCAAAGGTACAATTTGCAACAAGGGTGGCAACCAAATAGGAAAGCCATCCAATTTTGGAAACAAAGAAGGTAGCTTTGTGGTACCAAGGCAATTCATGTTTGTGCCGTGGACAGAATGTTAGAAGGTGGCATTGTGGTACCAAGGCAATTCATGTTTGTGCCGTGGACAGAATGTTAGAATGTGGCATTATGGTACCAAGGCAATTCATGTTTGTGCCACAGACGGAATGTAAGAAGGTGGCATTGTGGTGCCAAAGCAAATCATGTTTGTGCCACGGATTGAATGTTAGAAGGTGGCATTGTGGTACCAAGGCAAATCATGTTTGTGCCGCGGACCAAATGTTAGACGTTGGCTTTGTGGCCAAAGTTGGTAGCCTTAAGCCAAGGCCAAGCCTTTTGTACCTTGAGGCTTGTGGGAGCACACGGACACCAAAAGTTCCGGATAGGCGTTTTTTAGTGCCTAATCCGGTCTGTCCGGATGATCCGAGTATCGTCCAGGGATTCTGTGAAGTGCAGGATGTCAAGGACCCTCTTTTCCTGCTCGAAAATCGACCACCGGCCGGATTTGCTTTCCGGATTCGGATGGCCCTTTGGAAGTCCTTATCCCGGGACTTGCCTTCCGGATTGAACCTCTACACTTAAGTCTTACTCCTACATTCCTCTCTCCTCAATATCTACCTACCTACATCCTACCTCCATTGATGATTGGGTTCATCCGGCGAAGACGTCCCTGTATGGTCAGAATCCGGATTCTCTCACAACCAGTCCGGATCGGCCTAATCTTTTCTGGCAGGTCACACAGAGAACCCGGATGGTGAACCGGAACTACAACGACAGAAAGGTCAAGATTCGTCCGGAGATCTGTCAATCCGGGATAACTGGGCGATCCGTGCCACTTTCCGGATTACCCCGCCCAAGGGTAGTGAGACCTCTTCAGAAGATCGGATGGCGTAAGTCCGGCACCTCCGGATCCTACCCAGTCCTAACGACGGCTATCTCACATGGATGTTACCCAGGCATCCGGAATAATGAGGTTTCCTTCCCACTACACGCCGGAGAGATCCTCCGGACCGGAATCCTAACCGTTCCGATTTCTCTCCTCCTTCCGACAGATCGATCCGGCTACAGCGAACTTAGGCTCTACTGAATCTGAGATAACTGGGCGATCCGTACCACTTTCCGGATTGTCCCGCCCAAGGACAGTGAGACCTCTTCAGAAGATCGGATGGCGTAAGTCCGGCACCTCCCTGATCTTACCCAGTCCTAACGACGGCTATCTCACATGGGCGTTACCCAGACATCCGGAATAATGAGGTTTCCTTCCCACTACACTCAGAAAGGATCCGTAGTACTGCAGTTGGATCTGATCCGGGTTTCCTCTCCTTTGCTCTATCCGTACTCCCTACTCATTCATTCCCTCTAGATCTGCAACATTCTCCTAACAGTCCGTGCACAAAACAAGTCAGAATAGATTGAGAACTAGAGTTTTATTGAGTGGGGAGCAACATAATACAACAATGGAGAGGGGAACCCTTCTCTAGCCCCTTATTCAGCCTTAAGTAGAGGCTGTAATCCCTAACTGAAGGTGGCGGCGAAGTTGGCCGCCCTCAGAAAACCCCTAACTGCGAGAAATCCGGAACTTCGCCCTTTGCGGAAATTCCGGATCTCGATCCGCTTTTTGCGCTGACAAATTTTTGAATTACAAGTTTGCCAAAAGTCAAAATCTGCCTATTCTTGCCTTTCCTAATTCTGATCTAACTACAGTTGCCTGCCTAAGCCTACTTTAGCTGGTGCGATGCTTCTTCGAAGCCATCTTGTCCTTGGTGTGACTCGCGGGTCCGCTGATGGCGGAGGAACCTCCCCCGGGGGTCAAAAGTCGACGCTCTTGCAGCCTCGTAAATACCCTTCGCATGTTTGGGGAAGGGGCGATCTCCTCCTCGGAGTCTCCTGCAGTGGACGGATCCTCCTCCGATCCGTCACCCGATCCGGATCGCGCTGGTCTGGAAGCCTTCCTCGCCTTCCGAGGGCACTGGACAGCTGAAGGGTCGCCTCCGGTGGTTCTCTCCCTGTTTCGGCCGGTGGAAGCTGAAGTCGCTCGGGGACCTCTGGCGGACACTGCTCGTGAGGGTGCAGGCGCCCACTGCTCCACGATCATGCACTCCGGAGCAGGCGATGGAGCGGCCGGCGACATGGGTGCCTTACCTCGATCCGGAGACTTTGTCCGATCCGGCGTCCTCATCCGTGCTGGAGTCCTGGCCCTCTCCGATGTTCTGGACCGTGCTGATGTCCTGCCCCGATCCGGATTTGGTGATTGCCCTCGTCCTGATCTAGCCGATCGTTCTGTGCTCTTCCGTCGAACCTGGGAGGAGTGTGTCCGTTGCGGAACAGGGGTCTTCTCCCGATCCGGAAATCTTCCGGATTCCGGTGGCTGGGGAGTTCCGGCTGGCTGACTTGGTCCCGCACCTGCTGGAGAGGCCTGAACTAACTCCACCTCCCCTACTACCTCATACAATGTTCCAGTTGGCGATCCGGGTGGGCCCGGATAAAATACCCGCCTGGGGGTCCCACCTGAGGGCAGGAGCTTCTGGATTTCCTTGAGCAGGTCCTTCATCGAGCGGGAATACTTCACCAGGATTTGGAGTGTTTGACGGGCAGAAGACGGATCCGCTGACTCCATCAACTGGTCATAGAGGTGCGCCTTGTTGACGACCTCTCCCGGATGACCCACCAACTCTCGGACCCGGCTTAAGACTACTGCTTGCTCCGCCTGGTGCTTCCGGATCTCCTCGCTCTTCTGGGTGAGCTCCCGGGTCATAGCAGCCACCTGTGCTGCGAGCTGTGCCTTTTCCGTCTCCAGGGTCTCCACCTGTTTCCGGTCCGTCCGCTTGGCCAACTCCCGGAGAATATTTCCGGGTCCACAGTGGTCCAAGGCCCGGTTCACCCCTCGAATGATGTGCTCCATCCGGAAGTATTGTTCCTGGAGTGCCGTCAACTCTCCCCGGATGCGCTTGAAGGGGGATTCCGGAAACTCAAACGTGGAGAGGTCGATGTCTCTCCATGGTACTTCCCGGCTGGTTCCGGCTTTCTGTCGTGGTGGGGGTGAGGCTGGCTTCCGGACTTTTGGAGGGGACGGAGCGGAAGGCGGTTCCGGAACCGCTGTGTCACTGGAATCTTCTGTTCCGGCTTCTGCAACCCCTGCTTCCGGATCGATCCTGTACGCCACCTCATCCTCTGCAATCGTCAGCATATCCTCTTCCGCTTCATTGATGCAGCCCTGATGTTGGTAGAGATGGAGGATGTAGGAAGAGAGATAGGAGGGTTTCCGGCCAATGTGGGGGATGGACTTCTCTACGTATTCCTGAATTAAGCGACCCCAATTGACAGCTCGGACCCCTGACATTGCTCCAAACAGGGTATTGGCCATGGTGATGCTAAGACGTTTAGGTTTTTCCGGACTAAGGATAGGCAGGATGAATTCTATGACTCTCCGCTCTCGGTGATTCCGGCAATTCCCAGGATGGAATCCGTCTTTTGGGTCCGGCTCCGTTCGGAATTTCCCAAAATAAAAATTGTCCTTATGGCTAGCCCAGCCCTCACCCTTTCCTCGCGGAAATCCGTAAACTGCAGCCCATACCTCTGATGTCCACTTTTCCGGATCCTGCCGAACTGTCCTAAACCATTGGTTGCCCCTCTCGAACAAGAACTCCCGCAAAGTGGCCTCCGCCCTGAGATTCCAGGGCTTGGAGAGCAATCCCTCACAACCCATCCGGCTAAGATCCTCTACCAGCTCGTTTAACTCCGATTCTCTCGTTGGGACGGCTGGTGATACGGGTTTCACTGGAATGGGGACCTGCTCCCTCTCATCTCCCTCTCTTGCTTCCGGCATTTTACTTCGCGGCACAAAGCTCTCAACAACACCCAGATTCTTCCCTCCGGAACTCTGGCCGCTAACCACTACAGAATCCCAACAATCCAACTGCTGGTGACTCGAAAAAACAACTCACCACTCATTCTCTCAACAATGCCACTCGCGCAAATGGCCCGGAGAAGGAAAAAACTCGTTTAAGTACTTTCCCTCTCTCCCAACGGGTCTGGTTCCTCAACTGTCTCCTTGTAACCGTTCGGATTCCGTTGTAACCGTTTAACGGTCCGGACGCTCCGGACCGGACCGTTCCCAAACGGTCTTCTCAGGCTAATTTCCGGTCCGGCCAAAGTATCCGTTTTAACCATTTTAACGCATAAGGCGGATGCCTAGAACCTTATTTCCTAAAACAACTAACCTATCCTAGGAAACCCTACTTTAATAACAATCTCAGGGTATTATCCGGATATTAACCCGGTTCGGAAGCCAATCCGTACTTCCATGGATTTTCGGACTCCCACAAGGCTCAAACGAATGGTAGAAATGTCTCATGGGTTCACAAAGACACAACGCACTCCTTCATGAGCCCGAAGCGCACAATATTTTGGGGTTTGCCGACACGTAGAGCGGGCAAGCCCATCAAAATGCGGTTTGCAAAAGATGAACCGCATGAAATAAAGGAGGTGGCATTGCATGTGACCTTGAAATGTGGGACATTGGAATTTGTGAAGATTTCACACTATGTGAAATAAATGAGGTGCATCTCATTTTGGAGGACACTTTCTTTAAAACTCACATGGTAAATGTGAGGCGCAAGCCGGTGGGCTTGTGGTGTGCCATGATGGCAAAGAGGTGAATTGAAATTCACAAGGACTCCTATGGTAGGAGGAGCCAAATTGAATTTGGTCTCAATGGGCCAAATGAGAATTCAACAAATAATGGTCGTGGTTCCATTGGAGCAACTCCAAGGAACTCATGGGGAGGCTAGGAAAGATGGGCCTTCCCCAAACCACATTCGTGGTGTGTTGGTGAGGTACAAAGATGTACTCACCAATGGGTTGCTCAAAAAATTACCGCCAAGGAATAGAAAACAACTTTGCTCAACGAGAAATTGAGTTCTTGAATTATGTGGTGACAAATGAAGTTGGTGGATGGACATGAGGATGGTCAAGGCAATCCAAGAATGGAAATGGCGCTAGACCCAAAAAGGGCTTAGATCATTGTTTGCCTAGCTAACTACTACCACCGCTTCATTCGAGATTTTTCTATGATTGCTAGGACCTTGTCCAACTTGTTGAAAAAATGGCTATCCCAAGAGTGGGATGAGCCTTGTCACCAAGCCTTTGGAGAGGTTAAGAGCAAATTGTCTTCGCCACCCGTGCTCAAGTTCGCGGAGTTGACAAACCTTTTGAGGTGCATATAGGGGCGAGTGACTTTGCCATAGGCGGAGTGTTGATGCAAGATGGATGGCCATTGCATATGGGAGCATGAAGCTCGATGGTTTTCAAAGGAGACGGCCAACTCATGAGAAAGAACCCTTTGCCATAGTGCATTGCTTGGAGATGTGGCAACACGATTTGACGTTGCACAAGACCAAAATGTATATGGACAATGTGTCCTTGAATTATTTTGAAATTCAAGTGCAAGTGAGCGCCAAGCCATTTGCGGTGGCACGATACTTTGGCGCTTATGAAGGTGGATTTGATCCACAAACAGGGCCATGGCAATGTGGTGCCGGACGCGCTAAGTAGACGGGAAGAGGTGCAAGCAATGAGCACCATCCAAAGCTTGTGGCTAATGTTTACTGGTGATGGAAAGTTGTTATGCAAGATAAAGGAGGGTACATTAACTACCCTGAAGCACAAAGGCTTGATCTAGGTGAGCTTCGCATGAGCAAGGTGCTTAAAGAGGTTAAGTTGGTGGACGGATTGCTCAAATATAAGCAAAGTCGGGTGTATGTGCCACAAGGCAAGTTGAGGCTATCGGTTTCGAAGGAAGAATACGATAGTCCCATTGCCGGCCATAGAGGAAGAAGAAAAAAACCACCATAAAGTGGTGTCAAGGAGGTACCATTGGCCGCGCATAAAGGAGGATATAACCCACTTTGTGAAGACTTGTGTAAGGTGCCAAGTGAACCGAACTTCTTACTAAGAGCAAACCGGCCTCTTGCAACCATTGCCTATCCCGCCGGGGCCATGACATAGCATGTGCATAGACTTGATCACAAGTTTGCCGGAGTCACAAGGGTATTATGCCATCATGGTGATGGTAGAGCGATTTGCCAAGTTGGCAGACAATGTGCCGATTGTGGGAACCGCGACCGCGTTGGAGACCGCATAGCCTTTTCTCAAAGGATGGTTGAGGCACTACGGGTTGCCAAGAGTGATTGTGTGGGATCGAGATCCAATGTTCACAAGTGCATTTTGGATGCACTTCCCTAGGAAGGTCGGAATGAAACAAAGGTTTAGCACGGCCTTCCATTCCCAAACAAATTGAGAAACAGAGCATGTCAATGGAGTCTTAAAGCAATATTTGAGGAACTTGGTGGGTGTGGACCAAAGAGATTGGGCGGACTATGTGGGTTGAGCGGACTTTAGTTGCAATGTAGCCACACACTTGGCAACCAAGGGATCGCCTTTCGTGGTAGCTTATGGAGTGCACTCCAACCTACTAACCTAGCTCTCGAGGGTCACATTCAACACTAGAGTTCAACAAAGATGGTGAGGACTTGGCCAAGAAGCATGAACAAATCTTGGTTGTGGGAGCACACGAACACAAAAAGTTTCCGGATAAGCATTTTTAAGGCTTAATCCGGACTGTCCGGATGATCCAAGTATCGTCCAGGGACCCTGTGAAGTGTAGGATGGCAGTGACCCTCTTGTCCTGCCTTAAAATCGACCACCGGGCCGAGTGACTTTCCGCTTACGGATGATCCTTTGGAAATCTTTATTTCCGGGACTTGCCTTCCGAATGACCACTAAGACTAGGACCTACTCCAACTGATTTCTCCTTAATTCCAATCTTTCTAAATCCTACTTCCAATGGGGAGGTGGTTCATCCAGGGAAGATGTCCCTTTATGGCTTCCTTCCGGTCTTCTCTCACGACCAGTCCGGATCGGCCTAATCCGTCTTGGCAAGTCACATAGAGAATCCAAAGGGTGTGCCATAACTACAACGACAGACAAATCCGGCTTCGGCCAGGGGTCTTCTCATCTGGGATAACTGGACGACCCATACCACTTTCCGGACTACCCCGCCCAGATACTGTGAGACCTCATCGACGGGTGGATGGCATAAGTCCGAACCTATTCGCAAACCTTACCCAGTCCCTCACGGCGGCTTTCTCACATAGACGTTATGCAGGCATCCGGAACAGTGAGGCTTCACTCCCACTACACACCGAAAGTGACCACCCCAATCCGGAACCCTAACTTACCCAGTTTCTCTTCCCTTTATGATAGACCGATCTGGCTATAGGTGGCTTGGAGTAATTAAGTCTGGGATAACTGGACGACTCGTACCACTTTCCGGACTACCCCGCCCAGATACTGTGAGACCTCATCGACGGCTGTATGGCGTAAGTCCGAACCTATTCGCAAACCTTACCCAGTCCTTCACGGCGACTTTCTCACATAGACGTTATGTAGGCATCCGGAACAGTGAGGCTTCACTCCCATTACACTCAAAAATGATACTCTCAATCCGGTAGTCGGATCTGATCCGGGCTTCTTCTCCCTTGTCCTATCCGTATTTCCTACTCATTCATTCTCTCTAGGGCTGCAACATTCTCCTAACAATCCGTGCACAAAACAAATCAAGTCATGTAGAGAACTTAGAGTTTTATTGAGTAGGGAGCAACAAAATACAACAAGGGAGAAGAGAACACTTCTCCAGCTCCTTATTCAGCCTAAATAGTGGCTGTAATCCCTAACTAAAGGTGGCGGCAAAGTTGGCCGCTCTCAGAAAAATCCCTAACTGTGAGAAATCTGGAACTTCGCCCTTCGCGGAATTTCTGGATCTCGATCCGCTTTTTGCGCTGACAAAATTTGAATTACAGGTTTTCCAAAGTCAAAATCTGCCTATTCATGTCTTTCCTAATTCTGTTCTACCTACAGTTGCACGCCTAACTCTAAATCAGATGGTGCGGTGCTTCTTCGAAGCCGTCCCTTTTTTAAGTTGACTCGCGGGCCCATTGATGGCGGAAGCACCTCCTCTGGGGGTCAAAAGACGTCGCTCCTGCAGCCGAGTAAAAACCTTCCTCATGTTTGGTGATGGAGTGACCTCCTCCTCGGAATCCTCCGCAGCTGATGCGCCTTTCCACGATCCGTCACCCGATCCGAAACGCACAACAGCCAACACCTTCTTCTTCTTGCGTGAGCTCTAACGGGGCGAATGGTTGCTTTCTGCCGTCCTCTCCCTGTTTCGGCCGCAAGAGACTGAAGCCGCCCGGCGCTCCCTGGCCGACATCCCTTGTGAGGGTGGGGGCACCCACCGGTCCACTATCATGCAATTCGGGGCAGGGGCTGGTGAGGACTGAGCCACGGGAGCCTTACCGCAATCCAGAGTCTTCGCCTTTTCCGGTGTCCTTGTTCTTTTCGGAGTCCTGGCCTTCTCTGGCGTCCGGGATCGCTTCGACGTCCGGGCCTGGCCCGGAGAGGGGCCCTGTCCTGACCTGGCGGACCGTTCCGTGCTCTTCCTGCGAACCTGAGGCGAGCGGGTCCGTTCAGGGATAGGGGTCGGTTCCGGATTCCTGGGGCCTGGGGGTTCCTGCTGGTTGACTGGGTCCGGCACCTGTTTGCGCTGAGGGAGTCAGTTCCACTTCACCTATGATTTCATAGAGGGTGGCCGTTGGCGATCCGGGTGGACCCGGATCGAGCATCCACCTGGGGGTTCCACGTGGAGGCAGGAGTTTCTGGATCTCTTTAAGTAAATCCTTCTTGGAGCGGGAGTACTTTACCAAAATCTGGAGAGTCTGTCGGGCTGAAGACGGATCCGCTGACTCCATCAACTGTGTTGAGTACAATATAATCTAAGGAGAAAAAGCTTCAATGTGGTCACCTAAGCATCAATACAGACAAGGGAGATTATAGCTTGAAGAATCTGGTACGAAGAAGCGAAGCAGAGGAAGCTGGAATGAAGAGGAACGGCTTCGAGACTCGGAGAGCCTCGGCCACGGGTATAGGGCTTCGGCCACGGGAATAAGATCCCCGCCACGGAGTTACAAGGGAATCACGCGGGGATAGGGCCCCTTTCCCACGGCTATGGGGCCACCAGCGGGTTAATGAAGGGGATATTAGGATTTTGGGTTAAGGACAATTTTGATAAGGAAGAAGGAGATATTATTAAGCATATAGGACTAGTAGAAGTATATAAGATTTTGTCAAGGACAATTATGTTAATGTAAAAGAAGGATGTTAGGTAATTATGAGGAATATATAGGAGTATATAGGAGTATTAAAGAGTATATAGGATTATGTTATGTCCTACTAGTATAATTTTGCTAAGTACAAATCACTTGGATTCAAATCAATCAATTGTGAAGGATTTGATTTGGAATATAGCCACGGCAAAGATATAGTGGAATCTTAGAGATACGAACAGTAGAGTGGTATAACGGTTAAAACCGTTTATGATAGATATCATCTACATACGACGGAGATAGATGGTTATCTAGGGAAGTGGAGTTAACAACCACTCTAAATATAGATTTTGAGTTATGAAGAAAAGACTATATAAAGGGAGCAATTTTAGGAGACTACACCTCATTTTCAATACAACGAAGTTATCTTAAATTTGAGCGTCAAAAACACTTAGTCTATTTTGTACCTCTCCTCTCGGAGCACTATTGCAATATACTTATCTTTTTCACAAATGGTGATCTCTCTCTCAACAATTGGACTTACAAGTTGTTAAAGTGGTACTTGTGACTTGAGTGATTGAACAACCGAGAGAAGAGTAGAACTCTTTTGAGTAAGAACTCAAAGAATAGTGTGAGGTTGAGAGACAAAGACTCAAAAAGACTTGAAGGAGAATTGGAACTTTGAGAGATGTTGAGATTAAACCTCAACGCTTGAAGGATAAATTGAGTGACCAAAAGCAAGCTATCTCTTAAATATAGAATTATGTTCAAGTGAGTGATTAAGTGAGAGTTAAGTAACTCCTCAAAAAGGAGTGAAAAGATTAAGCATGTTATACTTCCTAAAATGGAATTTATCATTATAAGATTGAATGCTACCTTTATGTATGCGATTGTGATTTGATGATAGAGACTATGATAAACTACTTACAACGATTGTTATTCAAATTGGAACTTCTTTTTTTGAAAATGTTTTGTGAGTTGTTGGATGTCATTATAAGTTGAAAGATTAACCAATCGGAAAGTAATTATCTCTCTTGAGCAAACACTCAAGAGAGAGTAATGTAAGAGTGATGTCAAGCATTCAAAGACTTTGAAGTGTTAATGGACTTCTTCTCGTCATCAAAAAACACTTTGCATTAAAAATATATTATTATAAACAAAGAACTACATATGTTGTTATGTGTGAACCACCAAAGTGATCCACCACTCCGTGGGGTCACTTTAGTTAGGTTTTTAGTATTAAAAGTTAGAATTAATAGTGAATTAGGGAGAAAATTAGTTCATTTAGCGTTTAGTTCAAAAAGGGGAAGGAAATTACCGAGGACTTCGGACCTTCACCCGTGAAGGGCAAAATCTAGTTTTAGGTAGAGTTAGTAAAAATGAAAACTAACAAGAGATAGAAATTAGCTAGTTAGGAAAATTAACTATCTAGGCAAGACCTAATTAGCAGGAAAAAACGTAGTTAGTGAAAGCAACTAGCTAAGAGGACTAAATTAGTAGAGCTAGCTAGACAAGGGTTAGTTTAGTACTTAGTGTGGGTCACGCAAGACAAGTGGAGGTGCTCGGCGTGAGAGGAAAATTAGCACGAAGACTTTGAGGAAAATAGCAAGGGGGCCACTTGCCCCCTTGCCAACTTGCTACCAAAAATTAGAACGAATGTGGAAGATTCCCGTCGGAGCCACCTCGGCAACGGGGTGGCAACCTCGACCGGGAAAACCCCCGAGCCAAAATTCCGGGAGGGGGTCAAAAAATGGAACCGGTGGTGGAGGGGTCCAACCCTTTTGTGAAAGGGTTTAAAAACCCCCTCTTCCCACCTTGAAAACCCCCTCTTCCCTTTAGAATTTGGGTGAAGCTCTAGTTCAAGATAGTTAGACAAAACTCCCTCATTTTTTTCCGATTAGTGGGCGAAACTCTACATCAATGTAGTTAGAAAGAACTACTCTTTCAATTTGATTAGCGGGCGAAGCCCTACTTCAAGATAGTTAGGAAAAAATCCTTTAGCATACATTCTCAATGGCCTAAGAGAAGGCTTGACAAACTCCTCTACTCTCTTTCCTAGTTAGAATGTGTGTTTATTAACACACCAACAAAATTCTTCCTTTCTTTTGTAGAGGTAGGTTGGATTGTAGAATTTTGAGTGAAGGCATTGGAGACCTCAGCTGCCAATGCCCTGAAGGCTAAGTTTAGAAGCTAAAACAAAATACTTATTATTTTTTTCTTAGAGAAATTTCCTATAGCTATCTATAGCCATTTCCCATTCGTGATTTGATCAAGATGACAATTAGTTATGGATTTTCAAAGATGGAGTAGAAAAATGGGTGGTCATGTGGGTAGTGGCTGCTGGATCAGACCTGCCAGTCCAATCAAAATTTAAATTCTAAAAAGTTATATTTTTCCCAAGTAGAACTTTTGTTTAGCTTTCCAGAATTGCTTAGAACGTTTGATTTGAGCATGATTTGAAGACGGGATACATAGTTTGAGAATTCTTGGTTGACTGCTGCATTACAGAGGGTCTACTGAATTCACTTTGACTTAACTTGTTGATTGCAGATTTTTATCGCATAGATCTTTTTAATATCTTTCCATGGCCATATAGAATGTTTGATTTGAGCATGATTTGAATTAGATATGAATTTTTGAAGACGGGATACATAGTTTGAGAATTCTTGGTTGACTGCTGCATTACAGAGGGTCTGCTGAATTTGTATTGGCCTAACCTACTGATGTCATAATTTTTCTAGTTAGAACTTTTTAATAGCTTTCCAATGGTATAAGGAAAGCCTAAATCCAAGTCGTAATGAATTCACTATGAATTTTTGAAGTTAGAAGTTAGATAGGTGGGTTGGAAGGATCGGTTGAATCGACCTCGCACTTCCAACCCTTATAACTTTTGCATTTCTTATCCGTTTAAGGTGATTTTTAGATCATTGGAAAGATAATTAAGTGCATTAAGTAGATATATTATGCTTAGGCCTAAAAAAATACTTTATATTTTTATTGTTAACTAAGGTACGCTTCCTATCAACTAGTTACAAGAAAGGAGGCAAGGTCGACGCCCGGAAAGTGGAACGAGGAAAGAAGTAGCGGCTCGGCCTACATCGAGTCCAAATCAACCGAGGAGAATTGAGGTAAATTAATTAACCTTAGCTTTCCATTTAGGGTTGGAGGGAGCACGGCGAAGGTACGTATTTCTAACCCATTCACCTATCTCGTAAGGTCAAGTGGTTTGACCACTTGACCGCCAAGGGGGTACCCAACTCCATTGTTTTTGGGGCCCCTTGGTATGTTTTGTGGTAGTAGCTTCATTTATTAGCAAGTTTCGTATGTGGTGAAGTCGGGTTAATCACCGACACGACCACTCTGAATGTTGTTGATGGAAAGGTGGGATTAATTGCCCACGAATCCATTATCATGTTGTTGGCCCCAAGGGTTGGAGGTGATGGCCCCAACCCTTGAAGATTGTGCAATAGGTTGAACACACAGGTTGTCCTATTCCCCGGTCCCATCAAGTTGAGTTTTCGTGGTCAAACCGTTTTAAACTAATTAATAACCAATATAATTTGTACAACCCCCGTGGGCAAAAACCAACCGGGAACTTAACTCGGAGGATTGATCCCAACCCCTCCGGCGGCAAAGATCAGAGGGTTAGGGTATCAATCAACCTTCAAAAGACCCGCACAGGGCCTTGAAGGGTTCGGGTTAGGGCGTGCACCAAACAGGTAGGTGGTGATGCCATAATTTATGAACTTAGTAATATAGACTTTGTGTAATCAACCTTAAACTAAGAAGAAAGATTGAGAGGGTGGGATTTAATCAAGGTCCCCCCGTTTAAAGAATTTAATTTATAAGAAGTAAGGAATTAGGTGTGGCCAAGGTAAGAGGTAAGGTTATTTCATTCATTAGGGTTAGATTGCCTTGATTCCAAGGCTGGTGCGTATGCGCGTAGACTAGGATAGACTAGGCATTAGGTTAGAAAAAAATAGATAATTCACTTAAGCACTTATTAATCTAGGCACAACCTACGGAAAGGACACGACGCGATTGACAAACCCCTCCACAAATCTAACTACTTAGAAAAAATCATAACATCCGGGTTCGGCTTGGGCACTTGCTAAGGCAGGCCACCCTCGCCGAAGGGCTTGTGCGGTACTTTTAGGCTCCCTCGGAGGGGGTGCCCAAAAGCACCACATTATGCTATATGTTATGGTGATGTGTGATTGAGTATAAATGAGATTGATATATATATATATATACATATTATCATATGTATATTTGATACGACTAACATTATATTATTATATTATAAGTAGTAACACTTGAGCTAAAAGAAAAAAAACTCAAGAACATGCAAACTTCTTCATCACTATTATAAGTTATAAAAGCAACATATTTGTAATGTTATTAAAAGAATATTGAAGAATGTGATTGAAGTTATTTAATTACGGAACTTATAACTACGAGCTTTAATTCTTTTGGAAACTTATATAAGTTGTTGAAGAATCCTATTGCTATCAAGTATTGAGGATATTACTATATATATATATAAATATACATATGGGATATGTTTTGAATGATATGGATGGAACTTTAGAGTATTGATACACCTCTTGAACCCTCTCTACCTTAGTTGTTCTCACGATCAATGAGCCTTACATCGAGAGTGAAAATAATTGAGATCGTTTAACTCCAATTAATTATATTCAAATCATAAGGAGAAGAGAGGTTACTAATTTTAAGACTGAGCATGTTAATGAGGCACGATAGTTCTCAAGCGAATATAAATTTACGTGATGCCGCACCGTGAGTCCTCTTAAGCTTATTTGCGAAGGAACGGCCCACGGCGCGCATCAAGCTGGTTGTAGAGGTGCGCCTTATTGACGATCTCTCCCGGATGGCCCACCAATTCCCGGACTCGGCTTAGTACCACGGTCTGTTCCGCCTGGTACTTCCGGATTTCCTCGCTCTTCTGAGTGAGCTCATGCGTCATTGCCACCACCTGCACGGTGAGCTGTGCCTTCTCCGTCTCGAGTGCCTCTAACTTTGACCGATCCGTCACCCTGGCAACCTCCCGGAGGATATTTCCTAGACCACAGTTGCTGAGCGTCCTGCTTACTCCGCGGATGATATGTTCCAGCTTCAAGTATTGGTTCTGGACGTGGGTCAGCTCTGCCCTGACTCGCTGGAAGGGAGTTTCCGAAAGCTCGACGTTGGACAGATCGATGTCCTTCCACGGTTGCTCTCGGCTGGGGCCGGCCTCGTGGCGGGGTTGCGGGGTGGTCGCTCTCCTTGGTTCCGGAACGGGAGCGGATGGGGGTGGTTCGGGAACGACAGGGTCCTCTGATGATTCCTTCCTTCCGGCTTCCATAATTTCGACTTCCGGACCCAGCTGTACACGACCTCGTCCTGCGCAATGGTCAATGCATCCTCCTCCGCTTGGACGACGTTATTTTGCGAGCCGTGAGCCGTGAGCCGTGAGCCTTGAGCTGTGAGCCGTGAGCAAAATTTTAGAATAATTTGCAAAAATTCGAAATTCTGGAGGAATATCTTAAATCAACAGCGAATATTCGAATATTCTCTTTTTGGAGGACCAAGGCTAACCTATGACCGTGGATTTTGGTTGCCTATTACCATATATATTGCACTACTTCATACATAATCAGAGCCAAATAAATGGCTTCTGTGAACCACCAGAGTTGGTCCACCACTCCGTGGGGTCACTTTAGTTAGGATTGATAGTGAATTAAAGGAAAAATTAGTTCATTTAGCGTTTAGTTCAAAAAGGGGAAGGAAAATTAACGAGGACTTCGGACCTTCACCCGTGAAGGGCAAAATCTAGTTTTAGGTAGAGTTAGTAAAAATAAAAACTAACTAGAGATAGAAATTAGCTAAGTTAGGAAAAAATAGCTATCTAGGTAAGACCTAGTTAGCGAGGAAAAAACGTAGTTAGTGAAAGCAACTAGCTAAGAGGACTAAATTAGTAGAGCTAGCTAGACAAGGATTAGTTTAGTACTTAGTGTGGGTCACGCAAGATAAGTGGAGGTGCTCGGCGTGAGAGGAAAATTAGCGCGAAGACTTTGAAGAAAAAATAGCAAAGGGGCCACTTGCCCCCTTGCCAACTTGCTATCAAAAAATTAGAACGAATTCGGAAAATTCCCGTCGGAGCCACCTCGGCGATGGGGTGGCAACCTCGACCGGAAAAACCCCCGAGCCAAAATTTCGGGAGGGGGTCGAAAAATGGAACCGGTGGCGGAGGGGTCCAACCCTTTTGTGAAAGGGTTTAAAAACCCCTTCCTTCCACCTTGAAAACCCCCTCTAGTTGTTGATTAGTGGGCGAAGCCCTAGCTCAATGGAGTTAGACAACTCTTCTCTCTTCTTCTAATATTTGGGCGAAGTCCTGCTTCAAGGTAGTTAGAAAAAAATCTTTTAGCATACATTCTCAATGGCCTAAGAGAAAAGCTTGAAAAATTCCTCTACTCTCTCTCCTAGTTAGAATGTGTGTTTATTAACACACCAATAAAATTCTTCCTTCCTTTTGTAGAGGTAGGTTGGATTGTAGAATTTCGAGTGAAGGCATTGTAGACCTCAGTTGCCAATGCCCTGGAGGCTTAGTTCAAAAGCTAGAACAAAATACTTATCATTTTTCTATTAAAGATATTTCCTATAGCTATCTATAGCCGTTTCCCATTTATGATTTGGTCAAGATGACAATTAGTTACGGATTTTCAAAGATGGAGCAAAAGAAACGGGTGGTCCTGTGGGTAGCGGCTGCTGGATCAGACCTACCAGCCCAATCAAAATTTTAATTCTAAAAAGTAATATTTTTTCCAAGTAGAACTTTTGTCTAGCTTTCCAAAATTGCTTAGAACGTTTGATTTGAGCATGATTTTAATTAGATATGAATTTTTGAAGATGGGATACATAGTTTGAGAATTCTTGGTTGATTGCTGCATTACAGAGGGTCTGCTGAATTCACTTTGGCTTAACTTATTAATTTCATATTTTTATCACATAGATCATTTCAATATCTTTTCATAGTTATATAGAACGTTTGATTTGACTATGATTTGAATTAGATATGAATATTTGAAGATGGGATACATAGTGTGAGAATTCTTGGTTGACTGCTGCATTACAGAGGGTCTGCTGAATTCACTTTGGTTTAACTTGTTAATCACATAATTTTATCAAATAGATCTTTTTAATACCTCTTAATGGCTATATAAAACGTTTGATTTGAATAAGAATTGAATTAGATAGGAATTGTTGAAGATGAAATACATAGTTTAAGACTTCCTGGTTGACTGCTATATTACAAGAAGTCTGCTGAATTTTTATTGGCTTAACCTGCTGATGTCATAATGTTTCTAGTTAGAACTTGTTAATAGCTTTCCAATGGTATAAGGAAAGCCTAAATCCAAGTCGTAATGAATTCACTATGAATTTTTGAAGTTAGAAGTTAGATAGGTGGGTTGGAAGGATCGGTTGAATCGACCTCGCACTTCCAACCCTTATAACTTTTGCATTTCTTATCCGTTTAAGGTGATTTTTAGATCATTGGAAAGATAATTAAGTGCATTAAGTAGATATATTATGCTTAGGCCTAAAAAAATATTTTATATTTTTATTGTTAACTAAGGTACGCTTCCTATCAACTAGTTACAAGGAAGGAGGCAAGGTCGACGCCCGGAAAGTGGAACGAGGAAAGAAGTAGCGGCTCGGCCTACATCGAGTCCAAATCAACCGAGGAGAATTGAGGTAAATTAACTAACTCTAGCTTTTCATTTAGGGTTGGAGGGAGCGCGGCTAAGGTACGCATTTCTAACCCACTCACCTATCTCGTAAGGTCAAGTGGTTTGACCACTTGATCGCCAAAGGGGTATCCAACTCCATTATTTTTGGGGCCCTTTGGTATGTTTTGTGGTAGTAGCTTCATTTATTAGCAAGTTTTGTATGTGGTGAAGTCGGGTTAATCACCGACACGACCACTCTGGATGTTGTTGATGGAAAGGTGGGGTTAATGGCCCACGAATCCATTATCATGTTGTTGGCCCCAAGGGTTGGAGGTGATGGCCCCAACCCTTGAAGATTGTGCAATAGGTTGAACACACAGGTTGTCCTATTCCCCAGTCCCATCAAGTTGAGTTTTCGTGGTCAAACCGTTTTAAACTAATTAATAACCAACATAAATTGTACAACCCCCGTGGGCAAAAACCAACCGGAAACTTAACTCGAATGATTGACACTACCCCCTCCGGCGGCAAAGATCGGAGGGTGTAAGTGTTAATCGACCTTCAAGAGACCCGCACAGGGCCTTGAAGGGTTCGGATTAGGGCGTGCACCAAACAAATATGTGGTGATGCCATAATTTATGAACTTAGTAATATAGACTTTGTGTAATCAACCTTAAACTAAGAAGGAAGATTGAGAGGGTGGGATTTAATCAATGTCCCCCCGTTTAAAGAATTTAATTCATAAGAAGTAAAGAATTAGGTGTGGCCAAGGTAAGAGGTAAGGTTATTTTATTCATTAGAGTTAGATTGCCTTGATTCCAAGGCTGGTGCGTCTGCACGTAGACTAAGATAGATTAGGCATTAGGTTAGAAAATGAAATCATGTTATAACCTATTTCAAGGATGATGTGATTGCCCAATTTGCGTATTTAGAGTGATGGTTTCAACAAATCATGGGGTGCCGATGTCGTCTATTACTTTGTAAAAGTTTAGAGTTCTTTGTGATGGTTTTAATTATTGTGAATTTTTCAAGAGCAAGTGAAAAAATATATATAAAATAAAAAATAGATTAAGAAACGATTTTTAAATATTATATATATAATTAAATTAAACCATTGGTCTATACTAAAGTGACAAACATGGCAATGCACTTCAAATTTAATGCATTTTTAGCTAAGTATCTATATCACTTTCAGTTTCAACTTTTAAAGGAAACCATCGGACAAAAGTGACCATGAAACATGATCTATTTGATGCCATGTAGGAATCGATGTATATTTTACATCCATCTTGCATTCACATACTCCATTGGCCATTCACATATTCTCATTGCCCATGTAAACACATTAAATCATAATTTGAAATAAGTATAAAAAACTTCAATTATAAAACTATAAAACTTAAAGTATAAAATTATAAAATACAAATAATTTAAAATAAAATATGAAAAGTTTGAATTCTAGAAATATAAAATATCTAACTTGACACTATCATACATGTGTAGATAGAAATGCTTTGGAAATACTTATGATGCAGCCATCAATTACAAAGATGCATGTTTGATTATTTATTGTCAAGCGTTTGGTTCATTGGTGGTTGAAAATACCTATGATGACATTGTAATCCACGAAAATGTATTTTTGAATTTTTATTGTCATGTGTATTGTTTTCAAAGGACAAGACGATGAGGTACATCAAAGATGGTTATGAGCAAATGAGAAAAAGGCAGTGTCAACATTTCCAACCTTATGATTGGGTTTGGGGTTCCTGCAACGAAGTCCTCGACAAATGGACCAAGGTGACGTCAACATTCTTCAAGGAGTTTTGAGGTTGTGTTATATGTGGTGTTGCAAAGTTATTACGCAGAAATAAAAAATATCGATCTGTACCAAATCCAAATATTGATACATCTAGTCCTCTTGTTCAACCGGGATGCACTCCATATGGATTTGCCAACGTGTATTTGGCAAAATACACAACCAACGCAAAAGGCAACATAATGCACTTGTGCATGAAATGTTACATGAACCAAATGAAACCCGCAAATGCCCCATATGTTGTATAGCACACATCATCATACTCAAAATCCATTGTTTTGACGCACCCTTTACATGTCCAACTGTTATCATTTCCAAACATTGATTTACACATTCAATCAAGAAATTGGGGCTTCTCGATTGGCCAACTACTTGAGACAACCTTATTGAACAGTCCATTGTTAAGCTAGGATTTCAAAACTATAAAACAACAAAACTATAACGATTGAGGAATTGTCTTCAACTATTGGTCCCATCCTAGTGCAAAATATGCATAGCAATCTTCTATTTTGTAAATAGTATTCAAGCAACCACAAAAAAACACGAGCATGTGCATCTTGACACTTGAGATAATATCTAATATTATACAACCAAACGAGATGCACGTTGAACCTCAATGTTGTCCCTTATCATACATCCTTGGTATTGGTGTGGGGTGCACATTTGAATCTGCAACATATAAACACAACATATTGATCATACTATCTATTGAAATATGCAATGAAATGTGAGCCCCATGGTTCCATAAACTTGAACAAAAAAATGCCGAACAATTGGGACTCCACGGAGCTTCTAACGCACAACTCAAATTCATATCGTCTTTTATAATAGCTAGACCGGTGTCACCTTCAGAAGCGGCGCTTGCATGCTTGCAAATACCGATTGTCCAAAAAAATATTGTTGTCAAATACATCGACTCCAAACCACCTACACTATGAACAAGAATGGTCACTAGATCAAAGGTACTAGGCTTTCATCCCATTGATATTTATTGTAATAAACCAGATGAATGCGAGGACATGACATTCATTAATTACTTCAAGAGGTTCGACATGGAAAAAATATGCCGACGTAATGTACCATCTATTGGAACAAACATGTTTGGTTTCCACATGTATGAAACCCATAAAGTCACGAGGTTCACAAACTTCCACCCGACCCACAATTTAGAGGCTTTCTTCTTTAACGTCCTCCTTCGTACCATTCTCTTTAGAATAGAAAATGATCTTCTCTTAAACACAAACAATGAAAAAATTTATATCCGTGAATGTCAAGATCATGGAATCATCTCGAACTTGGATACCATTCAAGAGTATTTATTGGAATACGCACATCGCAACCTCATAGACATAGAGAAACGATTGCAACTTATGGAAGACCATGCATACTTGAACCCTGAACACATACCACAAGACATTCATGTCTCGATTCCGTTATTGGATCATACAAGAGTGAATTCAAAACAAACACCAAAACATATTGACCACGTGTTCGATATTGATATTAGAGATATGGTGCTCACTGAAGAACAACAACACGTTATGGACAACATTGTTAAAAATCCACATGGATTACATATCCTCATAGGCACTCCGGGAAGTGGCAAAACATTCTTTGTGAAATACATTGCCCAATATTTTCAAAAACAAAATAAAATAATCATTCTTTCTGCAATCACGAGAGTAGCTGCACTTAGATTTTTCAGGTCGGCATCTACAGTCCACACCATATTCCGTACACCTACACATGGCTATTTGTCTGTATTACCTGAACTGAGCCCCGTTTTGACTAAATTAAAGAACGCAAACGTCATAATCATTGAAAAAATGTCAATGATGACTAGCAATATGTTGTGTGCAGTGGAACAACGCCTCAAACAAAGCACCCACATCACGGACACATCTTTATTCCAAAATAAGCTCTTGCTATTAGTTGGGAACCTTGCCCAACTACCTGCGATATATATACACACACCTAAAGTTCCAGACGTTATTTGTAAAACATGCCATATCACCTTGTGAGCACAATTACGTGCCCACATTTCAAATTATTGTAGGAAGACCTAACCGCTCTGGTTTGCATTTTTATTGAGTTATTTTTAGAGCTTGAAAGGGTTGAAGTTTCGAGTGTTCATGCTAATTAAGTTAAGTCGTGAAACTGTGTGCAATTAAAATGAAAAGACTAAAAATAAGTAATTTAGTCCATTTAAGTTTTGGGTGACACTTAAGCTCAAGAGGGGTGGCCTTTGATTAATGTTCGTTTAGGAGTTGACTGTTGTTTTGTTAAGGGGGAAGGCCTTTAAGAAAGAGGCCAGTGGAGGCTAGGGAGAAGGAGAGCCGGGCGAGGGGGTCCTATCCCCGCTGGATTTCGGGGAACCAGGAGGAGGGCCAGGGACGAAGCTCGAAGGTGGGAGAGGGCAAGCAAGAGGGAGCGGTAGAAAACGGGGGCCTTAGGAGGCAGGGTACCGGATTTTGGAGAGAATGTGGGGGTGGAATGTGGATCCAGGCGGGTAGCAGCCGCATTCCCGAAGGCGAACCAGATTCAGAGGTAGGAGCTTGAGTTTAGTAGCAGCCGCATTCCCGAAGGCGAACCAGATTCAGAGGTAGGAGTTTGAATTTAGTAGCAACCGCACTCCCGAAGGCGAACCAGATTCAAAGATGGGCATTTGAATCCAGGCGGTAGCAGCTGCATTCCCGAAGGTGAACCAGATTCGGAGATCAGAGCCTGGAATTGGGGGCATCTGGCCCAGAGGCTTTGAAGCTTGGGTTCAGAGGTTAGCTGCTGGGTTCTAAGGCCGCAGTTCAACTCCGAAGGGGGAAGGTGATTCTAAGGCCTCAAGGGCTGGGGTTAAGGGTGCAACTAAAGTTGGGAGCCGAGGCTTAATTATGAGCTGACAAGTGGATGTGAATGTGATGCACCCAACAAGGTAGCTAGAGAAGAAGTGGATCTTGTGAGGGAATCAGTTAAGGGGGTTTAAGGTACCTCAATGTGTAAGGAGATACTTAGAGTGCTAGAAATTGGATTAGTTAGTGAGTAGGACATGCATTAGGTAGGAGGTTAGGGTAGAAGAAGATGTGGTGTGGTTGTGTGCAATTACCATCATAGGTGCATCAGTATTTTTGAATACTAATGTCCTGTGTGTTTAATAAAAAGAGTGTGCTTTGTATTTAAATGTATTGGAGCATGAGTATGGAGTTCCGAGGCTAGGAAATGACAAAGACATGTGAACCATAAATTTCCACCTGGACCACAGACGCATAAGGGTGGGGGTTTATGGCTAACACATCTCTGCTCCATGTTGGGTAGCTACCAAACAACACACGTTTTGAACATCTGTCAGGCATGCATCCAACCCAATATACCTCAATTTTCTAAACATAGTATGACATCGACCACCTACAAAAATAGAGATCAAATACACACTTAACGCGTGCTACATTGACAAGGTTGTGCTCCCATACTACATAGATGCAACCGCGACGATCTTATGTTCGCACCGCAAAGATGTCACCGTATACAATGACATCATATTCAAAGCAATTTTTGCCCCAACAAAGAGAATTCTTGTGACATTTGATACAAATTCCACCGAAGCTCACAATGTATCAACATGGTTGAATGACACAAAATTCGATCAACTTCATCATGTGGCTGTAGGTGCGCTTGTTATGTTCACATCAAATGTCAATGTTACAAAAGGTGTTGTCAACAGTGCAACTACAACGGTAACATCGGTCCATACAGACAACCATGGTGTGGTCACAACCATTGGTGTTCAACTCATAGGGACATCGACGCATATCTTCTTAAAACGTCACAATTTCCAACACAAGTACACATATGAACAATACTATTACAAAGCATTGTTCCCAATAGTTCTAGCATACACAATGACCAGCCACAAATCACAAGGTGCTACAATATCAACCAAGGTTATTGTTGATATTCAAAATGCATTTGCGCCTAGATTAACTTATGTCATGCTATCTAGAACCACAACTAGGCAAAACCTAAAGATTATAAGAAAATTGGTATCGTCAGACCTCATTCCATGCCCACTTCTTGGCACAACATGATTCCTTCCATTACGATCAACACATCATGGAAATCACCCAACTTGGATTGAAGCAACTTTTACTATTAATGCAATTAAATCTATCAAAAACACCTCAAATATCACAAAATCTATGATGCACTATTACATTATGTGATTGTTGTTACTTTGCCACGCAAAATAATCCTAGAGACTTGAGAGCAGTCAATTCAAGGAAGCAGATTATGTGTTTTTTCAATCCTAAAAATATATTCGATTCAAAATACAACACATTCTTAATTGATTGAGAGACATGCGGACAGACAACAAGCAATTGATCGATCGAGTCTAGAAAGAAAGAAGGAGGAAAATCAGTGGAAAAGGAGGATGACAAGATGATCTGTCCAATTATTTGAAAATTTAGATTCCAAGTAGAAGAGAAGAAATGTCTCACCATATCCCAATTGTCATATCGCCACATCGCAACATTCAGATCCCATTGGGTATCGTCTTGCTAAGGAGGCCTATGTGCAGTCAACCGAACCCGACTACATTATTCCAGGGCAACGAAGGCCAATCATGGTTTCAGGGCTTCGGGTAAGACATCGTCCTTCAGCAAAGTATCCTCCCTCCTTAACGAGGATTTGACCTTTGGTTTATTGTGGAAAA
Source organism: Polytrichum formosum (assembly GCA_964035585.1). NCBI lineage: Eukaryota > Viridiplantae > Streptophyta > Polytrichopsida > Polytrichales > Polytrichaceae > Polytrichum > Polytrichum formosum. Next base: position 9,369,965 of record OZ037938.1, on the reverse strand, counting down.
TTTGCATTTGATATTTTGTCAATTGCACCACTTTATTTTGCAGCTTTTATGCCTTGTGGGGCCTTTTCAAATACAAATACTCTATAACATCTGCACATGGAATCTGTGCATTGAACATGGTGTGCTTGGTTGTGCAGCTACGGCCGTTCCCGAATAAAAATACCGTCAGTTTTAAAGCTTTAAAGCCAATTGGTCGTGAGTTGAAGATTGTAAGCAAGGTACATTTACTTCTTCTCCTTCAGTCATCCACATGCAATGCACTTGGACCGAATATGATATTTGGTAGATGTGTAGGGAGTGTCTTATTTTCTCTATAGTGGGTGTTTCCACATATTGAACACGTGAATTTTTTTAAATACAACATCCCTAAATATTTGTAAAATCTAGCAGATCTCCTAGTGCTCATCATGTTGTGATGCTATGAAGCTGGTTCCCTTTATTTCACTCCAACAAGTACAACAAGTTGTTTGATTTGGTCTTCAGCCACATGTTAGCTTCAGAATGTTTATATGCACTTGATGGAAGAGCTTCTGAACCGATAGTGTACGTGGTGATTATATTTGGGGTGTGGAATCAGTTTCTACACAAAGCATTTGACCTCATGCAGATACCTTCCAGGGGTCCAAAATTGATGGCAATTTCAAAATGTAAGTGGAATATCCCAAACGAGTTAGATTAAGCTAATCATAAGTTAGCTTAAAAATGGAAGCATGTTGTGAACAATCTAGATTGTATTTTTTGGATGAGAAAACGTGAAGTTCATGAAGCCAACATGTAATCATACCTTCAAGATATCAATCTAAGGTTTTTTAAAGGTGTGTTATTGAGCAAATCGTGATCAAGTTTGGTCTTAAGCTCAATCCCATATTTTCTAGGTTGCCTTTTGGATGAACTTGGTGTGAACAAACTATCGGAGGCCTCAGGTTCCAGGTTCAGAGCCCACGTGCCAAGTGACCCACATCATTGCAACACCGCCTCTCCTACGTGGGCCTCTTCCTCCCACCAACGGTGGGGCCTCGGCCCCGAGTGGCTCATTCCAAATATGGAATGGTCTAACTCCAATGCACCTCATCAAGAGTTGTCTAACTCATGTGCACATGTTTTCAATCTAGAATGGTCTAATTCCAATATAATAAATGTAGAGATGTCTAACTCCAGTGCACATGTTGTCAATTTGGAGTTGTCTAACTCTAGTCCATCCATCTTCAACTGGGAGTTGTTAAGCTCCCGTCATCCTCGCCTTACACACTGATACATGTGGTTAGAATATTCAATCATCCATCAATATTTCTAGTTACATATTTTACAACTACTAGGCCCTATAATGTGCAAGGAAGGCCTACTTGTGGATCCTAAGAAGATTGGAGCGATTACGTTATTGCCACCTCCAACTATCGCAACCCTTGCTAGTTCCCCTTAAATTACTTTGTCATTTTTCATTTTAGCAAGGATTACAAGCCCTAACCCTTCGCATACCGCGATACAAAGGGTTAGCTCCCCATACCGCGGAACTTCTTAATTCATAGGAGGGGGACCAACCTTCCTACTCTTTCATTCGGGACTCACCCTGTCATCAGTAACCAATTCTTAAATGTGGACTTCCATCCATGGAAGTCCAATCATATGTTGATCATTGTGTTGCCGGAGCAACTGTGAGCTCAATTATGTGCCCACATTTCAAGATTAACCTTAAAATGGTTCAAACACAAGGATTTGCATTTTAGTTTGGGGTGGGTTAGAGGTTAGTATGCATTGGTGTTTTAAAAAGGATTTAAATTAGTTGAAGTTGTGTGGTGTGATTGGGTGTTATTTTAATGTCGTGAAAACCATAAACAAATAATTGGTGTGTTTGACTTAAGGGCATGTTAATCAAAGTGACTCGTCCTTAGGTAATTGGGTTAGGCTTCGAGGGTGCCCCTTTAAGGGGAGGTGAAGGCCCGAATTGGGGTTGAAGTCAAGAGAGCCGAGGGGGGGGTTGATCCTTGCTGGATTTCCGTTAGTTAGGGGTGAGCTTCCAGGGAGGTGGACACTTCGAAGCAAGAAAGAAGAATGAGATGCGGGAGCGAGAGGGGGGGGGGGGCTGCAGCCAGAGTTCGGAGGAAGAGGCATGCACAACTTCGGCCAAGTTACAAATGTGGATCAAGATGGCTTCGGCCAGGCTTGAAAGCAAATCAGAGGTGAGGCTTAGGCCAAGTTAAAATGTGGATCGGGTGTGGCTTCGGCCAGATTTGACTGTGAATCAGGGTGTGGCTTCGGCCATAATCCGAATGAGCAACCAAGTGTGGCTGTGGCCAGGCTTGAAGGTGAATCAGAGGCGAGGCTTAGGCCAAGTTAAAATGTGGATCAGGTGTGGCTTCGGCCAGAGTGCAGATGAGCAACATGAGAGGGCTTCGGCCAGATTTGACTGTGAATCAGGGTGTAGTTGCCGCCAGAGTTTGGAGGAAGAAGCATGCACAGCTTCGGCCAAGTTACAAATGTGGATCAAGGAGGGCTTAGGCCAGGGTTGACTGTGAATTAAGGTGTAGTGGCAGCTAGAGTTCAGAGGAGGAGGCAGGCAAGGCTTCAGCCAAGTTTAACTGTGAATCAAGGTGGGCTGCGGCCAGAGTGTGAGTGAAAGAGAAAACAAGTGCTTGGCCAGAAGTTGATGCGAATCTAGGTGGTAGGGTTAATCAAGAAGTAAGATTAGTGAGAGGCTTAGTTAGATAAGGCTTAAGGAACCTCCAATGTGTGGAGGGTTGCCTTAGGTCTCTAGGGGTAGATTAGTTAGTTGAATTTCACACTTATTATGTAGTCAATAGGAAGAGTAAGAAGGTGTAGTGTGGTTGGGTGTAATGAAACATTATGGGTGCATAAGTGTTTTCTCAATGCTAATGCCCTGTGGGTTTTAATAAAAAGAGTGTGCTTGCATTTAATTTTGTTGGAGCATGAGCATGGAGTTCTCGAGGCTAAGGGATGACAAAGACATGTGAGCCATAGATTTCCACCCGGATATAGATGCATAAGGATGGGGGTTTATGGCTGACAGCAACACTACAACAACCAGAGCCATACTAGGCAACTATGTCCTCACATTGGGCCAATGCCCATGGAGGCTTTGCCGTTCGGCCTCGGGTGGGTTCGATCACACCACCTCCCCCCCATATAAGCCTCTAGGACTCTAGGCAAGGCCCCTACCCCATCACCAAGTAATCTTTTGTCTCTCTCCCAACACTTGGGGCCAAGTAGACATTTTCCCTTAGCCGCTAGGGCTAGAAGCCCCCAGCAGCTTCATACCCCATAACTTCTTCATATGGTTTTTGACGCGAACAATTGATCATTTCATTCTTATCTAAATTTCATGTAGATGCCGATGGACTACTCATTTGCCCCATTCGGACAAGTACTTATGAAGTTATGCCTATTCAAAGTTTGGCAGTCCCGGGAGCCACTCCCAGGTCATTTCTGTTCCAGGGCGATGTCTTGGAACAACGTCCCACTCAAATTGCCATATCTCTTAGCCTTCTCAAATTTTTTTGTTCTTCCTTTTTTTATTACTAGCTTCTTAGTCATTGATTTCGCCATGAAATTTTATTTAATATACAAAAGTTAAAATCTCATGTACATATTCACAATCTGATAATATATATATATATATAAATATTATCACAATACGCAAAAAAACTATTTTATAAATGTACACACCTACCAATTTTGTTATTTTATCTACTCATAATCCTTAAAAATCATTGTTTTTCATCTTCTTACACCTAAACAAATTTAATGGCTTTTCATAAATACTCACTCCATAAGTTTACAATCTTTCGTTTCTCGCTCACACATGCATTTTTTTCATGCAAACATTTACATCTACAAATTTGTTATTTGTCTTTTCCAATTAACTGTGAACCCTCGTAGTGGTCCACCACTCCGTGGGGTCACTTTTATATAGAATTTTAGTATTAGAAGTTAGAATTAATAGTGAATTAGGGAAAAAATTAGTTCAATTAGCATTTAGCTCAAAAAGGGGAAGGAAAATTACTGAGGACCTTGGGCCTTCACCCGTGAAGGGAAAAAATCTAATTAGGGAAGAGTTAGTCAAAATGGAAATTAACTAGTGATAAAAATTAGGTAAGTTAGGAAAAAATAGCTAACTAGGTAAGAGCCTAGTTAGCGGAGAAAAACATAGCTAGTGAAAACAACTAGCTAAGATGATTAAATTAGTAGAGGCTAGCTAAGCAATGATTAGTTTAGTAGTTAGTGTGGGTCACGCAAGACAAGTGGAGGTGCTCGGCGTGAGAGGGCAAATTAGCGTGAAGACTTTGAAGAAAATAATAAGGGGATCACTTGCCCCTTTGCCCTTTGCCAATTTGATGGCGAAAATTAGAACGAATTCGGAAGATTCCCGTTGGAGCCACCTCGGCAAAAGGTTGGCAACCTTGAGCGGGAAAACCCCCGAGCCAAAATTTCGAAAAGGATTCGAAAAGTGGAACCGATGGCGGAGGGGTCCAACCATTTTTTGAAAGGATTTAAAACCCCCTCCTCCCATCTTGAAAACTCTCTCTTTTCGTTGATTAATGGGCAAAGCCCTACTCTAAGTAGTTAGAAGGAGAACTCTTTCAATTTTCTAGAATTTGGGCGAAGCCCTACTTCAATGTAGTTAGGAATTTTTTTTTTGCATATCTCTAGTAGTAAGTCTGAGGAAAAACTCCTCCCTACTTTCTTTTAGCTAGAATGTGTGTTTGTGAACACACAAAAAATTTCTTTCCTCCATAAAAGTAGGTTAGAATGCAAGTCAACTATTGAGGTATTGCAGATCCTGGCCACTAATGGCCTGAATGCTTAGGCTAACGCTTGAAACCAAAATTTAGTATTTTTTCTTGTAGAGATTTTCTATAGTTATCCATAGACGGTTTCCATTTGCAAATTGATTAAGATAGCAATTAGTTATGATTTTCCAAAGTTAAGGAAAAAACTAAGATGTTCACTTAGGCAGTGGCTGTTGGATCAGACCTGTTGATCTTATCAAAAAATCAATCCAAAAAACAAATATTTTTGCCAAGTAGAGCTTTTGTTTTGCATTCCAGGGCTATTTAGAACATGTGATTTGAGTGAGTTATGATTTAGTTATGAATTTTCAAAGATGAGGTACATAGTTTGAGCGTTTCTAGTTGACTACTGCATTACAGAGAGGCTGCTGGATTGATCTGGGCTTACTCTGAAAATATCATATTTTTCTCTTATAACTCTTTCTAACAATTTTTCCAAAATGTTTAGACCTCTTGATTTGAGTGAGTTATGATTTAGTTATAAATTTCCAAAGGTGCAGTACATAGTTTGAGCAAGTCTAGTGGACTACTACATTACAAGGAGGCTGGTGGATGTATCTTGGTTTGCTCTGCAAATTTTATTTTATTTTCTTATAGTTCTTTCTAATAGCTCTCTAGAGATGTTTAAAACTCTTGATTTGAGTAAGTAATGAATTAAATATGGATTTTTGAAGTTGAAAGATAAATTGAATAGACACTTTACTTTTAAACCTTATAACTTTTGCAAATTTTATCCGATTTAAGTGAATTTTAGGTCCTTAGAAAACTAATAAGGTGAACTAAATGAATTAATTATAATAGGACCAAGATTACAATAAACTAAATTGAAGTTTAACCGCAACCAAGTTAGCTTCAAGGACGGAGACGAAATCAACGTCCGGAAGGTGGAGCAAGGCGAGGAGGTGGCGGCTCGGCCGACATCGAGCCCAATCGAACGAGGAGCATTGAGGTAAGCCACTAATCCTAGTCTTCCATTTAGGATTGGAGGGAGCACGGCTAAGGCACACAATTCTATACCTACTCACCTATCTCGTAAGGTCAAGTGGTTTAACCACTTGACCGCCAAGGGGGTACCCAACTTCATTGTTTTTGGGGCCCCTTAGTATGTTGGTGATAGTAGTTTTGATTATTAGAAAGTTTCGTATGTGATGAAGTCGGGTTAATCACCAACACGACCACTCTGAATGTTGTTGATGGAAAGGTGAGTTTAATGGCCCACGAAGCCATTATCATGTTGTTGGTCCCAAGGGTTGGAAGTGATGGCCCCAACCTTTGAAAATTGTACAATAGGTTGAACATACAAATTGCTTTATTTTCCGGTCCCATCAAGTTGAGTTTTCGTGGTCAAATCATTTTAAACTAATTAATAATCAATATAATCTGTACAACCCCCGTGGACAAAAACCAACCGGAAACTTAACTCGGAGGATTGATACTAACCTCTCCGGCGGCAAAGATCGGAGGGTTAGGATATCAATCAACCTTCAAGAGACCCATACAGGGCCTGGAAGGATTCGGGTTAGGGTGTACACCAAACATGTAGATGGTGATGCCATAATTTATGAACTTAGTAATATAGACTTTGTTTAATCAACCATCAACTGAGGAGGAAGGTTGAGAGGGTGGAACTTAATTAAGGCCCCCCGCTTAGAGAATTTAATATATAAGAGATAAAGAATTAGATGTGGCCCAAGGTAAAAGATAAGTTGATTTCATTTATTAGGGTTAGGTTGCCTTGATTCCAAGGTTGGTGCGTCTGCGCGTAGACTAAGATAGATTAGGCATTAGGTTAAAAAAATTAATGTAGCTTAGATAATTATCTGAAGCATTCAAAATCTAGGCACAACTTGCCGAAAGGACACAACGCAATTATCAAATCCCTCCACAAGCCGAAACACTCATAAAAAATCATAACATCCAGATTCGGTTTGGGCACATGTTAAGGCAGGCCACCCTCACCGAAGGGTTTGTGCGGTACTTTTAGGCTCCCTCGGAGGGGGGTGCCCAAATGCACCACATTAACACTCACCATCTATTTCATCATCTTACATACACACCCATCCACCAATTTTATTCTTTTGCATACACACAGTCCTTCAAAATACACTGTTTTTTACTTTTTATATACATAAAAAATCCATTCTTTTACAAACATGAAAACCCACAAACTTCATTTTTTCTCTTACATACATGCATAAAATTTCAATGTTTTTTTGACACAGACAATCAAATCAAAAGATGTATAGTCCTTCACTTTTTTTCTTCTCATATACATATATTTTTAAAACATACAATTTACTTGAAATCTTAAATACCGAAGTGAACATAATTGAATCGAAAGAAAGTTAAGACGTTCGTAGTTTTAATAAGTGTTGGTGAGTTGAACTAAAAGACAACAATCAATGCTTGGAAAGTGTGCAAATTATTTGAGTATTTAGAATACTTATCTTGAACAAGATGGAAGTTCTAATCTAATGGAGTGGAAAACTTCTCCTCTCCTTGTTTCCTCCTCTCTTCCTTCCCTTCCACAAAAGTAAAAATCCATACATTGCTATAAACATCCTCTTCTCCTTAAATCCTCAAAGAGATCTCAATGAGAGACATGAGTAAAAGAAAAATAAAGGATGAAAACCGGACAATATTTTAAAACGGGCACAATCGTCTTGCTGGTTTGTTGGATTTTTTTTAATCCCTAATGTCATGTGTGACTGTAATTTGGTCGTGAACAATTCACTGTAACCCTTTTAACACAAATGCCAATGGTGTTTGGATTTTTTGAACTAACTCCTCTTGTTCATGTCCATGTTTGCTATGTCTTGTCACCTAAATAATTTAGATTCAACAAAGTTTGCTATTTTTGGATTAATTAAAATATGGGAGTGTACTCTCAACAAATTTAGAGTGAAACCAATCCACGAATGTATGCTTGACATTTGTCACCTTCGCAAAACGGAGAAGATACACACAAGGTGCAAAGTTTTTTCGCTAGACGCAAGTGTGTGCCAGTCACTGATGTGGGCGTACTCCGTGGCATTCGATTATCGTTCTATTTCCTTAAATTCTCCTTGGCTTGGTCCTCACACAATTGGTGGCGATTAGCAATGAGGCCAGGATATCCCTTGAGAATCTCACAAAATTTTCTTTGCCTTCATGACTAAGGCGCAGTCAGGGTTATATTACCAAGTGGCCCGATGTGGAATACAGGGATGAGGTGAACGTCAACGTGGATGCTTTCTGAAGCTTCCTGCTGCAACTGGGAACTCCGCAATTGTTACTTAAGTTCCGGATGCTTGGTGAGCGTTAATGGCGAGCGAGGGGAGTTCGATGTCTCCCCGGACAGGTGCTTAAATCTCCACCTCGTTCGCCTCCTGAATTAAATATCTATCTCCCATCCAGCTCTTTCTTTTGTTCCATCATCATGGCGTCGTTTGCTGGATAAATGTTTTCGCATTTAATTTGTTTTCATAATGTGCAGTTTTCGTACATCCCCAGAATGAGCCCGAGGAGATCGTTTTCCTAGTCCTTCTGGGTGACTTGTTTAGAACAATGCCGTGTGAAAATAAAAGGCATGGAAGACAGATATATGTTTATAGAATGGATGGGCGCTTATGGTCTGAACGGAGAGTGACAGATTGCATGTTGCAATCCTTGAGAGCCCTGATTTTGGCTTCTTGCTCGTTGCCATACGCTTAGATGGATCCAATAAGTTAAGTGGTGGTTGACACTCTGAATCTCTAAGGAGGTTTCTTAATGTTCTCATGCCCTTGCAGGTCTTTGTGTCATATTTATCTCTACCATGACAAAATTGCCCGGTGTCTTTTACTATTTAACAAAATGATGGTCTGTTTGTATCAGCTGTTATACGCGTGCTTGTCGGAGCTGTTGGCGACAGCTCGTCCGCTGTCCAAGATGCTGCTGCAGCGTCGTTGCGTGGAAATGCCCATCAGTGCGTATTTTGCTACGGAACCTTGCCTTGTCCTCCATTTACGTTGGCTGTTTCTTCTACTTTTCTGCTTATATCTCTTTGTGTGAATCATATGTTTCTGTCATCTGCAAAGCATATGATTTTTTTGTGGCCTCTGGGTGTACATGTGGATGGTATATAATTTGTTCACCACCCTATGATAGGAGTGTAAATGAAGTTCTTTGTTTTTTAACGTGAGTGTTGAATTTGGGATTTTAGGATCTAGTCTACATATGTATGTGTGTGTATATTTATATATATATATATATATAGTGTGTGTGTGTGTGTGTGACTGAGGTTTGCAGAAAGTTCCGCTACTGGCACTCGACATATTTATTAATTTTTGCACTTTATTATGGGTGCGCTTTGCTTGCAGGAATGCTGTAACAATTCTTGAATGCTGTGCTGCAAGTCTTCGAGGGGGGAAAAAGGTAGTGGGTATAAGTAACTTCTTCTGTTGGCTACTAGGTATTCGTGTTTTCTTAGGACATACATGAAGTGAGATAGAATGTATTCAAAATGTAGGGTGGATCTGTTCATACTAGTCAGATGGTGGTCTTTTTTTTGCTGCTATGTGATTAATTTACACATTCCCTCTTTGATGGAAGTATGGTATCTTCGTCACTTTAGCAAGCCATCAAAGCATATGTTGAGCCCAGATTGACCCAATGTTTTGTCATGTCCATTTCAGGATCCTTAGTGTGTAGTCCTGGATCTGAAAGTACATGAATTTTGTTATTGATGGATCTTGATGTCTCTGTGCAATGCAGCGTAGTGGACAGCAAGGCAATCAACGGGCAGGTCTACTTCTTGTTATGGCACATACAGTTCGTGAAATGAGGGATGATGAAGTTGATCCTGGCTTCATGCGCAAAGTCACAAAGCTTGCAATGGCTGATCTTTCTATGAACAAGGTTATATGAGGAGTTGGCTTGTGGATGACATCAAATAGCGGTCAATATCTGTAGTTTAAGTCTTCCATGAATCTCTTGATAGTTTCAAAGATACTGTAGTTTTTCAAAAATGCAATGGGTGTCCACAATCTAATAGTGTCAATGGATTCTTGTGTCTGCACAGGAGATGAACCCTGATTGGCTGCATGCTGCGTCAAGTCTTCTTGTGGCTCTTGGGTCTAGGCTTCCAGATATGGTAAGAGCTAAACAGCTACTGGTACTTACTGATTAGGAACACAACGTTTGTGTGTGCTTTCAGTTAAGTTTGACTTTTCAGCTGTCTGAGTTATGGATGCTGTTTTATAATGCAGATGATGGATGAGATCTTCAATCAGTTGGCGGGAATTTCAGTGCCTGTCATAGCCCTTGTTCAAACTTTAGCAGAGTTTGCCAAGTTACACGGTTGGTTCTGTTATCACTTTCTGGTGCTATGTAGCTTCTGTATGTGTGCTCTTCCAATAGGCTTAAAAGTTTTAGTGGATTTAGTGATTGTAAATTGTGCACATGTTACCTACATTTTGAGCTTGTGTGCTTACATTATGTCCAGCTGACTATGTTGTTATCAGTCTAGGTTTACACATTTCAAATACATGGACTGCATTGTGGAGTATTATGAGCGCCCTGGCTGTTCTCATTTGGTGCTGACTGCATGTTTTTTTATTTTGATGGTTTGTATGATTGGCAAATGGAAGCTTTGCAGTTTGCTCCACGATTGAAGAATGTCCTCTCCCGTGTGCTTCCAGTTCTGGGAAGTGTGAAAGACTCGCAGAGGAAAACTTTTGCTGACGGTAATATTTGGGTTTGTAATGGGTTATAGAAATACACTATGAATGTATAGGCTATGGATGTAATGGGTTATGGATGAGAAGTTATGACTTTTATTAAATTGCTATACTGTCCAAGTCTATACCATTGAATTGTAAATTGCTTGCTGTAGATCCTGCAGATCTACACTTTGATTAGCTATATTCTCATTCAAAATCTTTGCTTTCTGAAGTACTAGTTTGCGTCCATGTCAACTAGGAGACCGTATATGGATATTTTGGAGAGTTATCTATTCTGTGTACCAATGCACATCAAGTGAGGACTATCTGCAACAATTATGCACTTTGTCAAACCTAGGGTGAACTTTGCATTTAGCTGTCAATTTGTGGTTTCTGGTTTCATTCTATGACATTAATAATCATAGCATACTGTGGGGGATAACCTCAATTACCCTGTGGAACTTGTTGATGTTCATGTAAGGTGTCTGAGATGAAGAATGTTCAGAACAGAACTCAGAACTTTACTTGCTATAGACTTGTATAACTGGAGTCCATGGTTTTATCCACAAGTATGGGTTGTCTTGATAGGGTTTGTAGAATTGAGGGATAGGGGATACCGGCCTGTGTGCTGTAGAAAGGAAGTGGTGCAGAAAGGAAGTTTGTCCCCTCTCCCTTAGTTGTCCCTGTGTTTTCTCCCTCTTTATTTACATGCAGTATTCTTAAATATATGCAATGAGATTTTGCATTATTTTCTTGAGATTATGTCACTTGGGAGACCTCATTGTTTGAAATTATCATTATCATTCAGGCAATGTGCTGTCCTGGGTAGTCAGTGTTTTCTTGATTTCTGTTATAATATCAGATTCAGGACTCCTGCAGAATATATGATACAGAACTGTTTCATAAAATTATGTCCAATGATAGTAGTGCTCCCTTTTGCAAACTCAAAAATTTGTAGTTATCCACCAGCTTTCTGCTAAAGAATGTTGAATAATGCAGCTATAACATCCTGGTGTGAAGCTGTTTCTCAATATCAGGAAGATGCTCATACGCCTTCCCCCCTAGGTGATGACTTGCAGTGAGTACCGCAACCTCAGACCTACGATATGTTGTCGCTCATGAGCTTCATTCAAACTAGGATTGACATAACCTTGTCTTGTAGGTCAAGCTACAAATGCTTTCTTAGTCAGTCAAGAAATCATGAATCTGTGTTAAAGTTGTTACTAATGATATGCACATAATGGTTTTGTGTAGAGCACTCCTTCACTCAGCATTTGAGCTATTTCTGAATTCATGGGTACTTTCTCGAGATGGAAAGGTAATCTTTTGAATCTCTGAATGTTTTGTGCAAGGTGCAGATTATTTGATCTTAATTTCAATATGTCATTCTATATTGCTAAGAGTACGTATTCGTCTATACAAATATGAAAACCACATTCAGCTAAAAGGTTTGCATCTGGTCCCCATTTATATTCCAGAACTCATGTTCATCTACTTTTCAATGATGGGGGTGTTTGAACCGCTGGTTGAGAGTTGAACAAACAGTTGCTTGTAAGAACAGGTTCGCTCAGCCACAGCAGAAGCCTTGGGTGAACTAGTGGGTTTGATCAGCAAACTACAACTGACAATCGCCCTTCCTAAACTGCTCCCAGCTATATTGTCAGTGTATGTTTTTATTGCTTGAACACTCACAAAATTTATTTTCATTTGGATGCATTACGTACAGTTTCTGATTGTGGAAGGTTGACAATTGCTGGCAGTCAGACACAATTTTATGGCATCTGAGGGGACTTTGTGGTCAATGTGCTTAGTTATTATGTGACCATACTGCCCTTCTGCAGATATAAGAAAGAAAAGGAGGATCCGCTGCCAGCTGCACATAGCCTGCATATGGTCTTGAATGCAGTGCTTTCTAGTTATGGTGCTCCACTAGTTGATTTTCAGGTACTTATGGTTTTGCAACATATCAGTTTTCATAATTGTATGAAGATGATGATTTATGACAAAGGAATGATGCAATTGGAATATAGCTTCACCAAATCCGTTATCCTGTGGGGAGATTAGATTGTGTAGGTTGTCCTTGATGCAGATGGTGACCAGGTTTGATACTGGTTCTATTGTTTTTGTACAGGTATTATTGGCAACATTGAATGTACTGCTGCCAATGGCTTACTTCTCTACAAGCAAAGGAAGTGGAGTTGAGCTGAGTTCATACTTGAAGGTGCTCTTTTGTTTTTTATTTAAGCAGTTGAACTTCAGTATTTAAGCATCTTAACTTTGTTACAAACTTGCACTTTTTGAAGGAAAATATATTCTATTTATTTCTGTAATGTTTATCAAAATTTTAATCCCTTTCCCTACAGAGCCTGAATGAGGTTCTACACTGCTTTGTTACAATTGGAGCAGTTTATCCAGAGGAAATGTACACTTTTTTACTACATGTATGTATTCCTCCAACATTTTGAATTTTTGAAATAACGTCAATGTCTATTAGTATTCTGCATCACTACTTAAGAGTATCTCTACATCTGGTTGTACTCTTTTTTCCTATATAAATGTGTTTCTCTGACATTGTAATTCTTGAAGTAGCATCAATGTTTATTACAATTCTGCAACATTAAGAAGGGTACTTTACATCTGGTTGTACACCTGGTTACCTCGCTGACATCCTGTTATGTTGACGTTTGTATGGCTCTTACATAGTTACCTAGTTTTTGATTAAGAGGGTTGTATCTAACAAGATATTTGGTTGCCATCTTCCAGCGTTTAGGCACCAGAGAAGATCCAATATGTCTAGGATCTTGTTCTGTGATCAAGCACCTCTTAACAAGGTACTGAGTTTGAGTTGGATTTACAGCAACTCAAAAGTTTCAATCTGACCTATTGGACGGCTTGTAGAAATCAATTGATGTGTTTTCCTTGTTCCATTATATATTCCTATATAAGATTTCTCGGTGTCACCTTTTCAGTCGATTGTCCTGTAATGATGATTTATATTATTCCCTCCAATGGTGTCCATTTTGCCCTTGAGCAAGCCTGAAATGCTTTAATAGTTAAAATTTTTCTCTGTACAACCTTCTTATGTTGTGCATAACAGGCTATCAGAACCTTGGGGATCAAGGAAAATTGAGCTCATTGAGGCAGTGGGGGATCTCCTACAAGGGCGAGACCTGAAGACAAGAAAAGCAGTCGCTGAGGTGCGAGATCATGATCAGTGGCCATAATGCTGGTTTTTGTAGATCAGTTTCTTTGTGAAGTATTCCATGCATATTAAGCAAACTCTTCTTTAAAGGAGCTCTGGTGTTAACACATGAGTTGCATTCAATGAATAAATACATTGAAATTCGAGCTTGTAACTGATCCTTCCTGTGTTTCCTTTTCTAGCTTGTTGTCATCATGGCATCACATGGGGTCTTCCAAAAGGACAATGGAGAACCATTTGTCGAATTTTTAGTACAGCAGTGTGCAATTTCTGATGCTGAAGTTGAGCGTGTTCAAGCTGAACGTGCGGCCATTGAGAAGGCTATGGGAGTGCTCTTGGCCTCTCCTAATAAAACTGAGGTGGTCTTCTTGATCAGTCACTTGTATCGCAATAATTGTGGCTCTTTGGCTTTTGTTTATTGTTATATTTTTAGTCAGAATTTTAAATCAACTCTTTATGGTGAACTGTTAGCTGATTGTTGGGCTGGAAATACAATGTACAGATAAATGTGGGGGCTGTATCCCCCTCTGAGTTGCGAGCTGTAAGTGAGAAAAGTTTGCTCTTGCTTGCAGGCACTATTGCTGACATGGAGGTAATTTTACGCTACCTACTGGTTATTAGTATAGCTAGAAGTCAAGAGAAAGAAGTGTTTTGTTGTGCATATACTGCTCCTTGGAGAATGTTCCACATCTTTGATGTCTTATCTGAACATACTAGATAATGATCATCCTTAGGAAATCTGAAATTCTACCACTCTGGGCAGGTTGGTTTCTGCTCCAGATGCCAATTCTTGTGGTTCAGCATGAGTAGTAGGGGGGACATAAATTGTTTCACTACCAAGCTCATGCATGTGCTGTTGTACTGTACTTGTCTACATTCTTGTTTCTGTTCTGACATTGCAGATGCTGTGTTGGTTGCATATTGGTGAAACTATTGTAGGTTGTTCTTTGGCCCTTTTTAATAAGGATGCTTCTGCTTGAGAAATACACTGGTGCTGTTGCTACAGTAAGTCCTGAACACTCTAGTTAGCCATAATTGTTGTTGACATGCTTTTCCTACATTGATGATGATGTAATTGCTCTTTTGAACATACATGGATTCAGCACATATTGAACTTTGCCTCAATGAGTTTTTGTTCGCTTCCTCTAGTTTGGACCCATAAAGATTGTTGATGAAATGAGGGTTTGCGAGTGCAATGCACCTCTGAAGCCATCAGGGTTAGTGTCTCCTTGGTGTACGACACTTCTAGTAACTGGAAGGACTTCAAATTTCCCTAGGTCTATGTAATTTTGAAGGACCTCTCTGGGTGGGTTGCACCTAGCATGATTCTAAAGAGGAATGTACTCAACACTTGCAACGCGGAACACGAGACCCTACCACTTGGGCTGCTGGTTGAACTTGCACTTGCATTACTAAAATGTGTATTTTCCAAGTCCAATTTGCATTCCGATCACTATAATTGTCAAGATGTTGGGTTGTAATTCAATGCAGTGTGAAATTCTGTTGGTTGTTCCTTACCTGCAACGTGATCACTTTGGGGTGCCAGGTATGTAGATGCATTTCTGAGTTATCCAGACGCAAGATTTCACGTGGGGAGCCTATATTTGTAGACTATTCGTCCCATCCAGATATCCCACAACCTGAGGTTTATATCTTTCTGTTGAGTGTGCATGTTTTTATACTGCAGCTTCTGTTAGCAGTTATTTGTATGGCGCCTTGCTGTGACATGTGTATCTCAAGCTCTTAATTGTTGACGGTAGGATTTTGTTTCAAGACTGGGTTTCTCCTTTTTTTTTCAACTAAATCTGGATTCATTGAGGAGTGTGTTGATCATATTCATATCTATATATATATATATATATATATATATATATACACACACACACACACACACATTTGGACAGGAGATATTAGCCCGATTGTTGGTCCTGCTTCAAGATCCTATGGCAAGGGAGCAGCTTGGGTCTCGTATTTTAACAGTAGGTGTCCTTTTCCTTCTGGGCAACAACTGGGCAATGGTTCTATTGTGAAAATTTCTTACAGTTTGTTGCAAGTGATGATACACCTAGGAAATGACTGTCTTATTCACCCACAATTGATATTTGAATGGTCTCTGTTGCAGGTTCTTTACTACATTGGCCCACTATTTCCCCACTCAGTGGGTCTTCTCTGGGAGGTTGAGGTGTGTTTATCATTCTATCCATAATGCACGTGGCGAAATAATATTGTTGTAGTTGTTTGATGGACTTTGTTGTCCCTTCAAAATTCAATCAGATAATAAGTTCTGTAGGAAAACGTTTGCATTTAATCTACATGTTGTTATGGACCATCTATATATCATTCTATTCAGTGTTAAGAAGTTGTTGATTAGGTTAGGTCATAACTGGGTTGTTTTACTTTTGATTTACCTGACTCTCATGGTAACCTTTAGATTCCCAAGCTGAAAGCCTATATCAGTGATACTGATGATATGCGAGGTGACGCACTGCAGCAGCCAATCTGGGAGGATATGATTATACACGTAAGCATCCCTAGTGTGTTTTGGGTCATTTGTAATTCCTCCTTAGTATACAAGTATCAAATAACATTATCTATTTCTTGGATGTTAGCATCTTCCGAAGCAGTGCTAGCATTTCTGGATTATTAAGGCCTTTGATTTTTATTGTGTAAACTGTATACAATATCCGAAGATATGATGGCTTTGACTCCCCATGGCTTTCTAGCTTCTTTAATGAAAGTTTTTTAAGCTGCAATGCCATGAAGAGGAACTCTTTGTCTCTTTTAGTAATGGTAGTTATTAGGAGACGTGTCTTTAAAGTTGCGCATGTCCATATGCTTCTAGGACCCTTTTGCTTATGACCTAAACTGTGTCTTCCAAGTCCTGTGATGATTTGAGGTATTGATCCTGTTTGTATTTTGCAGCTACTGTCAGAATCATTGGATGTCATCCGCAATCAAGCTTGGACAATATTGCTTGGAAATGCTTTCACTAAGCAATATGAGCTCTATGTGGGAGACAATGAGCATTCTGCATTGCTGCATAGGTGTGTCATAATTAGTGAAGATACACAATGAAGGAATGTTTAAATTTTCTGCATCTGATATTGGAGTATGGTTATCCATGCTTCCCTGGAATCTCTCTATTCCAGAGTTAGATGTGGATGTCATCCCATAGATTCTGTAAAGATTTATCTTTTAACAGCATTGCCAATGTTGACATAGTTGTCTAAATGCTCCAGTTTGTTTGAAGATCTTAGCTGGTCCTTTATGGTCTACTCCAAACACTGATTTGGGAGGGTTGAATTGATCAATTGCCACTCTCACTCAACACAGAACTGATTGCAGGTGCATTGGCATGTTATTGCAAAAGGTAGACAACAGGACTTATGTACAACAGAAAATTGCGGCAATGTACAAACATGCTAATGTTGCAGATGAAACCAATCGACTTGGACTTGCAAAGGGCATGGGCCTGGTATTCAATATATGTACTTCTCTACTGAATTGCAATAGTCTGTCCGTCACTCAAAAATCCCAAATACTTTGTTCCACTACCAATTCTCCTATCATATTTATTCAAGCCCAGTCACTTCTTCATATGCCATTCAAAAGCATTTTGAAGTAACTCTTTGAATATACTGACTGACAATTGAAGCTAAACTGTGGTTTTCTACAGGTTGCTGCCGCACATCTTGATACTGTGCTTGAGAAACTAAGAAAAGTATTGGAGAATCAGTATCAGAAGGGCTTCCGCAGGTATTCTGTGTAGCCTGAACATGTGCTCCAGATGCTTCACACCAAGTTGCTCAATTGGTAGTTATGAACAAATTGTGTTTGTGGACCTTGGAAGTATCAGGACTTCTGCTGGAGTGAAATTGCTAACATCCTCTGTGCTCCGCTTGCTAGGATCATCGCACTAATCTTCTTTCAAGGAAATACAACTGAGGTGGATGATGTGTGCGCTGCATTGGCCTTGATGTACGGATATGCAGCTTCATACGCACCTTCAACTGCTATAGAAGCTCGCATTGAGACTCTTGTGGTGAGCTTATATCTTGTCAATATGAAAGGACTAAATTCTAGTCAGTAAAGAACAAGTGATAATTTATCCTGACATTTGTACACAATCTGTTGAGAACACCATTTTCTTTGAGCTTTTAGGAATTCTTGTGTGGGACTGGAATGCGACCACTTAAATCACTCAAAATTAACAGGATAAGGACACCATCCAATGATATCACTTTGGTGGGTATTGAACAGCTTGGCTGCACTTACTCCGTCACTTTTTACCCCATGCTTTGAAAGATTCTGTATGCCACATCCCAAATCCAGGTCTTTTAATGGATACTTGTTGCACACACAGACTGATGGAGATACTGGCACAACTAACATCTTGTTTCTATCTAAACCTCAGTGAAACAATCTTCTACTACCTGATTTAGGCAATATCAACTGTATCAGTTCCAGGAGCTTTATTGAACCTCATTATACAGAAGTAATGAGTAACATTTAGTATTAAGTGTTGGTGTCTTTTCTGGTTGTCATCTTTGATTTTCTCATAAAAGGGTTGGAATGTAGTGTCAAGTTTCAGTCACTGTGAGTCACCACAGATCATTAGCTTGTTGCAGCTTTCCTGCTCTAACTGGCTTTTCCACTCGGTTGATGAATTTTGCAGGGGACCAATATGCTCTCTGGATTTCTGAATGTGCGGTCAGCAGCAGCAAAACAGGCAGTAATTACTGCCATTAACCTATTAGGTGTGTATTTGGCTCCTCAACTGCCTGATTGACATGTACATAGGAACAGTGTACAATCCTAGGCTGTGGGTGGCAATTGAACTCTAAGACAAGTTGTCATTGAGGAGTTTGAAGGACAGGTATGGATATAAGAATCATATTGTTGGCATTTGTGTGTTACCGGTATGCTAGCTTTTAGTAGTCACATTAAATACATGTTGCAAATACAATCCTTTGGATGGATGTGAAGTGCATCTGTCTGGTTATGATTCAGTTGCGGCAAGTGCCCTATGATAAGGTGTAGCCTGTTGTAAAATTTGCAGGCCAAGCAGTTCTCAAGGCCTCAGCTAATGGAGCATTTTTCCCTCTAAAGAAGAGGGACACTATGCTGGACTACACCATGGCTCTCATGGCCAATGAGGGTGCAGGCTATGTCTTGAGCACTTCCAAGGCACTGGACACTGAGCTTTTGCGTACACAGGTGAGTCTTTCAAAGACAAATTTGTCAAGGATTCCAACCATTTTACTAAAGAAAAAACAAGCTGTTTTTGTTCTGGAACGTTTTGGTGCAGCTTCTTTGTAATAGTAGTCATGGTGAGCAGGAATTGGCCTTGAATGCTTGCACAACTTTGGTGTCAGTGGAGCCAAAGCTGACAATGGCAACAAGAGATCGAGTACTCCAAGTAAGTGACTCTACTAATTGTACTCTTCGCTGTTTTCATGAAACCTGATGCATTACTATATATCCAGGTATACTTCTATTGCTTGCTGAATCTTTGCCATGTACATTCAATGTCAAGTGCGAAGCCTGGACCACAACTTCCAAGTAGTTGATCACATGCTTGCATACATTGTCATGGTGCAATGCATGAATGGCCTTATCATTTTTTTTTGGGTCTCTGGCAACCTTGTTGCTTTGCAGGCAACATTGGGTTTCTTTACATTGCCACCTGAAACAGTGGGTGTCACCAACTCGCTGCTTTCAAATCTGACCACTTTACTGTGTGCAATACTGCTGACCAGGTAAGCTTGAATGAAACAGTGAGGTACAACTGTGGAGATTGTTTATATATAAAAATTCAAGTCACCAGAAATATAGTCTCTTTTAAGCTTACTGAGGTGATTTTGTGATATGGCAGCGGAGAAGACGGGAAGAGTAGGGCTGATCAACTTCAGCACTTACTCAAGAATCTAGATCAATATGTTTCCTCACCAGTAGAATACCAAAGGCAAAGGGCTTGTCATACTGTTGTTGCTTTGCTCAAGCAATTTCAGGCCCTATGTACAACAGGGAGCTGCCCTTTCAACTGCATAGGAAATTGCATGCATCTCCGTTCTACTACTGAGCGTGGTCAGAGTAGCTCTGCAGGTACCAGTGAGTATACAATGTTGTCTTTGCGCTACATTTGAGGAGATTCTGTCCATTGTGGGTTCTACACCTTATTGTGAGTTTATTGCAATCATCAATTATTCATTGGTTTTTCTCTATGTCTTTGAGAGATTCTACACCAAGGTGGGAGCTACCATGGAAGAGTTACAGAGGAGTTGGTGAACATTCATTCTGGCTATTTTATCATTTTTAAGAATCTTATCTTCATCTCCATAACTATAGTCTCCTAACTGAACTGGTAAAACCCTGGTGAAATACAGCTGCTCCCTTGCTGCCTCCAAGAGAAGGATTGAAGCTTGGAGAACGAACTATAGCCTATATTCCTCGATGTGCAGATGTGTCTCCAGAAGTGAGGAAGGTCTCCACTCAGGTATATAGTCTGGAATTTTTCCATCCCCTGTACTGAGTGGAGTATTCTTATCATATCTGGAATTTTGTTGTCTAGACAGTGCCCCTTTCACTTATCGCGTATAGTGCAATTGTGTATCTCAAGAGACATTTGTGAAGGGTTTCTTCACTCCAGTGAAGTTCTCAGCGGATCATATGTATGTTGTATGATGACACTGTGTATTGTTGACACATCAAGTATATGTTGAAATTTAGCAAACTATCAATTATTTATTTTATGATCTTTAGAAGTTCGCAAAATGTCTGTCTTGTATTTAGCTTCTGGGGAGTGCAACCTATTCTTTATGAAAGTCTTCATAGAATCAACAGTAACTTGTCAATGATCTGTATTCAATCCTAGAATCTGCTCATCATATTGTGTGGTGCAATGCAGATTCTGGATCTGTTCTTTAGTATCTCATTACTACTCCCCAGGCCAGTTGGAGCAGAAGGTTCTGAAAATCGTCAAGCTTCTTATGCTGCAGTTACTTCTCTGGAAGATCTTATAGCTGTTACCAACTGGGTGAGCACTCTTCTATATTACTCTATCCTGCACTTCTGTACAGTTGAGTAGGATATATTACATGACTAGAAAGATGGAAGTGAAATTCCTCTTGGAGGCCATATGTTTCAAACCCACACACTGGAGTACTCGGTTGGATGAAATCCTATAGCAAATTCTAAGAGGGCACAAAATTAACCCAAAACATACTTTGTACTGGGATTGCATTGACAACTCCGTCCATGCCCAGCAAATTTTGGTCTATTCTGAAAATATATTTTGGTTAAATATATTCAATTTGTCCAAACATGCATAGAAATCCTTACAGGTCACCAGGTTTTGACTCCCTTTTCTTGAAGATGCAACAATTTGCATTTAGGGAGCTGTGGAAGCCTCACTGGGCACTCTGTTGAATCATGACATACTTTTTTCTTCTAAAAAGTATATCATTTAAAACAAGTGGACATTCCTCATACATTATAGCAATGTTGGAGTCGTAGGAAAACATTTTTACTAATACTACCTTTATCCCTTTATTTGCAGGGAGCTGTATCTGAAGATACATCTGTGTTGAGGGCCATTGTAACCAATGTTGGAGTTTTATTGACCACTCAAGAGGTAGAGATAAGTGGCCAGATTCCCTTATGCAGCTGTATTTTGAGCATAGTTTCTTTTTTGTACTCTTGAGATTTTGTATAGGGAGGATAATTGCATTTTCTCAGGAAGCCTTGATAGGTAATAGATGCAGCAGAATCAGACTTTTGTTGAATAGTATCTGGTGAATTGACACTGGTGCATCCAGGTGGTGGCTGCCTTGAAGGCATGTGTTGCAGCCATCTGTGACAAAGTTCCCCAAGCTGCGAAAGGATCCATAATTGCAGTTACAGATCTGATAATTTGCCGTGGGGCAGAGTTGCAGCAAGGCGATGCTTCAAGGTAATGAGTGAGATAAGATGTTGTATTGGAATCTCCATTTACCTGGAGGGGATGATGCCTTAAGGACCTCTGCATTTGGAACTATGATGCTAATCATCTTCGAGCTGTGGTACGAAGTAGTTTGACAAACCATAATTATTGTGGCACAGCCGAAATGCCCTAATGAATATGCTTTTTGGCTGCTAAGCACACTACGGAAAGACCTGAGCATTGTAAAACATTCTCGAAAGAATAATATCTCAATTTAGTCACATAAAATTTTGAATAAACATGAAGTGATCCTCATCCTTGATCTGCATGAGAGAACACACTGTGTAAAGTGGTAAGAGGAGTAAATGGCACTTTTATAACTTGAGACACTTGAATGGTCTTAGAGATGCATGAAATATTTCTGTTGAATTTTCAATGGAAGAGGCTGAGTGTAGTTCAAATATGTGATTCCTATTTGTTGAATCCTTTTGATGAGTAACTACTGAAAGATTGTTTGGACTCCTTCATTGCATCAATGTATGCATCTAGGTGGATTAGGAAGTTAGAATGTAAATCTTCTCTAAATATAATAATTTGATTGCTGTGGCTTGCAGAGTCATTCAAGCTTTGTTTTCAGCTGCATCCTCTGTTAATAACAAAAGCATGTCTCAACAAGTTATAGCAGCTGTAAGAAACTCATTGCATATGTGCTTCATCAATATAGTTTATGATTTAAATAATTTCTCATGATCTCTATGGGAATTGGAACATTTTTAGGGTCATGATTTCATTTTAGGCTTATTTATGTGAATGGGAATGACTTCCATCGGGGTCATTCTTGGTAATAGATCCTTGCTTATTTTTTATGTAAATAGGATGATTTGATTATAAGATTTTGTCTGTTGATTTCAGATGTCCATACCTGTTGAGAGTACCTCTATGATTGTCTGAAGACAGTTACTGACTCTCTTGAGGATAAGCATGAGTAATCACCTTGGTTGTGATGTCCAGATGTGTTGTCTTGCAGAACATCCACAAGCAAAGGTGGTCTTCAATGAGGTTCTAAGTGCAGCAGAGAAGGATGTGTCTAGACGAGATGGTGTGAGGCAGAGGGGAGCCTGGCCAGTGCAAGAAGCATATCTGGTTAGGGTCACCTTTCTGACATTGCTTTAGTACTGGGTTGCCTGTTACAACGTCTTAAGGGATGAAATGCTTCCTATACAGCTTTTGGATCATATCCAGCTCACAAGGCCTGTACTTGGAATCATGGAAAATTTTCAGCTTTTTCTGTAGAGCACTGGACTTCTGAACTGAATAATATCTCCCTCTGAAGTTAGAGTTAGTGGCTACTGGGAGTGGCATTGTGGATAGTCAGAAAGTGGATGTATGTTGGCATGGGAAGGAGGAGCACCTTTGGGTCAATTTGAGGCCATGGCAAATTTGAGCTAGATGCGAATGGCAGGAAGTTTTAAACTATTGCACAAGGCTTGGATAACTAAAGTTAACTTAAAGTCATGGCCAACACCAATCACACTTTTGAGAACATGTGAACAGAAGAGAATCGTTTCATTAGACTACTCAGAACTTCTTGTACATTGACAGTAGCTTACAACAATTAAACTAAAATCAGGAGAGGAATTGCTTCAAGTTGTAAATCATTGAGGTCGACGATGCTCAAGTTCCTGTTGTATTTTTGTGAGATTTTGAAGTTCAACTTATGCCCTCATTTCTCAAGTGGTTGATAGCTGAGCATATATATATTTGTCATGGTTTTAGTGAATGTGTTGAGTTGTACAAACGAAGCATATCTGTAATTGTAACCTTATTGGTGGATGCATTAACATGGTTTGCAGGCTTTTGCGAATCATTGTAACTTGTCACTCTCGTTTGTGGATCATGTAGTGGGCATCCTCAGCGATGTGCCTATATTTAGAGATGACGATATCGATAAAGCTGACTCCACTCAAAACATGGTTCCGCATACCCTGAATGAGCTTCCTGTGGCAGCCACATTAGCACTTGGTTGTATTTTCAGGTGACGTCTAGTCAGATCAACAGTCTGGATCTTGGATGAACATTTTATAGTGGATGTCACTGTCGGCAATGAATGTGAAGACTTTTGCTGTCTTTTGGCTTGGTTCATAGTGTTCACCCCTTAGTGTTGGTATATGACATAATCTTTATAAGTCACATAATTAAATTCTTCAAAGAACCCACATATTGACTGTAAAGGGGGTTTCGGGTAGGATCGTGTTTAGGTGCTTGTCACATAGCTGTGTTTTTGGTTCAATTTTGCAGATATCAATAACCTTGATGTTTTCATTTGCATCTTCCGCGCGCTTGGATGAAGTGTTGATTTAATCAATGATATTTCTTCTGTCCAGAGGTGGGAATGAGGTGGCCAAAAAAACTGTTGAGATCCGATATCCAGCAGTTCTTTGTGCTTTGATATTGCGAATTGGGAGTTGCCATGGTACTGTGAATCTTGATGAGCAGCCCCTGAGGTACAAATATTTTCTGTCTATCAAATTATGGTCAACAGGGTAATATAGGCTAATCTAGTGTACTTTTAAATACTGCCCCTTGCTAGTTGTTGAGTGAGTACAGAGATTCTGAAGGATCTTCCTAAGTTGGGTTTTTGAGAAGTTTAGCCTGTGTACTTGGAAGAGACCAACTCTAGGGTGATTTAAGACAGAAAATTGTCAAGACATGAGCAAAAGATGGTGATTCAAAAGTTTTCCCTACTCTACATCCCCATGTCTTTTTTCCTTTTCATTTTTGTAATATGGTTCTTTGCTATTTCTATAATATCAAAAGATAGCTAGAATTGTCAGAATGCTGCATTTCAATTCCATCTAAAGCATAGAATGTACCCATATTACGCATTTTGTTATGCCTTGTAAACATATAGGTATGTGTGAGTTTGATGTCTAAGATTAAGCAACTAAATTCGGAAACCTTACAGATTCTGAAATAAGTTTGAAATAGAATATTTCAGGCTGGAATTTGTGCAAGTTGTGCTGACTAAAAAAGTCACTGATATATGGAGAAATATAAACTGGCAGTAGCCCTAAGATTCTAGTATTAGTCTTTCCATTGTGCTAGCTCTGGTGACATCATGTATATTGGTTGTTTGTGTCACTTGTAATTACAATTGAAGGACTCCTTCTCTAAGTGCAGTTGTGCAATCCCCTTCTAATCCTGTACAGTTCCATAGCCCATCATTGAGTAGGAGCCAATTCTGACTAATAGGAAGTCAATATATGGTTGTGCAGGGATATCATTCCTACCTTCCAAGATTTTTGCGAGTGTGTAGGTGATGAAGAAATGTCTCAGGTACAAGTCTCTGCTATAATAAGGGACGATCTCATTAGTTGTTGAACTATTTTAGTGTGGACTTGGTTGTGTGTCCACGAATTCCATGCATCAAAGTGTTTGATCACAGGTTCTCATGAGAGATGGAGAGCATCGACTTAGTGGAGATCAATGGACAGAAGCCATTGAGGAGATTGCTGCATGCTCTGCAAAGTCAAGACCCCAAGAGGTTTGCCTCTGAGGAAATATTACAGATAATGTTTATTTATGAGGTCATTATTATCCATGTTAAGCATAGTTCTTGAACTTGAAGGATAGTGCTGATGCTTTGTTATGATGATGGGATCACTCTCAAGTGAGTAGAGAGGTGCTGGTGGATTTTGTAGGTGAGTAGCATATGTTCCATCATCTGGCTAGCATTGAAAAGGAATCATGATTTTCAGCGTGCTGCTGCAGCAGCTGCCTTATCCAATTATATCAAGCATAGGTATTAGTTTCTTTCGAATTTAAAATCTCTCTATTTCCATGGAATGCTGTAATGCAATTATGATGCTACATGTTACTCTCCAGAATACCTGAATATGATCCACACATATGATCCAGAATACCTAAATATGATCTACACACCTCATGGTTTTTATGTCAATGTTGAACTGGCTGATCTTTTTCAGTGAAGGGGATGATGTACTCCTAGGACATCTGGTTGGAGTATTAAGTGCACATATTGGAGACGATTCTCCTTCTGTTCGAAGGCTATGTGTGAAGGGCCTTGTACAGGTAGACTTTAGTCACTTATTTTGCCAGATTTGTGAGCAACATTTCTGAATCTTTTATCCTGAAATATGCAATTGAACCACATCAAATAACTTGCTCGGTGTACTTGTTATGAGCACACACTTCAATCAATTATCTCACACTTAGCCTCCAAGTTGGTACACTTCATTCATTCTCTCTAAGGGAAATGGAACAGAGCATCCTTGTATTGATGTTGAACCTGAAATACATCAAATACCTGATGTTCTATGTCTAGTTTATAAGCTTCGTATGAGGTAGTGTCAACAAAATGATCTGAAGCTTCTTTTCAATACTTAAATAAGTTTTTCTAATCTGAGGTGCCTGCTCGACTTTTTGGCGCTCTTTATATTATGATATTTGCTTTGTCAAACTATTTGAGATAGTTATGGATATAATAATCTGCCATTTTACAGCAAGTTTCACTTGTGCAGATCCCCAAGTCAGGAGCGGCCAAATATGCTTCACAAGTACTGAGTGTAATTGTTGCATTAATTGAAGATACAGAGGAAGAGGTTGCTGTTGAAGCTGTACAAGGACTTGGAAAAGTGGGTGTCAATTCACTGAGCTGAAACTTACCTCTACCTTTTAGCTCTCATTGCATATCAATCAGAATAGTGGTGGTGGAGGGTCTCTGTTCTCAGATGCTAGTATGCAATCTCTGTTTAAACCTCTGTGATATGTTCACCACAGCTTCAATTATTTTCGAGTGATACCTTAGTGGTATCAAGCATTGTAGGTATCCAGTGGCCATGCTCTTGTAACCTGTGTATTCTTGAGTTCTTGAGTGCTTAAATTTAATCTGCTGTCTCCTTATAGATCTTGTTTGTATTCCATTCTGCATGGTTCAGTCCACACATTTATCATATATTTGGTAGAGCCAATTACCGTTTGTTATACATACCTGAGATAGTGTTGCCTATTAAATCTCCTTTAAGTTGCCATGGTTAAATGAGGAAATTAGATTTAACTCTTAACATACTGTGGACAGATATTGGATTTTGATGCTGAGGTTGTACCAGAGGCAATAGTGGCACCAATGCTGTTGAATCTATGCGTCAGGTTGCGATCTCTTCAGGCATGTGACTGCATTTTTTATTTTTGTTTATAGCGTAAAGTTTTGTCTTGCCGATTGGATATTCTTAAGGAATTATTCCACAGGTTGCACTGGATCTGCAAGCCCTTACCGAATGTAAACTCAGGTTTAAATTGCTGGTGGGGCTTTCAGTGATAGTGGCAATACGTGCAGTGTATTGTTTTGCCCAATTAAATTTACAATGACTTATGTTGGCTCTTAATCATGCTAATGAAAGTAACAATAATGTCCCAAGATTCTCTTTTATGCAAACAGGGTCGGCATAGGGACAACACACGAGCAGCAGCTTTTGCAGCTTTGGGTTCCCTCAGCAGGTTCGCCAGAGGTGTCCAACTTGAGGCGTTTATGGAACAGGTACCATTCTCATCATATGCCACCATTTTTTGCGATTGTGAACCTCTAGTATTTTAAAACCATCTAACCAGTGGAGGTTTCCTGATTTAGGTGCAGTATACTTGTGCATTTCTTAGGAGGTTGTGTCACTATCACTGATTCTGTGTTTATCAATTTGAACTGAATTGAGTAGTTTGTAATGTGGTAACGGGTGACCTACTAAAACAAACATAAATCTCTGGCAATTCGAATTGAATTGCACTGGAAACACTTTCTCATCCTGGGGAAGCTTAAACGACAGAAGGTCAATAAGAACCTCCTTGCTGAGACAATGAGGGATAATTTGCAAAGTTTCGTTGTTCACCAAATGCCTTATCCTCATATTGAAGAGATCCTGGTGTTTTGGATGAACATCAGCCACATGTCCACCAGTATAAAACATTCATACGAGAGGTATTTTCTGATCTCCAAAAAGGAGAATGGGGTTACTGCTGTTATTGGTATAACAGGTTCATACTACACTGCCTCGCCTGGTTTTACACATTAATGATGAAGCACCTACTGTCTGCCAAGGTTGCAAGGTATGACCCTTGGTATTTAAGCCTTAGTCAGCTGTCCCTTTGTATAATCCTTCTTTGAAGTTTTTATGTACTGGACTTTCTCCTCTTGAAAATGATATCCAACATGAAGATGCATTACGTAGCTTTGAGTTGTTCGTGGACATGTCTAGTTCCTCTTGATTTCCCTTGACTAGAAGATGTGAGCATTTGCAGGACACGTTGAAGAGGCTTTCTCCACTGCTGCATGCTCAAGATCTAAGAGCATTGTCTAACTTACAAATCTACATCCAGAGTCACGAGTGAGTGTTCTTTTTTCGAATCAATAGATCAACGCCATATGCAAGGCAATTGTTATAAATGAACTAATTGGGTACTATGTATTACATTGTGGTGCAATGTGAATTGTCTCTCAACATGGTTTGATATGCAAATCTTCGCCCTTTTATATTGCATAATTTTTATGCATTTGATTTGAGTATGTTTTGACAAGGGCTGTGGAAGTCATAGACTGGAGTATGATGAGTTTGTGAAGGAGTTTGCAAAACATCTTGTGCTACGATTTGGTGAACGGGTGGACACCTACGTGACATCAGCTATGCAGGCAAATAGTCAACCATGTTTTTGAGTGACATCATCTTTGAATATTGAAGCCTATACAAAGATTTGTGGATTTGGTGGGAGGTTAGAATCACAAGTTGTTTTCGTAATGGTTCATATTCAGATTGAACTCATTCCTAAGCCGTTCCTATGATTCTGTATCTTTGTGTAATAGTAATGGAACTACTACTCAAGATCTATATGTCCAATCAACCAACCATTATTTGCAGAAAAGCCAGATTGGTGTCCCCAGTACTTTTTCAGGTCTTTCAAATAAGTATGTCTGTGTCTTGAATAATTAGAGAATATCGATGTTTCAGAGGCTGCTACCCTTGAGACACACCAATTGTTCTGTATGCTACTTGTAACAAGGAAATGAATGGAAACCAACCCCTTGCACTTCAAGGGAATCTGGATTTAAAGAATCTTACTTCTGCATTATATTTTCTAGTTGAGATTTCATGTATTTGTCACTTTCAATATATATTGACACAATAATGATCTCTCCTATCTCTGCAAAATTTGATCAATGTAAACTTGCAATGAGGGTTTTGCAGGCATTTGAAAGCCCTTGGTCTTTAATTCAGGCAAATGCAGCGTATTTTGCTGCTTGCTTACTCTCTGAAATACGTGACTCCAAAGCTTCAGCACTTTATTTGCCTCAGGTTATACTCTCCTCTGAAACTGGCTTCAATTTGGTATAGGTCTGCGACTTTTCAGTGCTTGAAAGCTTATTTATACCACATTTTGGTTGCAAGTACACAGATGACTTTTCTGTCAATTTGGGGTAAACATGGCCATTGTTGTCCTCATGTTTTTTATATATATATATATTAACAGGTCACAGGTGCACTGGTGAGGATGACAGCATCTGCCCCCAGTGCAATTGTTCGAGCCAAGTCTGCATTAGCTCTGAGTTTACTTCTTGATTTGATTCAGTCATCCACCCTCTGAACCTTCATCCTATGAATTTGTGACTTTTATCATCATTTCGACAGGCTACTCTGTATGGGAGAAATCCAAGTCTCCACAGAAACCACATGTAGCACTCATGACGTGTATCTGCTTCTCAGAAGCCTAGCTTTCAGCTCATTAGTATAGATTACTGGTTCTACATGGATCAAAAAGAGAGACGGCTTGAAGCAGGTCATGTAGTTTCATTGTAACTCCAGAATGTATCTATATCTGATTTCTTGGTACAGATGTATTTGACACATGCTGTTCAGTATGGACGTTTTGTGAGTTATATTGGACGACATTGCTCAACAATATTATTATAGCAGTGTCCACCATGTCATCTCAGACTTACCCCCTGCCAAGAATGTGTTCATTGGTCCGATGTCCCCATATTTGTCCCATTGGATTGGACGACCCACATTGTCATCCAATTTGACAGGATAAGATGACTTACATTGTTGTCCAATTTAACGGGACAAGAGAGCTATCATGTGTGATGGGACCTAGATGGCAAGATTTGTATTTAAAAATCAATCGTCGTTTTGATCAGTTGACCTGAAAACTCAAGTCATTTTGTCTAGTTGGCTGGTCAATTTGAATTCACAGATTGAAAATTTGTGTCAACCTAACAAGTCGACCGGTTGGCCCATCTAGCTTGGCCAGCTTGGGTTTCCACTAATAGAGCCTTGATTGTTGTACATGATCGTCGTTGCCTCCTCTTGTATATAACCTATATCTTTCATTAGTTGTTTAAGTCAAATGGCCTCCCTCGTGCATCGGTTCATTGCCATGTATTCCGCCTCTATTATAGATTGTATTACCGTTTATTGCCGTTTGTTATTCCACGACACAGCCCCCTCTTCAACAAAGAAAATGTATTCGAAGGTAGACCTATGGTTTTTCACATCGTCGGCTTAATCTGTATCGGAATACTCTTTTAGGTTGATATGTTTGTCGTCAATGCGCAACCTCATATCTAAGGTGCCCTTCAAGTATCACATAATTTTTTTCACCGCCATTCAATGCATGGGGCCCGATTTCGATATAAATCGGCTTACCACATTTATCATAAATGTAAGGTCTAATTTTGTACCCACCATCGCATACATCAACAATCCCACCATTTTTTGGTACAAAATATATTCATCATATTTTTCTTCTGAAAGCTTTGTCAATGAGGTCTTTGCATTGAGCGGGGTTCCAATGGGTTTGTAATCCGCCATGTTGAAGTTCTCCAAAATGTTTTTGATGTAGCTTCGTTGATACATAGTAATGGTGCGGATCCTCCTATCCTTCTCAAAATAAACTCAGAGAAAAAAAATGCAATTCCCCGATGTTACTCATCTCGAATTTGTGCTCGAGAGTAGACTTCAACTTGTTGATCATATCCATATAGCTTGCCAAAATAAGGAAGTCGTTTACATATATAATTATAATCACAATGTAGTGGCAAGTTTACAAAACGTACGACAAGGGATTTGTACGGCTCCTCGTAAAACCTTTGTTGACAAAGAATATGTAAATGTGTTCATACAATACCTTCGAGAATTGCTTCAATTTGTAGATTTCTTCAACTTGCATATGAGGTGTTCTTGGTTTTTTTGCACAAACTCCTCCAGATGCTCTATGTAGATCTCCACCTCCAATTTTATGTTCAAGAATGTCGTCTTGACGTCTATTTGATGCATTTCCAAGTCCATGGGCGTCCCTAATACGAGTATGTATCCAATGATATTAAATTTGGCTATGGAAGCAAATGTTTCGCCAAAATCTATACCTTCCACTTGCGAACATCCCTTTGATACCAACCTTATTTTATAACAAACCACCACACTGTTCGCATCCTTCTTCGTGCAAAAGACCCATTTGCACCTCACGGCCTTGCGGCCTTTCGGCAATGGGGTCAACTCCCACGTGTCATTGGCTATAAGAGAATCGTACTCTTTTTGCATAGCCAACTTCCACTTGTTTGCATCACTCAATTCAATGGCCTCTCTCAAGTTTCTAGGTTCTTTGACGATTGCCATGTTTGCATGCTCTTTGTCTTGGGGTAATAGAATGTGGTTCTTCCACCATTCTCCAAGTAGTTTGGGTGCCTTATCCGGATACCTAGAATTGTCCATGGTTTCATTGCTATATTATGGTGTTGAAGGTGATTTAGTTGTGATTTTTTTACTGGCGTCAAGTTTCAATGCCTCCCCGCTACGAGTTGATTTCGTGGCCAGAACGTTGGCCTCCACTTCCTCCTCGATGTCAGGCGTCTCTTCGGCCTTCAAAACGTGGCCGTTCGCCTCTAATTCCTTCTCCTCCGATTTGGAGGATACGTCCACCTTAATCACGGCTCTTTTGTTAATTCTTCCACTTGGACAATCCTCCAAATGTATTTTGTCTTCGAAAAATACCACGTCCAGACCTTTGATAATTTTCTTGGTCTCCAACTAAATGAATCGATAAGCCTTGGTACCTTCGCAATATTTGAGAAAAAAACACTTGACGCCCTTCACATCCAACTTGGTTCGCCTTTGATCTGACACCTTTGCATAAGCCACAATTAAACACACATATGTGAGAGATGTGTGGCATCCTCCCGCTCCATGCTTCCTTCAACAGCCTTGGTTGGACACTAGTTGTGCACGTACATCGCATTGTATACCGCCTTCCACCATACCGTTTTGTTGCGGCATATAAAGCGACGAGGTTTGCTATGCAATGTTGTGTTTGCACAAAAAATCATCAAAGGCTTTTGAAATGCATTTCCCATTGTTGTCCATCCTAGGAACCTTCATTACGAGCTCTGATTGTCTCTCTACTAAATTGTTCCGCTCTCTAAATCTTGCCAACACCTCGTTTTTGGTTTTTAGCACGTACACCCAAATTTTGCTCAAGAAATCGTTAATGGAGGTGAAAAAATATCTTGCGCCTCCAATGGACATCGTTTTCATTAGCTTGAATACGTTGGAATGCACAAGCTCCAAGATCTTCGTGGCGCGGTTCCTCCGTCCGTCGGGAATGGTTGCCTCACTTATTGCCTTGGATATATCTTTGGCATGCGAACAAATGCACGTCGTCTTGCACCGCGCCCACGTCCATCCCGCTCACAAAGCATTTTCACACTTTTTGTGTTGAAATGGTCCAATCTCTTGTGTCAAAGCTCCAAGGAATGCAAAATTTCCTCGAAATGCACCAAAATTTTTATTTCGGTCCCATTCATCACATTCATGTCCAATATATATAAATTGAACTCCGTTGAAGCAATAGTCAATATCTCGCCATTACTTGCCTTCACCACACATTCAAACGAGTTGAAATGTATTTTCAAACCTCTCGAAATAAGTTTGTTCACAGAAAATAAATTCGCATGTAAGTTGGATACATAAAGGACATCATAGATTCTAATATTTTTCACATGACCCTTCACACGTATATCCACTAGTATAGAGCCTTTGCCTATAGCATCTAACATGCCGTTATCCCCCCATAAACACATTTCAACTCGAAATTGGTTCGTATATGTCGAAAAAATGCTTATGCGGTGTCATGTGTTGCGGGTGGG
The DNA here is from genome assembly GCA_964035585.1 of Polytrichum formosum. Classification (NCBI taxonomy): domain Eukaryota; kingdom Viridiplantae; phylum Streptophyta; class Polytrichopsida; order Polytrichales; family Polytrichaceae; genus Polytrichum; species Polytrichum formosum. The sequence continues at coordinate 9,337,153 of OZ037938.1, read as the reverse complement.
ACCATGCAACACATTGTGTATGTATTCGGAGGCCACGCAACCTGAATCAATGATGCATCTATTGGCGGGATTTTTAGATGCTCTATCTTTGATAACGAATGCAAAATCATCCTTCGACCTTGCAATGTTTGCATTAACCATACGTTTGTTTCGACAATGATGAGCAATGTGGTCCAACTTACCACAATTGTAGCACCTTAGGTTATCGGCGCGTCTTTCATTGTTGTTGAATGTTCGAGGTTGGCGTAACACCATGGCCGCATCATCTTCTTGAGGTTTTTTTTCCTTCCTCTTGGACACCTCGTGCACGTGGCGTGCAGTGATGAAATCCAACGTGACATCCTTAATCATATGCGTATCCAATGCGGTGATCAAATGGTCGAACGAGGGAAGTAGACTGTCGAATAAGATCATGATTACATCCTCATCCTTCACAGGCACCTCCAAGCACGTGAGTTGATTGGCAAGAAATTTTACCTTGATGTAGTTGAGCATGTCGTCACCTTCGTCCATCTTGATGGTGAAGAATTTGCACCTTATAAACAAGATGTTAGACAAACATTTAATTTCGTGTATATTGCATAATGTGTTCCACACTTCCGCCGATCTTTTACACCCTTTGATGTGCGCCAACTCCTTGTCCACCAAATTTGTAGCAATGATAGCGAAGGCCTTCTTGTATCGTTATTTGTATGCCTTCTTATCGTTGTCATTGGCGGTAATGCCTTTGAATCGTACACGATCCCCTAAGATCTTTGGTAGCCAACATCCTCCAATTTGAACTTACAAAGGTTGAAGTTTATGCCATTGAACTTGTTAACCGTTATAAGTTTCTCGTCCTCACTATAAGCCATTTGATAACTTGAATGCAACCTTCTACTCATTCAATATACCACGAGGGTTGAAAAACATTCAATCGGAATTTGATTTTGCCAAAAACTATATGAAATATACTCCCAAAGGCAAACCAACACCTGTGTGTTTAAACACTAAGATGAAACCTCCCCTTTCATATATAAGAATGTTGTTCGTGTTTAGGATCATTAGAAAATTCTCAAATTCTTTCAAATCACTACTTTTAATTCTACAAATGAGCAAAGTCCCTCAAAATCCTCAAGGAAGCAAACCTAAGTTATTTGGAATGAAACAAACTTAAATTATTCATTCAAGGTCGTTAAACATTCAAATCAACACCTTGACACTCAAAATTGGTGCAAAACCACTCAAAACCTTGAAAGAATAAAATCTAAGCTCTCTGGCACTCAAATCCACCCAAACCTTTCAGACAGATTTGTATTCATCCAAGTCAAATTCTTTACTCTCTGGATTGATGCAATATTACTTCAAAATCATCAAAAAAATCTAAGCCTCTTGATATTTAAATGACCTCAAAACATTCAAAAACACCATATTCGTTAATCGGAGACTTTTTGATGATTTTGAGACTATTCAAGAACGTGCTTTTCAAATTTGGACCAGTAATGAGAACATCAGAATCCCATATTGATAAATTTGGGAACAATTATTAGACATAAATGCATCAAAGTGAGCAAAAATGTAAAGCATACATGACAACATTTGCGTATGATATGAGAAATTGTTGCCAATGGAAGGGAAGATGCGGAGAATGATTGGAAATTGAATATATTAAATGGGTTTGAAATACAAATATTATAATAGAAATACCATCAACGTCTTGAAGACCTTCAAATAGAATAAATAACCAAGCACTACGTTCTACCCCTACATGCATTTAGGGACCAAGTAGACATTTCTAGTCACACTTGTACGTCCCATTACTTTTTTTCCGTGGCCAAGTCCTTGTTTTTGGCGGCCTCCATGGCCCTGAAAATCTCCGGCCCGCGGCTGTAGCCATTTTTGTAGACTGGCCCGGAATATGTGTCGTTCTTCCAAATATCCGGACGCGCTCCCAAATTGTACGAAGTGGTATTGTAAGTGGAATACGAGGGCGTTTGCGAGAGGGAAATCCTTGCACTTCTTCGGAGGGCCGACCAACGATCGGACTCGGACGATGCGGCCTTGAGGGCGTGCCTATCCAATGAAGAAGTTGAGGAGGGCCGGCCACCAAGCGAGCGGGGAGTGACCTGCGAAACAACGCCATGTGACAAAAAGAATAAGAATGGAGTGGGGAAAATAATGAGGGCGGTTTGGGATGGGCGTTTGTAAAGTTCCCGGCACGCAGATCCAAGATAAAGAAAGCAACGGTGAAAAAGGGGGAGGGGACGAAGAAGGGCACCTTGGATTTGGGGACGTCGGTGCGGGGCACTGGGAGGCCGTCGACGGGAGCGTCCGGAGCCGATTGAAATGCGGCATTGTTGGATGACGGGGGGGAACGAAGGCATGAAGGGCCGACGATGGCGGATGACTTTACGGGAGGAGGAGCGGAGTCGGCGGGGGAGGGGTCGCACCGGGGAGCTTCCATGCGGAGACGTCGGCTCGGGCCACGACGAGCGACGCCGTCGTTGCTCGATGGCGACACACGCCCTAAGCGAACGAGCGTTTGCTTCCCCTTGGAGAGGGGAGAGGGCGACGGGGCATACGCGCGGGCGGCAACTTTGGGGGGCGGGCTGTTCACAACGCCGTCGTCGATGCCGACGTCCGGGGAGTAATCCACGGCCGAGGCTGCGTCCACCGCCGAGAAATGGTAGAGGGATGGGATTTGGAAATCCGTCACGCCGCGGGAAGGGGAGCTAGGGGACGAGGGGGGACGGGGAGGGCCGTCGAGGACAGGGGTGTCACATAGGGGGGCAGACTATGGGCAACAAAAAAAGACATCCAAACATGGAATAAAGCATTAGATATGTGAAACACAAGGACACAAACACATGCAAGGAGGTTTCTCAAATCAATTTATTAAATTTTGCGAGCCGAACGATGCTCCTATATACATTATCGCGGGGGCTTAATGCCGCGTTGCCGATGGGGTTGGACCTAACAAAATCCGGGACGCTCCCGGTGTGGAGCACAAGCCTTCTAAGGTAAGGTGCTAGCCTATCTAACAAAAATGTGTCCTTCATATCGCCGGTCCAAGGGTCGGGGAAGATGACGTTGCCCGGGGGGTTGAGAACGCTCTTGGTGGGGCTGTCGTCGATGAGGAGGGTGCTCTCCGCAGTTGGCCACCACCCGTGGGGTACCCCCTCGAGCGGGGGGATGCCGCGCCACAGTCTAGACCCGAGGACCTTGAGGAATTGTTGCCCTCCGCCTCGACCGCCGAACTTGGGAACCGGAAATCCCTTCTCGTCGAGAAGTTCATCGCATGCCTCTTGGCCGAGGACGAGGCAAGGGCTGGGGAGGTCACGGAAGAGGAAGTCGACGATGGGCTCCGTGTTCTCCAAGACCATAGAGCTCCACACGACGACGTGAGCTAAGCCGAGCACCTCTCGAAGGAAGTCTCGCACGCCGGGACGGGCGCGGACAGCCTTGCGGTTTATGAGGGTGTCGAGCTCGCCGTCGTAGTCTTTCTCGTCGGGATGACGGAAGGGACGCGTGGGGACCCTGGGGATGTGTTTGGTGTGACACAACACCCCGTTGAGATCAAAAACTAGGAACGGTTTCTGTCGGGTCTCAAGTCCACTGGTCGAGGGGTTGCGACCTATCTCCGGGAGGTCCTGTGATTAACAATTCGACTAGTTTAATGCTATGATCCAGTGAAGTGATTATGAAGATGATGAAGACAAACATGAAGATGCATTAGGAGGGTTCAAGGACGAAGAGCGATAATAGCAGTGCAAGGAAAATGTGGAAGGGTACATTCACGAACGTTCGTTCGTGAATGAAGGCCGACAGTGGCAAGGCGCATCATTTACGAACGCTCGTTCGTGAGCGCGGCTTGATGAACATTCACGAGCGGTCGTTCGTGAAGGATGTGGACACGGGGTCGCACCTTTTTACGAACGCCCGTTCGTGAACGAATGGGCACTACCAGGATCAAAATGAAAGAACATGAACATACACACCACAATAAATACGAGTCGATGCAAAGTTTGGGATCGAAAGCTCATTTTCTTATATATTAATTAGCTCAATATGTACAATTTGTCTCGGGTGATAGTTTATCACACAGGTTCCTAAGGCAACATGATGCCGTGATCTACAAAATCTATCGGCCTACAGGAGCACGCAAAAAAGTCTCGCGCAGGTCGGGGTGTCGATGTACAGAATGCGCCAAAAAAACAACACAGGCGGTTAGGAGTGTTACGAACGAGCGTTCGTATTCTCAGAGATGAGTTACCTCGTCATCGGGGGGAGGGGCACCGGTGCTGGACCGAGGAGCCGTTCCCTCCTCAGCGATTAACGAACGCTCGTTCGTAACCACCGCCGCAGACGCCTCCGTCTCCATGACATCGTCCGCCCGCTCCGCCTGGGACGCCTGGGTCTGCTGGATGGTCTCCGCACCGTGGTCGTCGCCACCAAGGTCTAGTGCATCCATGTCGACATCCTCCATGTATGCGGAGGGTTGACGTTCCGGGCTGTCCTCGACATCCATTCTTTGTGCACCTGCCGTGTCATTCGGGCTCCCCTGCATGTCCCTCACAATGACCATGTCAGTGTGTCGCGCAGTTTCATTGCCCTGTCTATCTACAACCCTGGGGACGACGGTGGAAGGGGCCGTGTCCGTGTCTGAAGGCAGTCCTACCCTTGACGGGGGAGGGGTGAGGACTGCCGGACCTGAAGACTCACGAACGAGCGTTCGTAAATCCTCGCCCTCCTGGATGGCCGCCGCGACGGCATCGTGGATGATGGTGGTGGCCGGCGGGAGTGGAGGAGTCCCCACCGGTGTCGGGTGGGGTGGAGCCGGGAAGGATGGTCCTCCAGCATAAGGGAGATGTGGGGGGTATTGGCCGGATGGATATCCCAGAGGGAAGGGGTAGGATGGCTGTGGAGACGCCGCAAAGCTCTGCATCCTGCTCAGCATCTCTAGAATGGCATCCGTCTTCGCGTTGGAGGCCCTCAGCTCCTCCTGGATGACAGACATCTTCCGCGCATTCTCTGCTGCAGCAGCCGCCATGTCCTCCTTCATCTTCTGCTCGAGCTTGGCGTTGAGCTCGGCGACGGAGAGCGCCTCCTCCTTCACCCGCTTGTTTTTGTCGAACTCCACCCCCAGCTCGACCATGATGTCCATGTCCCCCTCGTCCTCATCGGAGACATCGATGATGGCGCCCTCCGGCAACTCCACGTACGGGGTCTTCTTCATCCTCCGACGCGTGTTGCGGAAGTGGTCCAAGGACGGGCGGGAGCGTTGATCGAGGACATCGAGATCCTCCATTTTGGGCACCACCAGCTTGGGTCGGGGGGATACCGACGTCGAACAACCTCCAGGCGTGCCGAACGGTTCCGCGCCAGATGTTCGCGCGGGGAGGACGTCTTGGGTGGTGCCCGCCGATGACCCCGTATAGCCACCCGGAGTCCCCTGTGGCTCGGATGGAATTCCCGCTGGCGCCAACATTCTCAGAGGGGGGATGCTGAGGGTATGTGCATCTGTATCCCTTTCGACGGGGAGGACAGGGTCTTCGTCCTCTAACTCCAAGTCGGGCATGCTCTCGTCAACGGACATGCTGATGTCGAGCCTTGGCACAACCATATCACCCAGGTCCATCATCGACGCCTTCGATCGATGGACCTTGTACTCCTCTTCGTCGATGGCGTCAACGTAAGAGTTGACGCACAATCCCAGCATCTGAGACACGGAAAGAAATTGGTCAGACATATACGAACGCGCGTTCGTAAATATCAACGTAAAGATTGATGTAAAATAATAAACGAACACATAATATGATATTGAATGTTGAAGATGTTTGAAAAAGGCAACATACAATGTTTACGAACGAGCGTTCGTAAAAGTTGGAATGGCTTACCATGGCAGCGTACATAAATTTGCTGCCTCCACAAACGTTGTACACGGTCTCGCCATGCATTGCCAAACTCTGCAAAACAGAGATGTAGAACTCCATCCTAAGTTCAAGGGCCGGGAAGACAGTGTACAACGTTTCTTGGAAGAGATCTTTGGGAGGGGGGTGAGCGACGGTGTAGATTTTCTTGAACGTGTTGTTCGCCTTGATGGGTGCACGCCCATTCCTAACCGACTTGTACGTCAGGAAGATGAGACTCACAGCTCCCACCTGCTTGCTCCCCCTGGCCTCGTTGATGGCCACTATCCCTTCAGTCTTTGCAGGCACGTATGTGCTGTGGAAGATGTTGTATTCGAACTTTATTGTCTCCTCGTAAAGCTCGGTCACCACGGAGACCTTGTCCTGTTCAACAACCCACAACCATACGTGTGGTTCCCTCATGGCTGGCGATTTGTACTCCATGAACTTCGCCATGAAGGGGTTGTAAAAGGGGACCCCCTTTGCCCCCTGCCTTGATGCACCAGGGATCCCCCGAAAATCTATGATTGCGAAGGGACAACCCCTCCGGTCCTCCCTCACCTCAGACCTGCTGATGGTGCCATCCCATTTGGAGGATGTTGTCCTCTCCATCCCTGTGGTTATCAGGCAAAATCGCGCTAAGCCGTCAAACTTGGCGCTCCTCTTCCTCTCCAAGAAGGAGATGTATTTCTGCAGCTCCTGGGGTTCAGTCTCGGACTTCTTCGAGCGTTTGTTCCCCTTGAGCTTCAAAACAGAGGCATGCTCCCTAACCAGACTACGCATTGAGGCACCATTGATGTTGTACAGCACCTTGAACTCTTTCCACTTGGCCCAGTTGACTTCGCCATCGGCGTGGAAGAGCTCCCTCTCTGGCATGAGCCCATTTAACTCCCGCATCGCGCCCGTCTTCAGTTTCCTGTGGTCGCACCACTCCTTTACGGAGTATGTCCCGGGCTTGTGCTTCGGCCTCTTCAAAAATATCTTGGGGTAGGGGATGGTCCTTCCCACCGTGTTCCCAAGAAGGTGTACTGCGCATCGCTGCAACTCTGACTCTGTCAGCCCTTGCAGCGGCCTGAAAAACTCCCTCAGCAGTGGAGGGGCCTCGGCGCTCTTGTCGACGTTGTATTTTTCCTCAGTGTCGGGGTTGACCAAATCACCCGAGCTGTGGGCGTCGAAGAAATGGGTCCACAACTCCCATGTGTCGTTGTTGCAGCATATCAGTTGGAGCTCGCCCTTGAGCTCCAGGACTGATTTGGTTGTTGTGGACTTCATGTCGATGGAGGAGAATTTGTCCACCATCGCATCACAGAACGCCTGCAATGCACATCAAGGGTGTCAGTGTTTTCCATTACATACGAACGCACGTTCGTAAATTGAAATACTAAAGCACAGAATGAAAGTGTAGGAAATATACGAACGCTCGTTCGTAAACCCACCTTCCATTGTGGCGACTGGATCTTTGTGTTCTCCCTCTCCTTTGGAGGGCACCCGTGTGCGACCCAGACGTCTCTTGCAGCCACTATATTGGCAACCCAGGATGCCTCAAACGCCTTGATCTTGTTCCCCGAATTGAGAAACGTCGATATTTTTCTGAGCTTGTCCCAGTCGTCCGACCACACCAGGAATGCCTTCCAGTACCGAAGTTCCGCCTTAAGCTCGTGCTGGAAGTTATCATCCTTGAGGATGATCTGCGACGCCTCCAAGCTGTGCTGACCGTCTATAATCCAGAACTCTCCATTCTGGATTCGAGGCCAGTCCTTCTCCGAGGGACGAGAAGTCAATCCCTTAGGCATGACGCAGACAGTCTGCCTATCCCACTTTATGTTGTTCATGAGATTATTTATCTGCCATTTCACACCCCCGCTTTCGCGAGACCTAACCACCCATTTGTTAGGAGATTTCTCGCACTTGAAGCAGTCCACGTTGAATGTGAAGTGGCGTCCCATGGGCCAGCAATCCTTGGAATAGTTGTTGAAGTCGCGTAGGATCCTGGTAGCCTTCACAGCATCTGGGGTCTCTCCCTTTTTCAAAGGGGTAGGCATCACTGGCGGCGAGCTCACTTCAAGGGCCTCAGTGACTCCAGACTTCTCCATGTCGTCCCTGGACCTCTTGGATGGCGTGGACTGTCTGCTGGTCCCCTGGGTCAGCCTGCTCGCGGAGGGCACCGGCTTAGGTGCGCTTCTTGAACCTCCTGCCCCTGAGGGAGATGGTTTTCTTGGACTCTTCTTCTTTTTGTTTGCCTCAGCCATCGCACTGTTGTATTTGGAGATGTTCAACGCCAGTGCAGTCAATTTCCTAGCAGTCCAGAATTGGCTGAGGACGTACTTTGTGAAGAGGCCATCCAGGTTGAAATGCTTTGCATCTGGTCCAACATTCAGGCATGCGTACACGTAGGAGAAGGAGTGTAACAAGTAATGTAGGAGGAGATTTATGTGGTCATTTTTTAATTTCATATCCAGAATAACATAATCTCCTTGGGCCTCTATGGACTCTATCTCCCACGACTTCATCTGCACCCATTGTTCTGGCTGGTCTGGCCTCGTCTGCAGCTCGTAAGTGAATCGCAGCGCAAAAAGGCCGTCTTCGAGTTTAGTTGGTATGGCCGTCCATTCTCCCATGAAGTTGTCCTTGGGGACATAGCTATCGTTGCCGTTTATGTCCTTCACGGATGCCGGCAGGCTATCCGCCGGCACTGCGAACATTTCGATGGGGTTTTTACTTGTTCTCGCCATCTGCATGATACGAAACAAGGTTAGGATCGTTTTTACGAACGTTCGTTCGTAACAGCCGCGAAACTATGTACTCGTAACATCGTGGACAGGGTATGCAGTTGTATGTTGGATCTGTGAAATCAGAATGTAATCGCATTGAAATTCTTGAGGTGTAGATTATTTACGAACGGCCGTTCGTAAGTAGGTGTATTGTGTAATTCGATCACATTTACGAACGAGCGTTCGTAAAGACGTTCGTAATTGTTTTTGTTCATTCTTACAAACTAAAATATTTTGTAAAGGCTGCAATATAATGTGTATGTTCATATTGTTTAGTCTCCAAATATTGTTGGTTGGCATTCAGCTTCTTTTGTCTGTTGCATATAGTTACGAACGCACGTTCGTAAATATGTAGCCTTCTGGTGTCATGCAGACGTTTACGAACGCCCGTTCGTAACTGGGTGTCCATTTCCTTTTTAAAATTATTAATATGTCATGCGATGGTTTGGACTTTACGAACGTGCGTTCGTAACTGGGTGCCTGTATTTTATGTATAATATTATGTTGGATCCGTACGTATACGTATACGTATACGTATAAATACATATACGTATATGTTTCACACAGACATGGATCTGTGTTTCAGGAATCCTTGCAATGTTTTTTGCAATGCTTGGCCAGAATGATAGAAATTGAAGAAAAAAATTGAATCAGCACATAAGTGAGTTTCAGAATGTCAGGGAGAAACCAAAATGAAGAACACATGCATACAAAACACATTCAGCTCTGGCAACACATGGAATTCAACAATGAACAAATATCAGAATGTGAGGCAAATGAGTTCAGAAGGTTTACTCTGCTCACAATGTTCTTCCTCCCTTACTGTACTCACAAAATCTGCTCTTCTTCCCTTACTCAAAAAACCAGAAAAGCTCACAAATGAAAACTCAGGTCATCCACTCAATCCTCGCACCACTCAATCCTCCCACACACTGAAGCCCTCGCACGTTATGTACAAACCCTAGCAACTACTCTGATGTGCGTGCAACTCCCAAGCGTGCAATTGTCAAGCTTGTAGCTCTCAACCTTGCTACCCTAATGCTAGCAACTCCGAAGCTTGCAACTCCCAAGCTAGCTACTGCCAATATCCCAACTCTCAAGGGAAACTTGCAATTCAACACACTAGCGCCGACAAAACTATTATCAAAGATGTATAACTAAAAATGGCAAGAGCTTCGCTCCGCATCTGCTCGGCGTTCCGCTCCTCTCTCTGCTGCAACTGACAATGAGGAGAGTAGAGGAAGGGGCGCAGGGAGGTAGCCGGCGCCGCTAGGGTTTCCCTGCCGCCGCCACATGGCCGCCTCCCACTGGGCAGGGCTTGGATGGGGTATGGGGGATGGGGTGGGATGGGGTGGGGGGATTGAATGGGATGGGTGTGGGGGGATGGGACGGGATGGGACGGGATGGGCTGGGGGGATGGGATGGGCTGGGATGGGGGGATGGGGGGATGGGGGGATGGGGTGGGGGATGCGAAGGGGGTGGGGGGATGGGATGGGATGGGGGTAGGGGGATGTGTTGTGTTTTAACACTCAAATGTGTTGGTTTCATTCAACTTTGTGACATGAATTGTTGCCATATTATGGAGGTAGTCATACATGACTACCATGTCCATTATTGTTAGGATGGACAAACGTTCAATGACTCTCTCGCATGAAAATGAAAGTTGGATGTATAAGTAATATAGGCATGTTTAATTCATGCTTTGTAATATGTATATGTAGTGGAGGCGTTTCACATTAGTTTGAAGAGCTTAATATAAATACAACAATTTCTTTTGCCGCATTCCATTTAAGCACCTATACATTTGGTTCCTTTGTAAACTTCAAGTATATAGGGGTGCAGTTCCGGTTTAATGAGCCAAAGGACGTGTTGACAGTCCTTAAAAATTGTACCACCTTGACTTTGAAATTACATTACAAAATGAAATGATTAGCAATTCACATTTTTTCTTCGCCAAAAGTTTGTCTATATCATATATTCAATATCTAATTAGTTTTATTTCATGTGAGTATTCTATAACTAATTTATTTTGGTGCTTACAATAATCTTAATTAGCTGTTGACAGCTGCTTATTAAAAATTTCAAACGTGCTTAAGGCAATCTAAATCTTCATAATTTGTATTGAAATTTTGACAATGTTGTATTAACAACTTGGTCAAGGGCAACATAACTTCAAACACCTCACAAGTTATGCCATGTTTTGTGAAACTGCATCTAAAATTTTGTGTTTCAAACGTACTTTTCAACCTTTAAATGAATTCTTTTGAAAATGGTGCCTAAAAAGAAGTTGTTTGTTTTGTTGCATATGAGGGCATGGATGTGTTGTCCATGATAACATGCTACATATGTATGATATTTAATTTTTTAAGATAATATATTGCCTGAAAAAATGAATTAAGTCCTAGTAAGTGGCCCTAGTAAGTGGCCCAAATAAGTGGCGGGGTTGGCTCATTAAACCTAAACCATACCCATAGGGAGTATAAATTCATAGCGAACAATCCATGTCATTTAGGGTGGAATCGATGATGAATCCATCAGTAAGGATGTGCATAATATGGTCTTTTGAAATATAATGTTTCCAAACTTAAAATATCTTTCAAGTTGTGCAATGGTTCCACAAATTATTGATTACTTCATAAAGGACCCAATTTGAGATGGGTGTCCATTTTATTACAAGTGGTGGAAGAAAAATTCAAATTCCAAGAGGTCCTCAATTCATTCAATTGGGTGTCAACTTCCACTAACATTTGTATAGTGTAATGAACTTTAAATTGAACTTGAACCAGTGCATTTGAGCCATGAAGTCAGATGTTTTGCCAACATGAAATGTGCATTACACATAAAATAAGTACGTGCGATATGATTAATTTAGTGAATATTGTTTGTGTAATCTATTGTAATTATAACTACCTTTCACGCTAAGCCGTTCAGGAACCCTAAACCCTAACCCCAAACCCTAAACCCTACATCCCTAAATCTTTAAATTTCACCAACCTTTAAGATATGTGGACATGTGATCGTCCGCGGGCATGTCCAACTGGTGTACTGATGTTGCTAGGATTTGGAATTATTGCTTCATTCGGTTAATAGCAACTATTGAGAATCGTGCCGTTTGTCATTTCAAGATTCAAAATTGGATTTCATGATACAACTTTGTTTGTGGTCAATTATAGTGAAGTTAGAAATTCTCCCTCGTTCACCTTAATAGTGTTGAGTGCATTTTGATCACACAATCCATACTTCATCTTATTAGAACATGCATGTCTTAAGTTTAAACGAACAATTTTAGCTATGAATTGACTTCTCGTAGGATGCAAAACACGCAATTAGTGTGATTATACCTGGTATGGTTAGAATTCATTAATTTGAAGAGCTTAGTATAAATACATGAATTATTTTTCCCGCATCCCCCTAGTACCTCATAGTGAACTCATAAAGGATGTTCATATAGTGTTTTGGAATATAGTGTTTTTAGAAAAGAAATATCTTTCAAGTTGTTCAATGGTTCCTCAAATAATTATTAGCTTCATAAAGGACCCAATTTGAGATTGGGGGGAGCATATTACGGGCATGTTTTTATGTGAATCACATGATACCTACAATGTTAGGGGCTTCCACAACCGATTTTGACCCACTCTTATGCCCCCTTGTGACTTCACCAAATGACCGAAGTCTTAAGTTTCCCAAAAACCGGGTAAAGCTCCCTTGGTGATAGTGGTTTAGGGTTTAGGTTTTAGTTAAGTAGCTTTCACACATGGGCGTTGTTTTATCTACCCAACAATGAATGTTGGATAGTTTTTGTCCCATCCCCAAATGCCTTTCTCATCGACTCCATATTCTGGAGCAATACTTCGCATTGAGGGTGGCTTGGGTTTGTCAAACATTGCTATGATTTCCATAGTACGTTGATGATCATTCAGACGCGGAGCTTCCCCCTTTCGCTTTCCAGCACGTTGCAAACTCATTTCCGGAATGAAATGGGAGCTTTGAAGCTCCAAAATGATTCAACTCTAAAACACCCTAAAAAACAGCAATAAACCCTAATACCACCAACTAGGCTGGGCACTATATACTAGTGTGGATGGTGTGAGGGTTGTGTTTCCCTAAACCAACTTTTAGGCTTACCTCAAGTCAGGTGGGGAGGGGGATCACCTCAATGTGTGTGTGTATATATATGTATATATATGCATATAATATATATGTATATATATATATATATATCACTTAGACCTTGCTAACATAATATACTAGGTATGAATAATTGCTAAAAAACTTGGAATTCACACCTTGGTCGCAAATCATTTATTCTATGTTAAACAACCGCACGTTTAAATTCTATTTACCTATTTTAGTACATATATATATTGATTCATTAGACCTTGGTAAAACCAAAGGTGTGAGACCCATGTACATATTTCAATATGTTGCGTGCATGCCATACATGTTCCATACATAGCGTCATGTATGAACGCGCATAGATAGAATGGCATATTAGGTCAGAGTGAGCGGCGGGAATCTGCTTTTTAAAGAGCATCCAAGGGATTTTGAACCACCCTAGAGAAGTACTTAAAGTTCCTCCCCCCACTTGAGAGCTCTTTTTCGCGGCAGAGGCCCAGTGTGCGCTGCACAGATCCGGCGGAGCGCGCTGAAGCCATCATCCTGTGCGTCCACAGTACACCTCCCAGGTACAGTAGTATACAAACCCCGATTATACCGCCGCAAATACCGGAACTTTACGAACGCTCGTTCGTAAAGTTGGAGTCAACGCATTTGTGGTAATTGTTCAGAGGATTTGACGAGAGTTTACGAACGTGCGTTCGTAAATACCACATGAGTGTGGTATATGCTCCTAGCAACATTGACATATACATGCATCCATGCACACAAATAGAATGACATCGAGATATACGAACGTGCGTTCGTAAATATGCTATTCCAAATATTCACGATTGGACGTTCATACGTTGCACACGCATCCATTTGCCCCATATGAACAGGATGGTCGAGTTTACAAACGTCCGTTCGTAAATACCACCTGAGAGTATGGTTTATGCATCCAACAACATCCATACATATACATACATGTATGCAGACATACACCATGGCATCGATATATACGAACGCACGTTCGTATATATGATATTCCAAATATGTCGTGTGTCGCGCACGCATGCATTTTCCCAAATATTCTCGGGTTTGTCGACTTTTACGAACGTGCGTTCGTAAATACCACCTGGGTGGTCTATGCTTCCTTCCACATCATACATACATCTAGGCATCCACAGCATGGCATCGTGGGTTTACGAACGGTCGTTCGTAAATATGCTATTACAAATATTGACGAACGGACGTTCGTAAATAGCGCACGCATCCATTTTCCCCATATACACATGATGGTGGTTTACGAACGTGCGTTCGTAAATACCACAGAGTATGGTGTATGCATCCAGGAACATCCATACATATACACATCTATGCACACATTATGGCATCGATATATACGAACGGGCGTTCGTAAAAATGATATTCCCGCCATTTTGGAACGGATTTCCGTATGTCACAGGCATGCATTTTCCTCGAATACACTTATGTTTGTCGAGTTTACGAACGTGCGTTCGTAAATCCCACCTGAGTGGTCTATGCATCCAGCCACGTCTATTCATATACATCTATGCATGCACTGTATGGCAAGGTAGGTTTACGAACGGTCGTTCGTAAATATGCTATTCCAAGTATTTATGAACGGGCGTTCGTATGTCGTACACACATCCATATGCCCCAAAAACACTTGGGATGGTCGGGTATACTAAATTGTGTTCGTGAAGATATCCTGGGATTATGGCATAGGCATCCAACCACATCCATAAATGTCCATACATCTATTCAGACGCACAATATGGCCTCGTGAATTACGAGCGGGCGTTCGTAAATATGCTATGTAAAGAATTACAAACGGTTGTTTGTATTTCCCATACGTATCCATTTTCCCCATGCACAAACGATAGCAACCGTTTACGGACTTACGTAAATACCACAATTGCGAGTCCATCTTTTAGTTGGCATAGGCAGTACGGCCTGGGACCAAGGTACGGCCTTTCGTAAGTATACCCTAAGATATTTGTGGGAAGGTATACGAACGGCCTTTCGTATATCCCAGTCCATACTCATATTGTTTCGGGAAATCCGTACTTGTTTATGTATGAGGTCCTCCAATGGTACCCCAATACTTGTTTCTGTATTTTGGGCCATATATATACGCAGATATTGTGTGTATATCGGGCCGTGTATATATACAGATAGTGTGTCCGCTCTTGTATGCATTTCATCGGTTGTGTGGTTGGTCATTCCATGGTTGTTTTTTAGGTGGGATGGCAATGGATGTAGGAGATATTGCCTTTGAGTTGTCGACAAATGCATCATCCTCGGATAGTGAATGTGAACTCTCTTCCCTGTCGGCAGTCAATGTTGACGGAACAAACGTGGTGGGTGTGTCTGTGGATACAACCTCCGATGGATCTTTCGAAGTTCATGACCAATCTCATCATTCCGGGGATGACCATGATGGCATTCCATTGTGTACCGGTTTTGGGAGGGAGCAATGGGTGGGACTTGATGTTGTTCTACTTAACGAGCTTGGTGTCCCAGTGGCAGACGGCATATGCAGGAACTCTGATCCCCGTGAATGTGTTGATGCCCACCCCCTTGGTCTCGACGATGTCGGCGTGTGCATCTTGAACACTTTGCTTCCGTCTGAGGTCCCTTTGACGTGGAGATTCTCCTTGCGTCGATGGCCCCTTCGTCAAGTTCTCCATGACGGGGTAAGCTTGTGGAATCATGGCCGGCGACATAAACAGACGCAGTCTGCTTTGTTGGCCACAATGCGTCCTCGCAAAGGTCTACGCAGGTATGATTCTAGTCGCGTGTCTCGCGGAGATAAGGAGCGACGGCGGGATTCCATATTGGGAGACGATTCTATCCGCCTTGTGTCCGCAAAGGACTGTTGCGAGAGGAAATGTTGCCAAATTTTTCCTCGCGAAAAAATTAGGTCTCTTCGTCAAGAGTTGTGGCTTGCGGATTTTCGTATGCGGTCGGCTAAGAAACTCGAGGTCCACAGAAATTTGCACATTGATACCCATGGCCATAAGGTGGTGACCCTTGAGAATGTGGAAGTGTGTTGCACAGCATGGTATATCATTCACGGGGTCTCCAAGGCTAACTTTTATAGGTTTCGGAAGTATTCTTTGTTGGGTCGCCGCTCTCGATTTCATGGCAATTCTGGCACAAAGAAACCTAGGGAGGCGACACTCCAAGCATCCGCAACACTCTCCACCATCATAGTGCCATTGGCCGATGCAATGCCCCACAAGACGAGGACATTGTCATCAGGGGAGAAAGTTGTGCAAATGGTGTTACCCACGGGCACAAAATGGAAGAACATCTTAACGGACATAAATGAAGTGGGTCGCACAGCGGGATGTGGGCCCATTTCATTGTCCAAGTTGAGTGTAATTAAAAACCAACAGTTTGCGGAATACATTTTGAAGAGACCTGGGGACAAGTTCGCCAGGTGTACGGCGTGTGAGAAATACAAAGGTCTTCGAGATGCCCACCCTATAGGCACTGAATCCCATACAAGACACCAGAGAAAATACATTGAGCATGTCAACAACCAGGAGGCACACCGTCAAGATTACTACAAGAACCGTGCACTATCCATAATGAGGCCCGCGGAGGTTCTAACAATCATCCATGATAAAATGGACCATGCGAAGACCGCATGCCCTTGTTATGCACGCAAAATAAAGGCCACGGATGGTCTCTTCAAGTTGTCCGTAGCTGTCACAGGTTTGTATAGAATCCCACATGTGTGTTGAAAGTCTCTCCAATTTGTATTGGTTGTGTTTTCCAAATGTCCAACTTCATCCATCCGCTTTGTAGTTTTTTCATATTTTTGTTGTTCACGCATCGTTTGTTTTTCTTAGGTATGATCGCCCATGGACATGTGGATGTCAAATATGCCCATTATGGTTTGGATTTTTACCCTGGCGATGCCAACCACACGGTCGGTTCATTTGCAAAACTATTGCGCGATCTCGAAAAGCCACCGGTACACTCTTCCCGTGCCCTTTTCGATGGTTGTGGAACGACACCCCTTTATGAGGCAGTGCTACAAGGGAAGGAGGTTTGTATGTCTTCATTGCCGGAACCACCCGGAGAACCCATTATTGCAAAACCCTTGCCTCCAACTCTCCACGTTCAACTTGATAATTGTGCTAAAGACAACAAATGTCGATACGTGTTTTGTTTTTGGTCGATGCTCGTGGCAAAAGGCATCTTCAAAGAGGTGTTTGTGTCTTTCTTGATGGTGGGGCACACGCACGACGATATTGATGCCTCATTTGGCCGTTGGAGCATGAAGTTGCATGAAGAGGATTTTCCCACCATACCACTTCTCATGAAATCATACATGGATTTGGACAATGTGCCGGTGATCCCGCACATGATTGAAGAAATACCAAATTTCAAGGCCTTCATCAAGCCATACATGTTGAAGGGAGTGGACCGTTTGGTGGGACATACCAAAGCACAACAATTCCGCTTCTATATGAGGGATGATGGTGTTCCCGCCATGCAGTTCAAGCTTTTGTGCACATCCCCTAATTGGGGCCCGGAGGATGGTATACTCGTGTGGCATCAAGACAAGGATGGGAAATGTTTGCTCCCGGATGGGGATCCAAAGCCGTGCAAACCCGACCCCATGAGGAATGGGCCGGAAATCATCAAAGGCATATCCGGATTCATTGAGTATTGGAAAGAGTTGTGTGAGGAAGATATCACCAGACGTGTTAGGGATACTCATGAACCGTTGATCGCGTATTGGGATCGCATTCGCTCAGCCTTGATGACCGTTGGTGTCGACACCCGTACGACTTTGACACAAGGATTTTGGCCACAAAGTCGTTTGACAGTTATGGAGTCCGATGCCATGTTCTTTAGCAATGGAGACGTCCGAGAAGAGTTCGCAATGGACGAGCATTACGTTGGCCCTGCGCGCAATCGTCCGGCTCCTTCGTTTCGTGTGGGTGTTGATTGCCATGAAGGTTATATGGTGCTCGTACGAGCAGGAGATGAGGAACACCCGAAGCCAATATGGTTGGTGAAAGCATTGTCTTCACCCAATTTTGTTCGAACTAGCCCCAACTTTCGCCAAATTGAAGTGGAATATTGCCGTCCGAGCACCAAAGACCAGAACGTGCTCCGCACTTATTTAGGTTGGGACACCAAAAAAGGTTTCAAGTGGACAGTGGACTCTGCGTACGGACCGGTTTGGATAAACACGGATACCATCCTTTGTGCTTGGAAGCCGCGCAAGGGTTCCAAATCGGAAACCATGACCATCCCCCAAAAACATATAGATTTTGCCAAAGACAACTTGGCACGTATTGCAACCGCGGAAAATGACGCCGATAATGGATATGAAGCGGAAGATGGAGATGGAGAAACCTAACAGGGGTTGGAATTAATGTGGAAAATAGGGGCACTTTGTAGACTTGGTGGGATTGCGGCTACATTCAAATTTATACTTACATTTGGGATGTGCCATCCAAATCCATGAGACCCTTATATATGGGATGCGCACCCTAAACTTTATAATGATATAAAAGCATTAGTTTTTGGGATTCGATTGTTATTTTCCACTTATAGTTCATGTTTTGATTATGATTTTAAAACTTACTATTTTTGGCGATGAGAATATTCTTTGCGTGCGGAGTTGTAAACCGTCAAGTTCCCGATGTTCCCAATGTTCCATATGCTCACAGTATTGGCATCCCAAACTATGGGCGTATTTTATTTTGAGACTTTCAAAAGTCTCCAATTAACGAATATAGTGTTCAAAGAATGTAGGGATTATTCAAGTTTGCATCTAAACACACCGAATTGATGCAATATCATTCCAAACACCTCAAGAGAGCAAATCTAAGCCCCTTGGCATTCAGATGACCTCAAACTACTAAAATAATGTAGGAATCATTCAAATCAGCACTTTAATCATTTCAAAATAAATTTGATATACAATCGTGCATTTAAAATTAATACCTTTACACCAAATGAGCTTGTGGATGTGGTAACACTCCGCCATGGTGCTCTACGCTATTCCACTCCTCTAAAAATACGCCAAGGTATTCCAAAGTTGCTCCAAGACTCTTTCAAAAGCTCCAAGCACCTTTGAAACGCCTCCAATCAGATTTGGCCCTCTCTAAGGTCCTCCTAAGTCGATCTCCTTCCTCCAAAGCAATGTGGATCCATAACTTATTGGAAATAAAAGAAGAAGGTAGAAAGACCAGCGTAGGAAAGTAGTATACAACATATGTTGATTGCATACAATGGAGAGAGTAATTAGCTCATTCCTTTATGCTTTTATTTATATGACTAAATTACAACCAACGTTGGCAATCCATATGGAACAATGTCACCAATGCAATCTAGTATTATCATCCAATAATTATCAATAATTGCGATTTTCAAATTATATAAAGTAGAGTGCATTTAAGAATCTTTTAGTGCAAAAATGAAACGTGATATGAAAAAACATGACGGAAAACCAATTATCACGGCGGCTTTATTGATTTTTTCAATAAAATTATAATTGATATTAAAAAAATTTAGACTAGACTTATGATTTTCAAGTTTGAGAGTGAAGGATTGATTTTTAACAATAAAAAAATAAACGTAAATTTTTTCTTATAAAAAATTAGGATGAAATTTTCTTTACAGTTATGAGCCTCAGAGTTGAAACTGTCGCAACCCTCATTAGCTCCCTTTAACAATATTGGTCATTTTTCCTCCTCTAGCAAGGCTCACGAGTGCTAACCGTTCGAATTATGTCATGGAAATGGTTAGCTCCCCATATCGTGGACCTTATAGTTCATAGGAGGGGAACCAACCCTCCTACTTTGTTTTCGGGACTCACCCCTTAAATGATAACCAATTCTTAGATGTGGATTTCCATCTATGGAAATTCACTCTTATGTTGATCATCGCGTTGCCGGAGCAACACTACAACAATCCCAATCATACTAGACAACTATGTCCTCACATTGGGCCAATGCTCATGAAGGCCGTGCCGTTCGACCTCTGGTAGGTTCAACTACACCACCTCACCTATATAAGCCTCTAGGACTCTAAGTAGGGCCCCTATTTCACCGTCAAGTAATTTTTTATCTCTCTCCCAAAAGTTGGGGCCAAATAGACATTGTTCCTTAGCCGTTGGGACTGGAATCCCCTAGCAACTTCAAAACCCCATAACTTCTTCATATGATATCTAATGCAACAAGCAACCACTCCATTATCATCTATGTTTTACGTAGATGTGCATGGACTACTCACTTGCCAAATTCGGGCAGGTATTCAAGAAGTTATGCCTGTTCAAACGCAAGCAGTTTTGGGAGCCACTCCTAGGCCACTGCTATACTAGGGCGATGTCTCGGGACAACGCCCCACTCAAATTGCCATATTTCTTAGCTTACACCTCCGATTGGGGTGTTCTTGAGCATTTTAAAATCAGCACGCCATAAACTACGCATAGCTTGTGGCCTTACCCTCATGTCTTTTAGTCTCCGTGGGTGGGAGGCGTTCCAATGCCCGGGGCCCTCACCCACATTAGGATCACTTGGGCCCTCTCACCAATGGCACCACAAGTTCCGAGTGTCATTTCGGGGTCCCCTTTATGCCCATGGTGTTTCGAGTATTCTTTATGGAAAGGTACTCGACACCAACGGCAAAGAAATTCACAATTGAGGTTTTTCAGCAAAAAATTAGATTATTAATAGGAAAAATTAACCAAAGAATCATTTAGAATAAGATGGCTTAAAAAAAACCTTACGAGGTTGGTTAGGTGTGTTATACCCTAGGAGAAAAATCTTGAGCAAGTAGGGAATTAGAAACCAAAGGGGTAAAAGGGAAATGGCCTTTACCTTAATCAAAAATATTAAAAGAGTAGACTAGTAAGTAGGTAGGTTAAATTAGAAGCAACCAATTCAAGCAAGCATTTCATTGATAAAATCCAAGCGGCGGACAAAAATAAATATTTCCGAAAGCGGCCAAGAAAAGAAAAATAAAATGTGACAACCATGTGTGTAAAGAATTTGCCAACTAAAACAAGGGGCCATGTGGCCACCCTTGCCAACCAAAATTTAAATTTAAACTAAAATATTAAAGAATCTATTAAGGCTTGGACAAGTGGGTTGCGAGGTGGCGTTTCTTTCCTCCATTCAGCATCAAGGATTTGTTTCCCACCATTCAAGAGAAGGAATTCCTTAGTGAGTGGGAGAAAATGGGGGCTAATTTCTCATTGAAGGGGGATAAAAATATTTTTTTCCCCTCACAATTTTCTCTTCACTTCGCACTGCGAACCCCTCTATTATTCTAGTTAGGAAAAATAACTTTTCTTCTCCTAAAAAACATCTCTTATCATCTTTTATTGTGGGCGTAATTCATATTTCTTGTAATTAAATTTTTTGTAAGTGAGGTAGTATATTTTTAGACACACTCCTAAGTAACTGCTATATTTTCATTCAAGTGTAATGGGCATAAAATTTACAATTTAATTTTTATATTTTGAGTGAATATTGTCCTTAAAGTTAGCATTCTAACAAACCTAGGCTTATATAAATCAAAGTTAGTGAGTAAAAATTATGAATGATTGAATGAAGATATCTCAGTTGCCTCCCAAATTATAAGCACTGACTTTGTAAACTCATATTTATAAGAAAAAACATGCAGTCGCTTTAATATTTAAAAAAATTGTAGATCTTGTTTTGTGATCTCTAAAAAATAAGTTTGTTGAAATTAGAATTAGTGAGTAGAAGTTATGAGTAGTTAAGTGAAGATATCTCAGTTGCTTCTTAAATTACAAACACTAATTTTATAAATTTATATCTATATGAGAAGACATGTACTAGCTTCAATATTTGAAGGATTTGTAGCTCTTATATTGAAGTTTCTAAAAAACGTAAGTTTGTTGAAATCAAAGGAAATAATAAAAGTTATGAATATTTGAGTGAAGCTGTTTCAACTGCCTCTTAAATTGTAAGCACTGCGTTTGTAAGCTCATATCTAAAAAATGATCTACACAGTCATTTTGATATTTAGAAGACTTATATGTCTTGTTATTAACTTCTCATAAAACCAAAAATTGTTTTATTTGAAATTGCAAAAGTTGTGGGTATTAAAGTGGAAGGGTGTCTATTGCCTTAAAGTCGCCGAGGTCGGCTTCCTAAAACCATTGAATGTTTAAGTTGCATTTTTCTCGACATGTTTTCTTATGAATTTTCTATTGTCAAACAAATGATTAAATAAATAAACGAATAAGTAAATGAATGAATGAAGATCTAGGCAAAAAAAGCCTATCGTCAATCGGTAGTTCACCCATCATGTTGTTCTTACAACTAATCCAATGTTCAATATTTGAGGGGTGTGTGGACTCTTCATCCATCCAATCAAAAAGAGGTTTGTCTATCCAAGGTTGGAAGGAACGAGTTGGTGTCGTAAACGGCCGAGAGCTGGAGTGGAGGTTGACGCTTGTGGCTTGGAATAGGGGTCCCGCATCAACCATCACTAAGCCAAGATGAGAGTCGACCAGTAATTCTTTAATCTTACGCTATTCAATTAGGAATGGAGGGAGCGTGGCAAAGATAAAATCTTCCGGTCCTATTAAGTTAAAATTTCGTGGTCAAAATATGTTAAACTAATCAACATCCAACAAAACTTGTACAACTCCGTGAACAGAAAACCAATCAAGAACTTAACTTGGAAGGTTGACACTATACCCCTTTCCGGCACCGAAGATCGGAAGGTGTAAATGTCAATCAACCTTCAAGAGACCCCCACATGGCCTTGAAGGATACGGGTTAGGGTTATTTTGAATCACCCTAGAGCAGTGCTTAAAGCTCTTTCCCCCCCCCAGAGTTTTTTATTGCGGCAGACGCCCAATGCATGCTCTGGAGACCCGTCGGAGTGCACTCAAACCACATTTTTGTGCATCCACACTACACATTCCAAGTATATAACAAGATATGTCCACCGCATATACCGCCACATATACCAGAGTTTTACAAACGCGCATTTGTAAAACTCAAATCAACACATTGTAGTAAGGGTTCAAACTCATATGATGGCCGAGATTTTACGAGTGGACGTTCGTAAATACCACCTATGAGTATGGTCTATGCATCCAACAACATCCATAGACCCAAATAGTATGTCATGGTGATATATGAACGGGCGTTTATAAAGATACTAGCCAAAATTTTATGAATGAACGTTTGTATGTCGCACACCAATCCATTTGTTACAAGTACCCATATGATGGCATACGCTTTACGAACATACATCCGTGAATACCATCGTTGTTACGGTCTATGTTTTTGTTGGCATAAACCTCGTGAAGAAGCTGCTTCACCATAGCTTTCATGTCCTCCAATTCTCCCTTCACACTGTCTTGGAAGTTTTAGAACTCGCTCCACACCTTTGCAAGGCTTCTATCCCCCCTTGCATTTAAGACTATCCTTCTTGAAGATGACGAGCGATTGCGCCATGATTTCCATGGTGTTGCAAGCTCGATTTCGATTTCCAACTGCGTGGGGGACGATCCAAATTTGCAGCCTGTAAAAGAAGCAACTGTCCATCCATGAAAATTTTGTAAAGGATCTATATTCATCTACTTCAATCTGAATGTCGCAACCCTTGCTAGGTCCCCTTAACTATCACGGTCTATTTTTCCATTTTAGCAAGAGTTACGAGCGCTAACCCTTCGAATACCGCCATACGAAACGTTAGCTCCCAATACCGCGGACCCATTAGTTTATAGGAGGGGGACCAACCCTCCTACTTTTTGATTCGGAACTCATCCCTTAATCGGTAACCAATCCTTAGATGTGGACTTCCATCCATGGAAATCCAATTTCATGTTGATCGTAGTGTTGCCGGCGCAACACTACAACAACCCGAGCCATACTATGCCCTCACATTGGGCCAATGCACATGGAGGCCTTGCCATTCGGCCTTGGGTGGGTGAGGCCATACCACCTCACCCATATAAACCTCTAAGACTCCAGGCAGGGGCCCTACCCCACCGTCAAGTAGCCATTTGTCTCTCTCCCAACACTTGGGACCAAGTAGACATTTTTCCTTGGCCGCTAGGGCTAGAAACCCCTAGTAGCTTCAAAACCCCATAACTTCTCCATATGGTTTTTGATTGTAACAATCGACCACTTCATCGTCATCTACATTTCATATAGATGCCGATGGACTATTCACTTGCCCCATTGGGGCAAGTAATCAAAAAGTTATGCCAGTTTAAAGCTTCGCAGTCTCGGAAGCCACTCCTAGGTCACTGCAGTTCCAGGGCGCTGTCCCGGGACAGCGCTCCACTCAAATTGTCATATCTCCTAGCTCACACCTCCAGTTGAGATATTCTTGAGCTTTCTAGAATTGGCACGCCATAAGCTACGCTTAGTATATGGCCTCACCCTCATGCCTCCTAGTCTCCGTGGGTAGGAAGCGTTCCCAACGCCCGGGGCCTTCACCCATACTAGGATCACTTGGGCCTTCTCACCAACGGCGCCACAAGTCTCGGGTGTCAATCCAGGGTCCCCCTTGTGCCCATGGTGTTTCAGGTGTGAACCCCCAAAGTGGTCCACCACTCCACGGGGTCACTTTTAGTTAGGATTTTAACATTAAAAGTTAGAATTGATAGTAAATTTAGGGAAATTAGTTTAATTAGCATTTAGCCCCAAAAAATAAAAGGTGAATTGCCGAGGATTTCGGGCCTTCACCGTAAAGGCAAAAAAATATAGTTTAGATAGAATTAGTAAAAAATAACTAAGTAGTGGTAGAAATTAGGTAAGTTAGAAAAAATGGCTAGCTAAGAAAAAACGTAGCTTTGCGGGAAGAAATGCTAGCTAGTGAAAACAACTAGCTAAGAAAATTAAATTAATAAAGGCTAGCTAAGCGAGGGTTAGTTTATTAATTAGTATGGGCCATGCAAGATAAGTAAAGGCGTGAAGATTTTTTGAGGAAAAATAGCAAAGGCCACTTGCCCTCTTGCTCTTGCCAACTTGATGGCAAAAATTAGGACAAAATCAAAGGATTCCCGGTGAAGCCACATCGGTGAAAGGGTGGCAACCTCAACCGAGAAAATCCCCGAGCCGAAATTTCGGGAGGGGCTCGGATGAATGGACCGGTGGCGGAGGGGTCCAACCCTTTTTTGAAAATGTTTAAAAATCCCCTCCTCCCACCTTGAAAACTCTCTCTTCTTCTTAACATTAGGGCGAAACCATACATCTAAGTAGTTAGACAACCTCTCTCTTGTTGTTGATTAGTGGGCGAAGCCCTAATCCTCTGGTGTTAGAAAGAAAAAATCTTTCCTCTTGATAATTGGATGAAGCTCTACCTCAAGATAATTATAAAGAATCTCTCTTTTGTATTTCTCTAGTAGTAAGGCTTGAGGGAAGAAAAACCCTCCCTACCTTCTCCTAGTAAGAATGTGTGTTGTGAACACACAAACAATTTTTTCTTTCTTCAAAGGTAGGTTAGAATGCAAGTCGGAATTTGACACATTATAGACCTTGGCCACTGATGCCATGAATGCTTAGGTTCCATCTAGTCCCAAAATTTAGTATTTTTTTTTCTTGTAGAGATTTTCTATAGTTATCCATAGTCAGTCTCCAATTGCAATTTGATTGAGATAGCAAAGAGATATAATTTTTCAAAGTCGGAGCTTTTGTCTGGTCTCCCAAACCGTTTACAATGTGTGATTTGAGTGAGTATTAAAGTTGATATGGATTTCCAAAGGTGCAATGTATAGTTGAGTCCTTCTAGTTCATTGCTGCATTATAGGGAGGCTGCTGGATCCATTGCAAAGTCCACTAAATGGACTCAAGTTTACGACCGCGCGTCTGTAAACTTTTAGGGGAATTTACGTAGGGCAGGATGGATTTCCCTGCATAATATATGTGCAAAGTTTACGACCGCGTGTCCGTAAACTTTTAGGGAAATTTGCATAGGGTAGGATGGATTTCCCTGCACAATACATGTGCAAAGTTTACGACCGCGCGTCCGTAAACTTGTAGGGATATTTGAGTAGGATAGAAAGAATTCTCTTGCACAATATATGTGTAGAGTTTACAGACGTGTGTCCGTAAACATTTAGGGGTATTTACGTAGGATAGAAAGAATTATCTTGTGCAATATATGTGTAGAGTTTACGGACATGCGTCCGTAAATATTTAGGGGTATTTACGTAGGACAAAAATAATTCTCTTACATAATATATGTGCAAAGTTTACGACTGCCCGCCCGTAAAATTCTAGGGATATTTGCGTAGGACAGAAGGGAATTTCCCTGCATTATATATGTGCAAAGTTTACAACCGTGCGTTCGTAAACTTTTAAGGGTATTTGCGTAAGGCAGAAGGGAATTTCTCTACACTATATATGTGCAAAGTTTACAACCGCGCATCCATAAACTTGATTATGTTTTTTTTTAAATATTAAACTAAATTGTGGTCGACCTTAGTAGGGTTGGTATAAGTCACACCCGGTTGGTGTATACCGAGTCATTTCATATTTTAGGATTACCTTGATTCCAAGGCTGGTGCGTCTGTGCTTAGATTAGGTTGTAGGTTTAGATCAAAATTAGGTATGAACTAGATTAGTGGAGTTAAGAGCCACAATATTAAAAAGTAAGGCCCAACCTCTAGAGGTACTACAACGCAAATTTAATTCCCTTCCAAAATCTAAGTATTCAACTTACATGCCCACCATCTGGGTTCGGCTTGGGCACCTGCAAGTGCAAGCCATCCGCACCGAAGGACTTGTGTGATATTTTTAGGCTCCCTCGGAGGGAGGTGCCTAAAAGTGCCACATTTAGCAATCCTTATGGAGAGGTACGCGACACTGAACAACAATGATAGCTTTGATGTCATGAGAACATATGATTTTCATATGTAAGTTCATGAAATTATATGATTTTTCTAATATGACTGCAAGGAGTGACATGACTGTGCGGAGTCATATCACCAACATTTTCTCTATATACGACTAGAAGGAATCACATGACGCAATATATATAGTCATATAACTCGCAAATGTAACTGCATAAAATCACGTGTTTGTATATAGCCATATGAACATCATATATATAATCATTAGAAATCATGTTTTTAGATGTCACTTACAAGCCGCGATCTCGCTTCTTCCTTAGACTGCCGGAGTAGGACAAATTTTTTACAGTTTTCCGTGCAGCCTTCATTCATGATGCCTCCACAATCTTGTCCGTCCTAGTAATCAATTTTTTGAAGTTCTCCATATGTTATTGTTTCACATACGGTGGGAGCAGTCCACCGTTCTCGATCAACTTCTTTAAGTTCGACCTCCTTGTCCGCATTTGTTGCTTCGGTATTTGGAAGAATACCTCCTCTGGAACATCTCCTAGTCCGCCCCAGTATTCGAAACGCGCTGCCATTTTTTTTTTGATTGCTATGAAAAGCGGTCGAGGATGCATCTTGAAATTGTCCATGCTCCAGTCCAAGTCACAGGAATAGCCTCGTAATTTAATCAACCAATCAGGCCTATGATGTCTCGTAGGGCATCCTGCTTCGTCCACTTGAATCCACGAGTGACCTCCACCGCCTATGCTTGAATCTTTTATATCAATTTTTTTTAGGTTATTTCCTACTGTGTGGCCGAGTTTTCGCACCTTCTTTCGTAATTGTGTTGGATCTGCATCTTTCTTGGTCATGCGCCTTAAGATGGACACTTCCCGTAACTCGAGCTTATCAAAGAATTTAGTGCAAGGCTCGTAGCTTAGACGAACCTCTTTTTCCTCTGTATTGTGCTCTTCTTTGTCGTTGTTGTCTCATTAGGCCTCCATGAATGTATCATGCATGTCTTGGGACAAAAAGTTCTCCTCCTCAATATCGGCTGTGCTTGTAAACCTTGTTGATGAAGTTATATTGCTCTTCTTTCAACTATGGTCCAACTGCCATGATCTAGGTTGATTTGGATTTGGTTGCATCGCCTGCATAAAAGAGAAAATAAACCTTCATAGATGAGTTCAAAGAATAGTCACCAGAATCTTATAGATGGCTTTAAGTCGTCAACATACATCATTATGATTACAACCAACCATATGTTGGTTCGCATGAACTCAATAAAGTCACAAGCAACACGAATATCTAGATGCACATGCAAATGCTTAACTATAAGTATGAGTATGCTTAATTGAGGAATGACACTGCAGGTTTGTATTCTTGCCTTCCGCTTCTTTGTTTTGGACCGCTCCTCCACGGATACCTCCTCTTATGCGTGTTTGTCCCCACTGTCATCATCGTCGCCATTCTCTGCCTCAGCAAGTTGTTTTTTTTGTGAAGCTCGGGTGCGCCCTGCCAACGTGAACTTCACGGTGCTTACACCTACACCGCCTCCCTGCTCTACAATTGTGTCAGGTTCTTCCTGGGGCACGCCACAGCTGCTCTCAAAAACATCCGTAAGCTCATTCGAAATCATTTTCAAAGTCGGCAACGTAATTGTTGGGAAACTAACAATTGTGCGGAATACTTTCACTTGCATATCATTTGGTAGATTAGCAACCTCTTTTATCGGATCTCCTAATACATTATCCATCTCCTAACAATGGGATCCGTTAGAAGAACCACACTGTTGGAGGTTGAATTATTAGCATGCCCTCATACATAATGTTGACTATGGTATATACACGTGGTATGCCATTCACTGTCATAGAATCAATGACCGTTTATGACTTAATAAAAACGTAGGAAAATAAAACGTCCTACGAGTATGAACGAGAGTCAATACATGAACATGCAAAGTCATAACAATTATGACTCGAGCGAATCACATTATCTTTAGATTATAACTCAAAGAAGTCACAATGCTTAGGACGTGACTGCAGGCAATAACAAATCAAGCAAAATGTATAGAAATAATGACTACGGGGAGTTACAAGAATTTTGACTACGGGGAAATTACAACAATTATGAGCACTACAATTGGATTGGCAACGACAAGTAGAAAAAGAAGCGGAAGGCCTTGCAGATGAATTACATACCCGGAGTCTTGAGGCCTCAGAAATTTTGTTGATGTGAGCGCTGGCAATCCTAGCTCCCACAGCTTGCGAGTATTCTCCTCAATTTTTTTATCGCGCAACCTCTCGTACTCTGGAATTGTTGGCGCCATCATTCCCTTCTTCTAGCAAAAACGACGAGCGTGAAAACTAAGCGTAGAAACACTCAAGTGACAAAATATGCACAACCAACTTATGCCTTCAGCACTTTCCATAAACCTGAATGAGGAGCTACAAACCTACAAATCATATCTTGATTGTTTTATACAAAATTATTCATGGGACTTGTGTTGAGAAATAAATATAGTTTTTTGCTAAATCGAACCCTCAAGATACGTCCCAAGCCTCACGTCCAAAAAGTGTTGCCATGTCAAACTCAGGACTTGGGACTTGGGACGAGTACGACGTGGTAAGTCCCAACTTCCATGCTCTCTATGGCCAAGATTGCACGCATCGACCTCAAGTGAACTAGACTTTAAAGGACTTGGGACGCCATGTGAACCGGACCTAACTGTCGTGGGAAACATAAAATAATATTGCGGGCATATTGCCTCGGGGAAGTCACTTAGTGTATTCTTTGGGGACACATGAGCGTACGACACATATTTTTTGGGGGGCTATGTAGCTCATTTACTGCATTTTAGTGGACCCTATATTTTTTAATAATTCTACTTTCTTCAATTTCTTACCACCCTATGTGTAATTATAAATTAAAATATCCATAATATTTCAAACCCTTCATTATTTATATTTATTTGAATTTTTCTTTGTGGACAATAGCATTGTACTATAGCATTAGAAATGGAATTCATCACGCAACAAAAATTAAGCTATGTATACAAGAAGCATGTTATTTACATAATTGGTTACATGTCTAAGCCCATTGATAGTGGCGTACTTAATTGTTTCATCCAAACATTGAAAGAAGTCCACAAATTCCAAAACAAACCAGCATCACTAAAGTATCCATAATGTGTTCACTAACACAATTGCACTAACATTGCACATGTTATCATGCAAAGTGTGAAGACAATTTGAAATGCCTACTTATGAGTCCTATGTGAAAATTGAGAAAGATCATCACAAAAGATGCCACATCCTCTTGCCTAAAACAAATCCATCAATTCACCATAGATTCACCAAATATGGCCCCACGGAGCTCTTTAAACGCATAGGGGTCAATGCACGATGATAGAATTCTTGTCTTGTGTGGGAGGAACAACCAGAGAATTATACAAACATCAATGAAATGTTCCTCAAAAGTACACTTAATGACCCTCATCCAACGAGTTTATCCATTTTGTAGATGGATTTGTGATCATTTTTCATCTAGTTCTTAAATTTTTCTTACCCTAAACTCAACCTAAAAATAAATAAAAATCCCTACCAATTACTATAATGCTATTTTAGAAATACTATAAACATAATTTTGGGTATTACAAGTGACCCTATATTGTATATAATGTGCTACCTCACATTTCTTCAAGGCTATGGTATATCAAAAAAATATATAATTTTTATCAACCATGAATAAATGTCACCCTATATTTGTTCTCTCATAGTTATCTAAATTTTAAATAGTGACTTCCCCGGGCATATTGCAGGCATATTGCACTATTACATCGTGTGAATTGATTTCAGGTGACTGTTTTACCTATACCTGTAATCTCAAAGGCCTTATGAGGTTTCAGTTGAGCTCACCTCAACTAGAGTGACGATTGCATCCACCACATGTTTTCATGTCCACTCACATTAATGAAAACCCTAATTGGTTAGTAAAGGGACTTTACCATGAGCTTCTAGACTTGGACTTAAGCCAAATTCATTGTCATGCGACTGCACACAAGACAAGTGCCAATGGTGGGAGAACAGTTACCAATAAACTTACACAAAGAACACTAGTTCGGCATAAAGCTGACTGGAATCACAACCATGACACTAAGTGCATAGGCATTCGACACTTTTAAATTGATGTATTGCCTTCTTATAAAATGTTGAAGTTTCTTATCATAATATCAAGAAACCTTTATGTTTGGCAAGTACTAAACCACACTAATCTACGTTCATGAGAAATCATGTGGCCCATGTTAATAAACAGTAGCGAGAAAATGTGTTACTAGAAACATAATGTAGCCCATTATAATTAGTGTAATGTTCATTGTTGTAGGTCAATAATTAGTGTGGCCCATGTCCCATTTAGCCCCCTGGTTTTTTGTGGTTAACACCATTGCACATGAATGGAAGACCAGCTCATTACCAACCTGCCATCTGGCTGCTGAAGGCCTCGCACAATGTTCAAAACTGCCTCATGCTCCACACAAGAAAAGTCGTCATCCAAAATTCGCAAAATTGACAAAGCTGAATAGGTTGACGCCAAGTGGCCACCATCAAACGGGATCGGAGTCACCTGTTACCAGCACAACAAGTCTTCTTTTCTTCAACAGATATTCCTTGTGCCCAGATCAAGTTATGGTCAAAAAATTTAGTATAATCACTGCTTAGTTATATACTGCAGGGACAGTATGCTGAGCAACCATTAAAACAAAGTAACCCCCAACTAAATTGCTTCCACCCACAACCATTTTTGATAGCTTAAATCACACAGGTAGCTCAAAATTTTGTAAATCCACAAGAGCTCACACATCTCCTCTTCCCTACGTCCAACCAAAACAAACACATTTACATACAAGCCCTCACACATGCAATGAATCTCGAAGTTTGGCTAACCCCAACTATTTGTTTTCACCCTATTGAAATTTGGCGCCTAAAATCACACCAAAATCCCTATCTACACACTCACATGTTAAGTATTAGCATCGATTCGCTCTGCAATCGTTTCACTCCGCAATCGTTTCACTCCGCAATCGTTTCACTCCGCAATCGTTTCACTCCGCAATCGTTTCACTCTGCAATCGTTACGCTTCGCAAAGTTTTGGTCTCTGCTTCCCTCGTGATCAAAAGCTCCCCAAAACCCTAAACCCCCAACACTAGGGCTCCAACTTCCCACACAGCTTGCCAGCTTGCCATAAGCTTTACTTAAAAGGGTCTTAAATGGTTATGTTTTCCAGGCTAGCCATAGGCTACGAAACACATAATTAATGCTCATTTACTTTTTAACACGTGATTTTTTGATATCCGTTCTTGGAGTCATAAGTAGGGCCGGTTTACAATATGGACCAGGAAGTCGTCCCAAGGTATTGTAAGATGATCATTGTGCACATTATATAGATGCTTATGTTTTACTTTAGTAAATCCAGCAACTTGGGGCAACGCAAAAATGTCATTCTTTGTATTAGATGATTTTTTGGTATTATTTATTTATTTATTTTGCTAGCATTTGTTTGATTAGAACCTCGATGTGTTGATACACCTTGGTGATGATTCTAAGAGACATGATACAATGCTTGAAACATGAAAAACACTACACACAAGATTTTGATTGTGAATATCTATTAAAAAATGATTTAAATGCTGCATAATGAATTTATGTCAGTCCAAGGCTCTAAAAATACTAACTTTTATGTGACAAAGGTTGAAAGATTCTTAAACTACATACAAGGAGTAGAAATAATGGCACAAAATACCAAATGATGCATAGAATTCTATCTTATATCCTTCACATACTTGACCACATTTGCACCCGCATTTAAACTCATTTCTTCTATTGAAGAATGTCATTTGTAGAATGAAGCTACTTCAATAAGTATTTCTTATTCAAGGTATAATTAATAATTAAGTGTTAATGCCCCTTTATTTAAAATTATGGTTAGGGTTATTGACAAGTTTAGAGTTAAGGTTAGTGCACAATTAGGTTGGTTCAGTACCTTAATGTAATTGTGAGTCATGCTCATATGTAATCAAGACATCCTTGAATGTAAATTGCGACGAAAGACTCAAACACCTTCAAGGTGGACTTTACCAACACTACAACAGATGGAGTATTTTGTGACTGGGAAAATGTGATTGGAGATGACTGGTGATTGATGGATGAAAAATTTAATTAATTTAAAAATAAACATGGGCAATTCCCAATTTCCATTACCCAGTTCATTGTTGGTCATACCATACAACAAAAAGTACTCACTTTTGAACGCAAATTGTCATTAGTAAATAAATCCCCCAAACCTTAATACTAGATAATGATTTATGGGGCAAAAATACAAGAGGCCCGTCTAGGGCAACCTACATTTTCTTGGGCTGCCCAAAAAAAATAAAAAATGACTACGTTGAAAACGTTATTGTAGAATATGACTCATGCATAAATGTGACTGCCAAATATGACTAGGCGTTTGCTAGAGACGTTCCTAGTCGTTCCCTATGAAGGTACAGGATGTTCGCATAGGTCGTATACGGTACATTTGTCAAATGTGACAGTGCTAGATGACTGCAAGTCATATTTTTGAATTTGGCCCCCCCAAAGATCTTGGCCTCCAAGAACGTGACATCCATCAGTCACCAGTCATCCCCAATCACATTTTTCCAGTCACAAAATACCCGATCTATTGTAGGGAATGTAATTAAAAACCAACGGTTCGCGGAATACATTTAGAAGGATAGTGCGTCCCGCCCTGACATCCAATCTTGAATATGAAGAGTTATGGCTTGAGGACGCGATCGAGCGCGAGGTGGCGGAATTAATTATTTGGAATCTGATGGCCAAACATCAAAGGCAATTAAGGATGGGGCTCACACTGTACCCAGCCTACAGTTTCTTAGGATGATGTTCACCACTCCAGTAAGTAGCGGAGCCATCATTCATTATTCATGTCTTTTGGATTGGCATTGGTCCTTGCTGCTTGGCGGGGCTCCATAGTCAACTGAGAGGGAGCATGTGAAGGTGTGTTGTGTATGTGTTCTTTTGTTATATTTTAGTATTATTTGTTAGTGGTGGTTGGTACTCGAGCTGCAGTGATACACGATCGTTATTTACATGACAGCTGTCACGGTATGCGGTGTTGGTGACCACACTGCATCCGGAGGGATTTCATCCATTTAGATATGGATGGATGAAACCCTTGGATTTGTGGAGATGCTCTTAACTGAGGAGCTTCCTCCTTGGCTTGGCATTTTTGCTAAGTCAAGCCTTATGAGTGAGTGTATGGAGAGAGCTTATGTGAGGTGAAAATTGCATGTTTTTGCAATAAATCTTGAGTTTTTCTCCCGTTACTTACACTTTTGGATTCTCCCGTGGTGGAGTGAGAGATAACTTGACTTGTTGTGTATATTTGAAAAGAGAACTAGAGCTCTTAATAGTCATTGATTCTCTTCCTTCTCTTTGAAGGTGTGTTGTATATGTGTGCATTTGCTATGCTTTAGTGTTATTTGTTAATGATGATTGGTACTCAAGCTGTAGTGACACACGATCATTATTTACACGACAAGTACAGGGTATCCCGTCCTCGGTCTTTGTGTCGCTCCTCTGCTCGTTCGGCAGCGTGTCGTAACCCTCGCTAGCTCCCCTTAACTAACTCGGTCAATTTTCCATTTTAATAAAGGTCACGAGCGTTAACCCTTCGCATTCCGCCATGTGAATGGTTAGCTCCCCATAACGCACACCCTTTAGCTCATAGGAGGGGGACCAAACCTTCTACACTTGCATTCGGGATTTCCCCTTTAATCAGTAACCAAAGGATAGATGTGGAATTCCATTCATGGAAGTCCCATCTTATGTTGATCATCGCGTTGCCGAAGCAACACTACAATAACCCGAGCTATACTAGGCAACTATGCCTTCACATTGGGCCAATGCCCATGGAGGCCATGCCACTCGGCTTCGGGTGGGTTTGGCCACACCACCTCACCCCTATAAGCCTCTAGGACTCTAGGCAGGGCCCCTACCCCACCGTCAAGTAATCTTTTGTCTCTCTCCCAACACTTGGGGCCAAGTAGACATTTTCCCTTAGCCGCTGGAGTTGGAAGCCTCAGCAGCTTCATAACACCATAATTTCTTTGTATGAACTTTGATGCTAACAATCAACTGCTCCATTGTCATGTACATTTCACGTGCGTTCTCAACGCCCGGGGGCCTCACCCACACTAGGATCACTTGGGCTCATCCATCCATGGCACCACAAGTCACGGGTGTCATTACAGGGTCCCCCTTATGCGCATGGTGTTGCGGGCGCTCCTCATAGACAGGTGTGCGATAGAGCCGTTCCTAACATCCAGGGCCCTCACCCACACTAGGATCACTTGGGCCTTCTCACCAACGGCATCATAAGTCTCGGGTGTCACTCCGGGGTTCCCCTTGTGCCCATGGTGTTTTGGCTCTCCTCATGGAGAGGCACGTGACAACACCACATTGTGACACCCTAGAATGGGCACAAGTGATCTTACTATGGGTGAAGGCCCCGGGTGTTGGGAACGCCTCCCACCCACGAAGACTAAGAAGCACGAAGGTAAAGCCATAACCCATGCGTAGCTTATGGCGTGCCAATTCTAGAATGCCCAAAAAGACCTCAATCGGAGGTGTGAGCTAGGAGTTATGGAAATTTGAATGGGTGGCTGTCCCAGGACAACAACCTGGTACAACAATGGCCTGGGAGTAGCTCCCAAGACTGCGAAGCTTTGAACATGCATAACTTCCTCAATATTTGCCCGAATGGGGCAAATGAGTAGTCCATCAATATGTAAGTAAAATGTACATGATGCTGAAGTGGTCAATTGTTAGCATTAAATAGAAAATGAAGAAGTTATGGGGTTCCGAAAGTGTTGGGGGCTTCCAACCCCAACGGGTAAGGGAAAATGTCTATTTAGCCCCAAGTATTGGAAGAGAGACAAATGTTATTTGATGGTGATGTAGGGGCCCTGCCTAGTGTCCTAGAGGCTTATATGGGTGAGGTGGTGTGGCCGAACCCACCAGAGGCCGAACGGTACGGCCTCCATGGGCATTGGCCCAATGTGATGGCATAGTTGCCTAGTATGGCTCGGGTTGTTGTAAGTTGCTCCTTCAACACGATGATCAACTATGAGCCCAAAATGGTTGCTCATATTTGTTTTATGTTTAGAATTTACTTAGAAGTGCATTTGAAGTCGTTATTGAAACAACTAAAAGTATTAAAAAGAGTGAGGCTTGGTGTAGAGTTATGTTTTAGGCCTTAGGCTTATTTTGTGTGGTTAATTAGAAGCTTAGTGGCATTAAGGGGTGTTTTGGTTAAGTGAGTGGTGTTTGATGAAGCAAGGGGAAGGGCCTTGGGTTTAAGTGTTTGAATTGGGACCTATCTTGTTGGTTTAGGGGGTGAGGGTTTAGTGGATAAGATGAGGTCCTACTAAGTAGGAGAGAGGTGAGGGGTTAAGCCCTCTTGGTTTTGTGTGTGTGTCTTTTTTTTAGTGGAGCGGGAGGGGGAGCTCAAGGAGCTCAGAGAGTTGGGTCGGTGGTGGAACCTGCATTAGTTACTGGTTGGGCTGAGTTTGGAGAGTTGGTTCGAAGATTGAGGCTTAAGCTCGAGAGAGCTGGTTCGAAGGTGGAGCCTGCATTAGTTACTGGTTGGGCTGAGCTCGGAGAGCCGGTTCAAAGATTGAGGCTTAAGCTCGAGAGAGCTGGTTCGAAGGTGGAGCCTGCATTAGCTACTGGTTAGATTTAAGCTCCAGAGAGTTGGTTCGAAGATTGAGGCTTAAGCTTGGGAATGCTGGTTCGAAGGTGGAACCTGCATTAGTTACTGGTTGGGCTGAGCTCGGAGAGCTGGTTCGAAGATGGAGGCTTAAGCTCAAGAGAGCTGGTTCGAAGATTGAGGCTTAAGCTCGGGAGTGCTGGTTCGAAGGTGGAGCCTGCATTAGTTACTGGTTGGGCTGAGCTCGGAGAGCTGGTTCAAAGATGGAGGCTTAAGCTCAAGAGAGCTGGTTCGAAGATTGAGGCTTAAGCTCGGGAGTGCTAGTTCGAAGGTGGAGCCTGCATTAGTTACTGGTTGGGCTGAGCTCGGAGAGCTGGTTCGAAGATTGAGACTTAAGCTCGGGAGTGCTGGTTCGAAGGTGGAGCCTGCATTAGCTACTGGTTGGACTAAGCTCGGAAGAGCTGGTTTGAGGACCGGTCAGTGGTGGCCTAGATTGGCAATTTGCATTTGAATATCCAGTAAAGGTAAGGTAGAAGTGCCTATGACAGACACTTTGAGCATGACAGTCCCTTATCTAACCTGAAACAATATATCAAATGTTTCTTTGGATTGACAATAATGCTATGACCACGTCAACATTGAGATTACATGAATCACAGAAAATCTTATTTCTGTAGAAATGTTGGAAGCCACAAAGCTCTCTTGACATGCTCTAGTGTAATAAGGGTATGCAAGTTTGGATGGGGTTTTGTTGTTGGGAGCACATGTCACTACATGAGATGATACAACCACATGCCATTTAAGATTAGTCATGTGGCCCCAAGTTTTGCACAACATGATTTCAGTCACCACCCAACGACGCTACCGTGTGAGCGGTGGGACGCGAGCGGTGAGCGGTGAGCAGAAAAAAATCAACGTTGTCCAATTATAGTAATAAAATTTCCAAATTTAGAAAATATAAATAGAAAAAATCGTGGGACCTCTTTTTTTAGTAAAAATGATGGACCTATTTCCATGCAAATTTTGAGGGCTTTCAGGACAGAGACTTGGTTTTAGGGTACCTTTCAGAGAGACTAATTGACATGATTTACTTAAACCAGGGAACTTTTGACTGTCCATATTATGGTGAGAGCCGGTTAATCATAGGCTATGGTCACAACATAAGAGAAAATTCTAAGTCAAAAAATTCAAGCATTCAAGCATTTAAGCAAAGTAGCAAAACTCGTACCATTCAATAACATCTAAAACTACTGTTGGAAGGAGAGACCCATAAATATTTAGAAACCATTATACATATTTAAAAATGAATACAATTCACATCATGTAGATAATGATAGGTCTGATATATCAGCGATATTTTCGGAAAACGTGCACTCATACTATAGTATACTCAACACAATAATACTTAGCGACAACTTATAAATAAGGGGGGGCAGCCTAGCTCCTATAGGTATCCACGCTAAGGTCCCACATGCTTCATGATGCCACTTTCGAGGAGGTGCTTCACTTCATTGAAACTAAGGCTCGGAGCATTGATGAAAGTGTCTTGGTATTGATCCAAGTTGCAGGTCACACGGAAGATGAAGTACAAGTGCTTGCGGTTCACCCAAGGGCGCCGTTTCCCAAGTGCTCTTGCTGACATCTCCACGAAATCCGGGCACGTGCATGACGGGAAGGTGTTGATAGTGATACGGTACTCTTCAACCTTAGCCTTCTTTCGGGATTGGAACAAAATGATGCACTCGATCCCTAGCTGAGGTATCATTGTGACGGAGGTGATTTGACCGTCGACGTTGAGGGCTGACTCCCACTTGTTGCGTTGTTGGATGCATGGTCCATTGTTACTGCGCCGGATATTTTTTCCAAACCTCAGTGTAGGGTATTGATCGGCTTGGGCCGGGATAGGGAGTTCGGCCATGGATGAAGCAACATTGGAGGAGTCGCCGAAGAGTCTTCTGGGTGACACATCTTGATGCTGCTGAAGTTGGAATCTCCCTTCTTCAAGGGCCAGAAGCTCCTGGAGAGTGAGGTTTGTCCCAGTGAGGACAGGCCAGACGTTCGGGACATCCGGACGGTGCTGCACCCACTTCCTCCTAGTGCCTTTGACACATCTCTCAATGTCGTCGTTGCAGAAGGAGAACTGTGTCAAGAATTCCTTGTTCTTCTTGTAGTC
Source organism: Polytrichum formosum (assembly GCA_964035585.1). Classification (NCBI taxonomy): domain Eukaryota; kingdom Viridiplantae; phylum Streptophyta; class Polytrichopsida; order Polytrichales; family Polytrichaceae; genus Polytrichum; species Polytrichum formosum. The sequence continues at coordinate 9,298,626 of OZ037938.1, read as the reverse complement.
GCGCATGTAGCCGGTGTACGTAGGAGCTGGAGTATTTTTACCATGCCGAACGATCTTCTAGGTGCACTTGGTCTTTGTGCGAGCTTGCATGGCGAAGCATGCCTTGGCGGAAGTCTTGGGCAGTCTAGAAATGTGCCACTTGGAGACATCGCAGTGGGTCTCCTGAATGTTATTGACGTGGGTGACCCGTTGTGGAATCGATTTCTCAGGGGATTGTGTGAGGGGCAGGTCTGATGGTGTGGCGGAATTAGTGCGTGCCTTGGTTGACCTAGTGCTCACTCGTGGATGAGAGAAGCTGACCTTGTCGGGTCTATGTGAATCTTGATCAGAACCAGGGGGCATATCAAGTTTGCGCTTGGTGGTGCCAAAGACCTCCTCTCCTTCGAGTTGGGGTTTGCAGGTGCACCAATGCTCTGCTCCAGGCATGTGCTCAAGGGCTGCAACAATTCTCTTGGCGTCACCGGATCGTTGTGCAGCACGAAGGCGGAGTTCTTCTTTTCCTGGGCTAGTGCCAGACCGTTCACCCTTCAAGTAGGCGTAGTAGTTTGTACATTGCATGAACGCCCTCACAAAATCATCCACGGTCGCAACATATAGATCAGAGCCACGGTTTCCAGACTGCTAAAGCCATTTGTTATGGACTGTCTTTGATTTGAGGCAAGGGGGGGTGTCGGATCCAACAGGCCCTTTGGTTCAGAACTGGGCTCCTCACATTTGGTATAAATATCATATTTTTGAGATTGGGGAGTGCCTGAGAGGGGCCTAGTAAGATGCCATGTAGGTTTAGATTTCTAAATTCAAGTAGTGGGGTATGCTTATGAAGGCTCTGATTTGAGGCCATTTAGGTTGAAATTTTGGGAATTTTAGGTTTGGGGTCTTGTAGGTAGAGGTCTGATTTGAGGCAATGACAAGATCAGCCATGCCCACATCTGACCTCGCAACGCCTAGAGCTCTCCGCGGATAGGAGGGTGGAAGAGAAAGAATGAAGTTGGAAACCTCCTGAAAATGACGACGTTGATGAAGGATAGAGGCATTCAAGATGCATTCTAAAACAACGGGAGGACGCCTAGCAGATGAAAGAATGGGCGGAGGAGGCGGCCTGGATAGAGTAGGAACTTGACTAAGAGATGGAGTAGATGCCACAGCCGCCTCAGGTGAAGCAGGGGGAGGGGGATCATCCTCCACAGTCTTCAGCTTCCTCGCGCGTTTCTTCAGTGATGACTCGTCTTGGGTTGCACGCTTCCTCCTCTTGGACTTCTGTGTGTTGGCCTCATCGATAGTCGCAACTACCTCATATGCCTCCGGAAGTTGACTGTCAAGGACAACAACCTCATCGCTTTGAGAAGGAGGCAGTGGAGGCTCTCCACCGGAGAGTCGAATCTTCAACTCCGCCTCCTCATCCGGTTGCCACGTCCTCTTACATTCCAAGTACCAGCAACACTCGCGGAGATGCGGGAGGGAGAAGTTGCGCTTTTGAGCCGGGGAAAAAATGAAAGTGGGCGAAGAGGAATCAGACCATGCGTCTAGAAATGGAGGGAGCTTTTTCAAAGCCTTCTTCTTGAAAAACTCGTGCTTGATGTACCTTGACAACGAAGGAGTGAGGCCATTCAACAACTTAGAAATAAAATGGTTTGAAATAAATGAAGACAAAAGATGTCCCAAGTAACTTACCAAAAAATTAAGCGTTTGACAATGTTGTCAGCGCCTTTGACATCCTTCCACCACGTCCCCTTTCCGTAGATATCTGACCCAGAGAAGTGACCAATGAACGCCTTATCCCAAAGGCAGATTCGCCACTTCTCCAAGTAATCCGGCAACGAATCAACTTCCACGTCTCCATCAAGCCCACCCAATGCAGTAAGTATATCGGGTAACTCCTTGACCGCAACATCCTCTAGCTGTGAACAAATTCGAGGCCAAATCAGATTTCACAAAAATTGAAGCTATATGGCCTCTTTTCAGACCCCTTACAGGCACGCTCAAACATATGTGAGGACCCGAGTACTGAAACTAAGGTCCTGTCGGATCTGACATACCCCCCCCCCTTGCCTCAAATCACAAATCACGCCCCTTACAAGCCTCACCCTTCAAAGAATTCTCAAATAATTAAGCTATATGGCCTTAAATCAGACCAATTATAAGCTTGCCCCAATCTTAGAAATAAAAAAATAAAGCTATATGGCCTCTTTTCAAACCCCTTACAAACATGCCAGAATCCAACAAATTACAAAATGTAAACATATGTGAGGTCCCGAGTTGAGAACCTAAGGGCCTGTCGGATCCGACATACCCCCCCCCTTGCCCCAAATCACAAATCACACCCCTTACAAGCCTGCCCCAATCTTAGAAATCAGAGATTAAAGCTATATGGCCTCTTTTCAGACCCCTTACAAGCATGCCCCTTCAGAGAATTCTCAAATAATTAAGCTATATGGTCTCAAATCAGGACCCCTTATAAGCCTACCCCAATCTTAGAAAATCAAAAATAAAGCTATATGGCTTATTTTCAGACCCCTTAAAGGCACTCCCAAAACCCGAAAATCAAAAATCTAAACCTACATGGCCTCAAATCATACCCCCAACAAGCATACCCCTTACGAGAATGTTTAAAAAGCTAAAGCTACACAACCTCAAATCAGACCCCTTACAAGCCTGCCCCAATCTTAGAATTCAAAAATTAAAGCTATGTGGCCTCTTTTCAGACCCCTTACAAGCATGCCCCTTCAGAGAATTCTCAAATAATTTAGCTATATGGCCAGAAATCAGAACCCCTTATAAGCCTGCACCAATCTTAAAAATAAAAAACTAAAGATATATGGCCTCAAATCAGACCCCTTAAGAGCATGCCCGAATCCAACAAATTACAAAATGTAAACATATGTGAGGACCCGAGTACTGAAACTAAGGTTCTGTCGGATCCGACAAACCCCCCCCCCCCTTGCCTCAAATCTCAAATCACACCCCTTACAAGACTCACCCTTCAAAGAATTCCCAAATATTAAAGATATATGGCCTCAAATCAGACCACTTATAACCCTGCCCCAATCTTAGAAAACAAAAAATAAAGCTATGTGGCCTCTTTTCAGACCCCTTACAATCATGCTGAAAACATATATATCTGCTGAAACAGAGGAGAAGCAGTCAAAAGACTTGCAAACATGAAAGCAGTCAAATCAGACCCCTAACAAGCATACTCCACTCCGAGAATTCTCAAAAATTAAAGCTAGATGGCCTCATATCAGGCCCCTCACAAGCATGCCCGAATCTAAAAAATTAAAAATCTAAACCTTCATGGCCTCCAATCAGACCCCTAAGAAGCCTGCCCCTTCAGAGAATTCTCAAAAATTGAAGCTATATGGCCTTAAATCAGACCCATTACAAGAGTGCCCGAATCTCAGAAATCAAAAATCAAAGCTATATGGCTTCAAATTGGACCCCTTACAAGCATGCCTCAATCCCACAAATCACAATCCTAAGCCTACATGGCCTCATATTAGGCCCCATAGAGGCACGGCCAAATCTCAAAAATGCACAAAATTATAACAAATGTGAGGTCCCGAGATGTGAGCCCAAGGGCCTGTCGGATCCGACATCCCCCCCCTTGCCTCAAATCAGACCCCTAACAAAGCCTGCCCCTATCTTAGAAATCAAAAAATATAGCTATAAGACCTCTTTTCGGACCCCTAAAAGGTACGCCAAATAGCCAATAATCAGAGAATTAATATATATGTGAGGTCCCGATCTATCAACAAAGGGGCCTGTCGGATCCGACAGTTCCCCTTTGCTTCAAATTAGACCCCTTACTACCATACAATAATCCCAGAATTCGCAGAAATAAACCTCAATGGCCTCACATCAGACCCATTACTGACACGCCCATATATTAAAAATGCAAAAATTAAAACATTTGTGAGGTCCCGAGCTTTCAACCCAAGGGCATGTCGGATCCGACAGACCCCCCTTCCCCCAACTGAAACCTCTAACAAGCTTGCCTTAAACTTAGAAATCAAAAAAATAAAGCTTTATGGCATCTTCTCGGACCCCTTAGAAGCTGTGAGCCCAAATTGATGTCCACATGTGTTGTTAACACTTGTAAAACATTACAAGTAGTGTTTTGTTGATTTATGATTATTCACAAAAATATAAAAAGAGTGAAGCTTGAAGAAAGCTAAGTTTGAAGCATTAGGCTTGTGTGGAGTGGACTTAAGTAGTATGAGGACATACCTTGGTAAAGTGTGGTAGGTAGAAAGCCAAGGTTAGTTAAATGTTTGAATTAGGATCTTTGTTGATCATTTGAGGGAGGAAGGCTTAGGAGATAAGATGAGAGCCTACAAAGTAGGAGGAGATTTCGAAGGCTTATCGAGAGCCTTGTGAATGGGATGAGTCCCTACTTAGAAGGAGAAGGTTAAGGGGTTGTGATTGGAGGCTCTAATCCTCTCACCCTATCCTTACCTCATGCCCTCTCTCCCTCTCAACTCACTATATAATCCCTCATTTTTCCCTCACTCATCCTCTCTTTCCTTCGTGCTCCTTAAGCACCCCACGGGTTATAAGTGTGGGTGTGTGGGAAGCAAGATAGGAGCACATGTGTGTGCTTAGTTCTTAGGAGAAGAGCCAAGGTTATTTAGCCTTGAAGAGGGATTGACCTCTTGTTAAAAGTAGATTGGGTTTAAGGAATTTGGAGTTTGATTGTAAACTTCAACTTGTTGCATTGAGATTTATATTGAAGTGAGAGAGTTTAAACTTGTTTAAACTTGTGGCATTTAGAGTGACTAGATTGTACTAGGTGCATTACTTGTAGTGTTTTATTAGTTATGAACTTGAGCAAAACTTTATAGTGAGAGATTTGTCAATTATGGATGATCAGAGTGTTCAATGGGTATGAAAATTTGAGGGATTGTTTATTATAAAGTATGGGAGTTGTGGTAAAAAATTGAGAGCTTCAGTCATCGGGATGAAAGAGTTATTAAAAGTTGAAGGGGAGGGTGTCTAGGAACAAAGCAGCAAGGTTTGAAAATATGTATCTCTTAGAGGGTTATAGATATGGATACCAAAATTTGACACTACCTTCTGAACTTATATATCTATTTTGTGTCAAAATTTTAGATTGATTGGACGTAGGAGTTGGAAGTTATTAGAGTTTTAATGACCGGATGCTTTATCACAGCATTCATACTAAGTAGTTAAAGTTAGAATTTCATGCATAACTTTTGCATATGAACTCTGTTTGTGCCAAAATTTGGTGTGGAGATTTTTGATAAGGTATTTAACAAGTGTACCAAATTTCACTTGAAGAACATAAATTGGGTGGGAGTTATACTATTCTGAAGTTTAGTAGGAAGACATTGATAGAGATTTACATCAAGAAGAACTTAGAGAAGGAAGGGCAAGGATAAGTATATAAGTATTTTTTAATACTTGTATTTAAAGCCTATGTGCTCATGGAATCCACAAGCGAAGTGTCATGTACCAATACGGAATCAACCACGATGACATGTGATAGCACGGAATCAATAAGCGAGAACTCATGTAGTAGTGTGGAGTCAACGGCAAGGACTCGATTTACAAGAGGGATATCTTTGAAGGCATGCGTGGCCAAAGCGGCCGGGTGGACATTAGAAAAGGCTAAGGATATAACCTTGCCCGACATTAAGGAATGTAAAACTACATAGTGTGGTGTTAATCAAGTTGTGTACATTCCAAGGGTAGATTGGAATTATATATTGGGTTACAAAGAGAGAAGTCTCTACATGTCATTATATATTTTTCTACTCGGGCTAGGACGAAATCGAAGGGTGGAGGATTTTTGGTGACATAAATGGTGCGTCCGCCGGGAGTTTTGAGTTTGGAGCTTGGAGCTTGGAGAGCGGGCGACGGAAGTCTTGGAAGGCGGTAGGAGAGGCGAATCGTGAAGATCGATTAAAGGACGGAGCGCTCGTGAGAGGTATGGTTTGAATTTAGTATTTATTTCATGCAATTTCAATTTGAGGAAGGAGCACGGCAAAGGTGCGCCTACTAAACCTTCTTGGGATGGCATAACGAAGATCACCTTAATAGGACCCGCACTAGAAAATTAAGAGGTAGAGGGATAATTAAAGAATTAGGATCTCAAACTTTAAATACTCACTCGGTTGTGAGAGTTTAAAGTTTTTAAACTAGAGGGTTTTAGTGTTTTTTTAAATTACAATTATTTGAGTGTTGTATGTTTAGCAATTCGATCGAGGGGAGAGAGCTAACAAAACAGGAGGAAGCGAGAGCTTGAGGTAAGCAAAATCTCTTCCAATTGAAAAAATATTAAATTAAAAAAGGATTTTCGTAATTGTCTATGTCGTGACGAACGGAGAGGGTAATTCCAAACTTGGACGTATAGTGCAAGGAATCGAAGGGTGAACCTCGATTCCAAGCACGGTACCCAAGAATGGTCAGCCCCTCACGAAGAGTCTTGTTGCAAGTGTTGAGCGTAAGGGGGTGTGACGAGGTGATACTCGCACTAACCCTGAAACTAACATGAGCTTTCCATCCTCTATTGGGATTGTTCATTGAAAATTGTATGTCTCTATTTCCTCACCTCCAAAACAATGATCACACGAACTAAGCGGAAATATTAAAGAGAGAACTTGTGAGGCTTTGGTTGGTCAATGTGAGGGTTGAACGGTGAATGATGGATGCAAGGATACACGAGGTCCCAGAAACCTAAGTTAGCATTAGGACTAAAGAAAAATGTTACTAAACGAAGATCTTCTAATATAGAGGAAGTGGTAGAAAGGGTAGGTACTAGTGTAGAGGGTGGCTTTAGGGGTGAACCATTGGTAGAAGTATCTCCGGTCACTACTCGACTAGAGGAAGGAGATATTCCTTCCCTATTGAGTGAAGAATTAGTGGAAGAACCTAATAGGACTAGAGAAGAGAGTAGTGTAAGCTCTAGAGAATCTAGTGAAGGAGGACCACGAAACACCATGGATGATTTAGGGGGAGGTGGAATTCCACCTCCCATATTACCAATCCCCCCCATCGATCCATTGGTTAGGCCGCGAGGCCTACCAATAATCGTACCTCAAGGGTTACCTTCGTTAGACATACCTTCGAACCTCCCGAAGTTCTACGGGACTAAAGATGAAGACCCGTCTAGACATATGGAGAGGTTTGTTGAGAGGGTAATTAGCTCACTAATTACAAACCAACAATATTGGCTAGTTTGGTTCCCTACGACTTTAGAGGGGGAAGCCTATGAGTGGTATAGAGACCACGATGAGGGCCACTTCCAAACGTGGGACCAATTACAACGGGAGTTCCTTAATGAGTTTCGACCCGAAGTCGGTCAAAGTATGGCTTTTAGAGCCTTAATGACAATGAGGCAAGGAAGAGATGAAGAGATTTCCACATACATTAGAAGATTTGATTGGGTATGCGCAAAGTGGGTAGGTGATTACTCAACGATGATACTTTAATGCAATTTTTCATGAGAGGGTTTGTTAAAGCGACTACAATTAGGGGTGTATTACAAAGGAACCCTCGCACCCTAGCTGACGCTAAGGTAGCCGCTAGGGATATGGAACATATTGAGAGGGATTATGAGCGGCTATGGAGGAAAGAGGATGAGTTGATCCCTCAATTCATCCCTCTCCTACCTAAGACGGGAATGGACCCGATTAGGCCGCATAATCGCCCTCCATATGTCGCCATTGAAGCGGCCTCAATTCCCTTAGCGGTAACGGCCCCCCCAACCATGTTAGCATTACCGGCCCCTAGGGTAGACCCTCAAATTGAAGAGATAGAGCAACGACTAGGTGCTACTCAACTAGGGTTCCAAGAGACAATGTTAAAACAATTTCAAAATCTAACGGATCAAATGGCATTGTTGATCAAAAATCAACAACTCGGTCCTCCACCTCAAATAGAGTCGGGAAACCACACATCAGGATTTTGGTGCACTAATTGTCAACAACACGGTCATACACTACAATTTTGTAGAAACGGGCCGAACCGCAATCAACGAACGAACAATAATGGGCATCAACAAAACTTAAGGGGTCCGAGTCAAAACCAAGGGAATAATCGGGGCCCTCCGCCACGTGGACAAACTAACCAAAGTACCGAAAAAAAGAATTTTCACCATCTTTGCGGTAGATACCACGTCATAGGGCAATGTTGGTCCGAAAACCAAGGTCAAGTGTGTAATAATTGTGGGGGGCCACACGCTTCTAACCAATGTCGTCATCCGGACAAGGTAAGTGGAGCACCGAACCCTCCAACTAACCCAACCCAATCGGATCAAGAGAATACGAGGGGTTCACAAAATGAAGGTAATAATACCCTTAAACCTTCTAACTTCTATTATGATGGGAATACGAATCTTTCGGGGCAAGTTACACAATCACCTAAACAAATGGGACCGTCTACATCTCAAGATGTCCGATTTATGGATTCTTCTACCGTTCCGGTAAATTTAGAAATGTCCACAAATGGTCAAGGTTCATGTCTTCCACATGCTAACTCCATTTCATACGAGTTAAAAAGTCTTAAGGAGGAAATTGTGCATAAGGCTCCGGCATTAGCCGTTACTACTAGAGCAATGAGGGGTAATGCACCATTAGAAGTAGAGGAGGAGGAGGAAGAAGAGGAAAATCCATTGGGGGAAATTCCTTATTTTTTGGATTTGGAGAATGTAACTAGAGAGGCTAGGAAGGCCACTAAGGCATTAGAGAGAGAAAATGAAATTGCCAATGAGAGGGAGAGGTCTAATGTCATCCATGATTTAGAGGGTGGTGATGTAGGAGAGTGGGAAGGTCCGGGCATTCCCGTAGAGGAGTTTGATAGTGTTAGAAGGCCTAAGGCCGATAGAGTAGATGGATACGACCTTTGGGCCGACCTTAGCTCACTAAAGGCCGATATCACCTTTGGCCAATTGTTAGAAATTTCACCGGTAGCTAGGAAAACTTTGAAGGACGGGATGCCCGTGAATAGGAGGGCCAAGAGGCCAAAGACTGGAGTGTCGGCAAGGGTCCAAATGCAAGGAAGAACTCGGGAAGTCAAGGCGGTGGAGATTGAAGTAACAATAGTGGACAAGGTGGTTCCTCATGTTTTGGTGGATGGTGGAAGTAGTCTCAATATTCTACCCGAGCACACTATGCGGAAATTGGGCTTAAGTTTGACGGGTCCGTCGCCATTTGTGATTAATATGGCCAATCAAAGTCCGGTGGTTCCGGTGGGGATTATCAAAGATTGTCGGCTTAACACGGGAGGTGAAGAATACATTGTGACCTTCCAAGTCATTAAAATGCACGACAATAAGGATGCATTCCCCATTTTGTTAGGGCGACCTTGGTTAAGGATGTCTAACGCCGTAGTAGATTGGGGAGGACACAAACCTTCTATCACCTATGGTCCCGTAGATAATAGAGTCAAGGTCTCTATTGCACCTTTAGGCGGTTGGGTTAGGGAGGAGATTGATCCAATGTCGGATGAAGAGGAAAATGGTGGAATTAAGGAGGATTTTGAGGATACATTGGTGGAAGTTGTTCAAGACAAGGAGAAGGCTAAAATGTATTCTTCTAGCGGGTTCTTAGGTCCTAATTTTTACAATCAAGATGTTGATGGAGATTTTATATATTGGTCAAGACAATACACGGAGTCCATTAGCGACGTCATGATGATGACTCATAGTTGTATTCTCCAAGATAGGGTGTCTAGAGAGGATTATTTGTCCTTAGAGCCGTGTGAGGTTCTCACGGAGGAAGAATGGGTGAAGGGAGGACTCACTCCATGGTTAGATGATATTGAGTTGAGTGATGTGAGTTTGGTACATGTAGATGGGACTCAAGATGAGGAGGCCATGTTAGAACTCTCAAAGTTAGAGCCCGCTTTGCATTTTAAAACTACTTCTACGGGCATTATCGTGGGTCATGATGTCAAGGACTACCCTAATGTACCCAACGATTGGTATAGAGATACCGAGGAGCAAACACGAGTGGTCGAAGAGGATTGGAAGTTTATGGATGTCAAAATGAAGGATGGGAAAGTTAGACCAATGAAGATGGGCTCTAAACTCGATGAGAAGGAGATTAAGGAGTATAGTGATTTGATAGATGAGTTTAGTGATACTTTTGTTTGGTCATACGATGAGCTCAAGGGGATTCCTAGAGAGATGGTTGAGCATCGTATTCCGTTAGTTCCGGGCTCAAAACCGGTGAGACAAAAAAAAAGGATGAACCCTAGATTGCAATTATTGGTCAAGGCGGAATTAGAGAGGTTGTTGCAGGCTGGGTTTATAAAGCCGGTAGAGATTACGGATTGGGTTTCTTCTATGGTGTTAGTGAAAAAGAAAAATGGGAAGCTTAGAGTTTGTGTAGACTATAGGAAGCTCAATGATTGTACGCAAAAGGATCGCTTTCCTTTGCCGTTCATTACCTTGTTGTTAGAGGAGGTAGGGGGTCATGAGAGGTACACATTTATGGATGGATACGCCGGCTACAACCAAGTAGCCATAGCGCTCGCGGATTTGCAAAAGACGGCATTTACGACACCTTGGGGGACTTTCATATGGGTGGTGATGCCATTTGGTTTATGCAATGCACCGGCAACATTCCAACGACTAGTCATGTATATCTTTAGCGACTTGCTCTTCAAGTCCATGACGGTTTATATTGATGATTTTAGTACCCAATCTAGTATTAAAGAGCATGTGCATTGTGTGAGGGAGGCCTTGGTTAGGTGTAGGCAAATGCGGTTGGCATTAAACCTGGACAAGACATTTTTAGGGGTACAAAGGGGAGTTTTGTTGGGTTATGTTGTGAGTGAAAAGGGGAGAGAACCGGATCCCGACAAGATAGCGGTCATTGATGGGTTAAAAACTCCGAAAAATGCCAAGGGAATCTCTAAGTTGTTAGGACATGTGGGGTGGTATAGAGAGTTGATTCCGGATTTTGCAAAGATAGCGGTCCCTATCACTCAATTGCTCAAGAAGGATGTCAGATTTGTTTGGACGGATGAGTGCCAAAAAGCCTTTGTAGAGTTGAGATCAAAATTGAGCACTTATCCCGTCTTAAGGCCACCGGATTGGGAAAAACCTTTTCATGTGTATTGTGATGCTAGCAACGTAGCGGTGGGTAGTGCCTTGTGTCAATCCACGGGAGAGAAGGGGAAGAATCTACCCGTAGCTTATGCTTGTAAGCAATTGACTTCCGCGGAGAGGAATTACTCCACTACGGAGAGAGAGTGTCTAGCCATGGTATTTTCGGTCAAGAAGTTTAGGCACTATCTTATTTGTAATCCGGTAGTGTTTTTTGTGGATCACATGGCCATTAAATATTTGGTCAACAAGCCGGAGTTGAGTGGAAGGTTGGCTAGGTGGGTCTTGTTACTCGAAGAGTTTGATTACACGGTGGAATATAAACCGGGCCGCATGCATTTATAAGCCGACCACTTGTCTAGATTGTCGGAGGAGATGGGCACTACACCAATAGATGATAGCCTCATGGATGATAGATTGTTTGTAGTCACGTCCACACCGGATTGGTATGCCGGAATTGTAGAGTTCTTGACCACTCAACAATTACCAACCGAATGGACGAAAGAGGAGAAAAGAAAGGTTAGAGTCAATAGTAGGCACTTTGCAGTGATAGGCAATAGATTGTTCAGGAGAGGAGCGGACACCATCTTGAGAAGATGTGTATCGCAAGTAGAGGTTCCGGATATTCTAGAGGCTTGTCATGATAGTGCTTGTGGAGGGCATTTTTTTGGTCAACTTACCGGCCAGAAAATCCTTAGAGCATGTTACTTTTGGCCTACATTGTTTCAGGATTCACACGACTATGTTAGAAGGTGTGATGCTTGCCAAAGGTACGCTCGAAATGACCTTAGGATGGAGATGCCATTGCACATTTCATTACCACTAGTTCCCTTTGAGAAATGGGGAATAGATTATGTAGGGGAGGTCCATCCCCACTCTTCGAGAGGGATGGCATACATTATTGTAGCTACCGAGTACTTGACTAAATGGGCGGAAGCCAAGACGGTAAAAACCGACACGGCCGCACATGCCGCCACATTTATGTATGAAAATATCATTACTAGGTTTGGAGTCCCAAAGATTCTAGTTAGTGATAGAGGTACACATTTTCTTAATGACCTCATTTCAGAGATGACTCAGAGGTTTAAGATCGACCATAGGAAGACTACTCCCTATCACCCTCAAACTAATGGTCAAACGGAGCGGGTGAACGGGATTCTAGTGGGCATTTTACGCAAGACGGTCATCGACTCAAAGAGAGATTGGGACGTCAAGTTAAACGCGGTTTTGTGGGCTTATCGGACGACTTACAAAGTGACAACACAAGCTACTCCGTTTTCTTTGGTTTACGGTATTGAGGCTACACTCCTTATTGAATTTGAGGTGGAGTCATTGAGGGTTGCAATAGGGACACGCCTCAACGACAATGAGTCTTTGAGAAATAGGCTCGGGGATCTAGAGGAGTTGGATGAGAAGAGGCGGAGGGCCGCTCAACACATGGAAGCAATTCAAAGGCGAAGGAAGGTTATCTTTGACAAGCGTCACAAAAAGAGGGCATTAGAACGAGGAATGTTGGTTATGCTCCAAGATGGGAAGAAAAAGGATTTTCCGGACAAATTTGATGCGGTTTGGTTAGGTCCTTACATTGTGGCGAATACCTTTTCTAACAACTCGGTACAATTGGAGACACTCAATGGACAAAGCTTCCCGACACGAACGGCCGGAAGTAGGTGCAAGCAATTCCACACATGAAGACACTTGACTTCAAGCAAGACATTATGGGAGCCGGTCCCAGATGGTCGCCAATAATGTGAGCCCAAATTGATGCCCACATGTGTTGTTAACACTTGTAAAACATTACAAGTAGTGTTTTGTTGATTTATGATTATTCACAAAAATATAAAAAGAGTGAAGCTTGAAGAAAGCTAAGTTTGAAGCATTAGGCTTGTGTAGAGTGGACTTAAGTAGTATGAGGACATACCTAGTAAGTAAACCTAAACAACTAGTTATTTAGTAAGTGGGCCTAGCCACGTAGTAATCAAGCCTAAGCAACTAGTTATTTAGTAAGTGGGCCTAGCCACCTATTAAGTAAGCCTAACCAAGTAGTTATTTAGTAAGTAGGCCAAATCACTTAGAAAATAAGCCTACCTAGCTGCCTAATCCGCCTAGCCACCGAGCCTGCTTAGCCACCTAGCCCCGATAAGACCCTAAAGCTGGCCTCCCCGAAAAAAGACATGAGGCCCACGGCCCCACCCCGCCTTGGTGGCAAACACCACCCCCCGCCCCCCGCCACCTAGGACCACTAAGGCCCTTGGATGGGCCTTGGTGGATCAACGGCCCGGATCCACCATGCCCGCGACCACACAAGGCCCGTTCACAGCGCCTCAGTGACGCGGGGGGGGGGGTGTCGGATCCGACAGGCCCTTTGGTTCAGAACTGGGGACCTCACATTTGGTATAAATTTCAGATTTTTGAGATTGGGGAGTGCCTGAGAGGGGCCTAGTAAGATGCCATGTAGGTTTAGATTTCTGAATTCAAGTAGTGGGGTATGCTTATGAAGGCTCTGATTTGAGGCCATTTAGGTTGAAATTTTGGGAATTTTAGGATTGGGGTCTTGTAGTTAGAGGTCTAATTTGAGGCAAGGGGGGGGTGTCGGATCCGACAGGCCCTTTGATCCAGAATTGGGGACCTCACATTTGGTATAAATTTCAGATTTTTGAGATTGGGGAGTGCCTGAGAGGGGTCCGATTTGTCTCCATATAGGCTTAGGATTGTGATTTCTGGGATTGGGGCATCCTTGTAAGGGTCCCGATGTGAGGCCATGTAGGTGTAGACTTTTGATTTCTAAACGTGGGGTATGCTTCTGTCACCAAAAATCCTCCACCCTTCGATTTCGTCCTAGCCCGAGTAGAAAAATATATAATGACATGTAGAGACTTCTCTCTTTGTAACCCAATATATAATTCCAATCTACCCTTGGAATGTACACAACTTGATTAACACCACACTATGTAGTTTTACATTCCTTAATGTCGGGCAAGGTTATATCCTTAGCCTTTTCTAATGTCCACCCGGCCGCTTTGGCCACGCATGCCTTCAAAGATATCCCTCTTGTAAATCGAGTCCTTGCCGTTGACTCCACACTACTACATGAGTTCTCGCTTATTGATTCCGTGCTATCACATGTCATCGTGGTTGATTCCGTATTGGTACATGACACTTCGCTTGTGGATTCCATGAGCACATAGGCTTTAAATACAAGTATTAAAAAATACTTATATACTTATCCTTGCCCTTCCTTCTCTAAGTTCTTCTTGATGTAAATCTCTATCAATGTCTTCCTACTAAACTTCAGAATAGTATAACTCCCACCCAATTTATGTTCTTCAAGTGAAATTTGGTACACTTGTTAAATACCTTATCAAAAATCTCCACACCAAATTTTGGCACAAACAGAGTTCATATGCAAAAGTTATGCATGAAATTCTAACTTTAACTACTTAGTATGAATGCTGTGATAAAGCATCCGGTCATTAAAACTCTAATAACTTCCAACTCCTACGTCCAATCAATCTAAAATTTTGACACAAAATAGATATATAAGTTCAGAAGGTAGTGTCAAATTTTGGTATCCATATCTATAACCCTCTAAGAGATACATATTTTCAAACCTTGCTGCTTTGTTCCTAGACACCCTCCCCTTCAACTTTTAATAACTCTTTCATCCCGATGACTGAAGCTCTCAATTTTTTACCACAACTCCCATACTTTATAATAAACAATCCCTCAAATTTTCATACCCATTGAACACTCTGATCATCCATAATTGACAAATCTCTCACTATAAAGTTTTGCTCAAGTTCATAACTAATAAAACACTACAAGTAATGCACCTAGTACAATCTAGTCACTCTAAATGCCACAAGTTTAAACAAGTTTAAACTCTCTCACTTCAATATAAATCTCAATGCAACAAGTTGAAGTTTACAATCAAACTCCAAATTCCTTAAACCCAATCTACTTTTAACAAGAGGTCAATCCCTCTTCAAGGCTAAATAACCTTGGCTCTTCTCCTAAGAACTAAGCACACACATGTGCTCCTATCTTGCTTCCCACACACCCACACTTATAACCCGTGGGGTGCTTAAGGAGCACGAAGGAAAGAGAGGATGAGTGAGGGAAAAATGAGGGATTATATAGTGAGTTGAGAGGGAGAGAGGGCATGAGGTAAGGATAGGGTGAGAGGATTAGAGCCTCCAATCACAACCCCTTAACCTTCTCCTTCTAAGTAGGGACTCATCCCATTCACAAGGCTCTCGATAAGCCTTCGAAATCTCCTCCTACTTTGTAGGCTCTCATCTTATCTCCTAAGCCTTCCTCCCTCAAATGATCAACAAAGATCCTAATTCAAACATTTAACTAACCTTGGCTTTCTACCTACCACACTTTACCAAGGTATGTCCTCATACTACTTAAGTCCACTCCACACAAGCCTAATGCTTCAAACTTAGCTTTCTTCAAGCTTCACTCTTTTTATATTTTTGTGAATAATCATAAATCAACAAAACACTACTTGTAATGTTTTACAAGTGTTAACAACACATGTGGACATCAATTTGGGCTCACAGCTTCTAAGGGGTCCGAGAAGATGCCATAAAGCTTTATTTTTTTGATTTCTAAGTTTAAGGCAAGCTTGTTAGAGGTTTCAGTTGGGGGAAGGGGGGTCTGTCGGATCCGACATGCCCTTGGGTTGAAAGCTCGGGACCTCACAAATGTTTTAATTTTTGCATTTTTAATATATGGGCGTGTCAGTAATGGGTCTGATGTGAGGCCATTGAGGTTTATTTCTGCGAATTCTGGGATTATTGTATGGTAGTAAGGGGTCTAATTTGAAGCAAAGGGGAACTGTCGGATCCGACATGCCCCTTTGTTGATAGATCGGGACCTCACATATATATTAATTCTCTGATTATTGGCTATTTGGCGTACCTTTTAGGGGTCCGAAAAGAGGTCTTATAGCTATATTTTTTGATTTCTAAGATAGGGGCAGGCTTTGTTAGGGGTCTGATTTGAGGCAAGGGGGGGGGGGATGTCGGATCCGACAGGCCCTTGGGCTCACATCTCGGGACCTCACATTTGTTATAATTTTGTGCATTTTTGAGATTTGGCCGTGCCTCTATGGGGCCTAATATGAGGCCATGTAGGCTTAGGATTGTGATTTGTGGGATTGAGGCATGCTTGTAAGGGGTCCAATTTGAAGCCATATAGCTTTGATTTTTGATTTCTGAGATTCAGGCACTCTTGTAATGGGTCTGATTTAAGGCCATATAGCTTCAATTTTTGAGAATTCTCTGAAGGGGCAGGCTTCTTAGGGGTCTGATTGGAGGCCATGAAGGTTTAGATTTTTAATTTTTTAGATTCGGGCATGGTTGTGAGGGGCCTGATATGAGGCCATCTAGCTTTAATTTTTGAGAATTCTCGGAGTGGAGTATGCTTGTTAGGGGTCTGATTTGACTGCTTTCATGTTTGCAAGTCTTTTGACTGCTTCTCCTCTGTTTCAGCAGATATATATGTTTTCAGCATGATTGTAAGGGGTCTGAAAAGAGGCCACATAGCTTTATTTTTTGTTTTCTAAGATTGGGGCAGGGTTATAAGTGGTCTGATTTGAGGCCATATATCTTTAATATTTGGGAATTCTTTGAAGGGTGAGTCTTGTAAGGGGTGTGATTTGAGATTTGAGGCAAGGGGGGGGGGTATGTCGGATCCAACAGGCCCTTAGGTTCTCAACTCGGGACCTCACATATGTTTACATTTTGTAATTTGTTGGATTCTGGCATGTTTGTAAGGGGTTTGAAAAGAGGCCATATAGCTTTATTTTTTGATTTCTAAGATTGGGGCAGGCTTATAATTGGTCTGATTTAAGGCCATATAGCTTAATTATTTGAGAATTCTCTGAAGGGTGAGGCTTGTAAGGGGCGTGATTTGTGATTTGAGGCAAGGGGGGGGGGTATGTCAGATCCGACAGGACCTTAGTTTCAGTACTCGGGTCCTCACATATGTTTGAGCGTGCCTCTAAGGGGTCTGAAAAGAGGCCATATAGCTTCAATTTTTGTGAAATCTGATTTGGCCTCGAATTTGTTCACAGCTAGAGGATGTTGCGGTCAAGGAGTTACCCGATATACTTACTGCATTGGGTGGGCTTGATGGAGACGTGGAAGTTGATTCGTTGTCGGATTACTTGGAGAAGTGGCGAATCTGCCTTTGGGATAAGGCGTTCATTGGTCACTTCTCTGGGTCAGATATCTACGGAAAGGGGACGTGGTGGAAGGATGTCAAAGGCGCTGACAACATTGTCAAAGGCTTAATTTTTTGGTAAGTTACTTGGGACATCTTTTGTCTTCATTTATTTCAAACCATTTTATTTCTAAGTTGTTGAATGGCCTCACTTTTTCGTTGTCAAGGTACATCAAGCACGAGTTTTTCAAGAAGAAGGCTTTGAAAAAGCTCCCTCCATTTCTAGACGCATGGTCTGATTCTTCTTCGCCCACTTTCATTTTTTCCCCGGCTCAAAAGCGCAACTTCTCCCTCCCGCATCTCCGCGAGTGTTGCTGGTACTTGGAATGTAAGAGGACGTGGCAACCGGATGAGGAGGCGGAGTTGAAGATTCGACTCTCCGGTGGAGAGCCTCCATTGCCTCCTTCTCAAAGCGATGAGGTTGTTGTCCTTGACAGTCAACTTCCGGAGGCATATGAGGTAGTTGCGACTATCGATGAGGCCAACACACAGAAGTCCAAGAGGAGGAAGCGTGCAACCCAAGACGAGTCATCACTGAAGAAACGCGCGAGGAAGCTGAAGACTGTGGAGGATGATCCCCCTCCCCCTGCTTCACCTGAGGCGGCTGTGGCATCTACTCCATCTCTTAGTCAAGTTCCTACTCTATCCAGGCCGCCTCCTCTGCCCATTCTTTCATCTGCTAGGCGTCCTCCCGTTGTTTTAGAATGCATCTTGAATGCCTCTATCCTTCATCAACGTCGTCATTTTCAGGAGGTTTCCAACTTCATTCTTTCTCTTCCACCCTCCTATCCGCGGAGAGCTCTAGGCGTTGCGAGGTCAGATGTGGGCATGGCTGATCTTGTCATTGCCGACATCCCTGAGAACCTGCCTGTACCCAATGTCTCCGATCCTTCCTATAGTGTACCTTCATGGAATGCATTGGATACCGATTTTTTAGGTGAGCTCTTCGATTTTGCGGATGAGATCCTGCATGACGATGGAGCTCTCCTCCTCTTTCATCCAGATGACAATGGTGACTTCAAGGAGAGCATTCAAGACCACTTCGCTGCTTTTGGCTTCACCATCTTTAAGGAGTGGTTGGGAGTCAACCGTCTTCGCCGTCATTCAGCTAAACATGTGGACAAAACCACTAACCTCTTCCAAGTTGTGCTATTTGTTCGTGCCACGAAAACAATTGGATCCGACCTTGATAAGCGGCCCCGGCACTCGTCATTTCGCCTTCGCGATGCCAATGAGCTCAAGGCTCTTGGTATTGAGCTGGACATGGATGATGCCATTATGAATTATACCACAACCCCTCTCATGGATGGCTCCAAAGCTTGGCGTGGTCCCCGTGAGAAAGATATTTCTTTCATGTCCTCCTTGATCATGGCAACTACTGACATTGGGCAGGTCGTGGTTGACGTTAATGCAGACGTTGGTATGTCCTACTTCACTTGCCATCATATCTTGGTTTTCATTTTCTACCTTTGCTTTTATTTATGTTTGCTAACCATTCCTCTGCAACAGGGACTTCTGTCCATGCATGCAGGCAACTTGGGCGCCATATCGTTGCTCTCGAGGAGGACGAGGACATCTTCAACCGTGTCCTTAAGCCACTTCAGAGTGTTAAGCATCCGGTGAAGGCTCCATCCATTGTTGTTGTTTCCACGCAGGCTTCACAAGGCACGCAGAAGAGGCCGCCGGCCTTGAAGCGATCGAGGCCAGAGTCCTCGCAGTAAGTGAGTATGATGACCTTCTAAGTTGCTTATTTTCCTTGTCCACTCAGCTTTTATACTTTCCATCCTCTTTCTTACAATTTTCATGCTTGTTTTCAGACTTGGCCTTGGAGCAGATGTGTTTGGTACGCCTACCAAGGGATTCACTTTGCCAATCTATGCCCATGATATGGCGATGGTACTAGCGGCACAACCTTCTCCTAGCAAAGCTAGTACCCCGTCTCCACGTTATGACCCCCGTGCCTTAGACTTCTTCGAGCTTCTTGCAGAGGTGGATAATGAATGCCATACCTTAGATTCCACTTCAGATGAGGGCGGCCATGAGGGGAGTATCTTTGGAAGTAGGGAATCTAGTAGTGACAACCTCATTGTTGATTGATTTTTGGTTTGATTGATTGGTATTTGGATTTATAAAGTGTGGTGTGGTTTTTAATATTCCAATTGTCTTGTTGAATGCATCTTGTCGTTGTTCTCAAATAACACTACACTTTTGTGGTCGTCAACTAGTAGACAATCTAAAGACAAGTAGCCAAACCAAATACACCTAACATTTTGATTTCTCAAGCATATCCTACCCACAAGAAAGAGGCCTCGGATCCCAGGCCTCTTTCCAAACCTCCTCCTCATGCTAGAACATACAAGAAATGGCCAAATGCAAAAACAAGTAGCCAACTCAAATATACATAACATTTTGATTTCTCAAGCATATCCTACCCACAAAAAAGAGGCCTCAGATCCGAGGCCTCTTTCCAAACCTCCTCCTCATGCTAGAACATACAAGAAATGGCCAAATGCAAAGACAAGTAGCCAACTCAAATATACATAACATTTTGATTTTCAAGCATAAGCTACCCACAACTAAGAGGCCTCGGATCCGAGGCCTTTTCCCATAGGTCCACCATCTTCTCAACCACACTGAATTTTCCCACGGCCATAGGGACTCGTTGGTAATTTTAAGAAACTTTTGGTCCTAAAAATTAGGCACTCCATAAATATTGGCCTCATAATTCCAAAATTAAACTTGAAATATGTGCAAAATCCACGGTCATAGGGGTCCTAACTTTTGTTAAATGGAGTTTTAAATTTTGATTTTCTGCTCACGAGATCTGCTCACCGCTCACCGCTCACCGCTCACATCGTAGCATTCCTGACTCACCACCCTCACTTGTACTAAATGTTGTCTCTTTTACCTCTTCTAATATTGCAGTTGTAGTAATGTCGAGGTCACATACCTATGCATGCAATTGCTCGAAGACTACGATGTTGTATGGAATTGGATATCTCCCAATAAATAAATAAAATTGATCTATCTATAGGACTGGTTATGGGACCGGTTAGGTGACCGGTTAGGTGACCGGTTAGGAGCTCGGCCCGATTATGGGAGGGGGCCATGGGTACTAAGGTCACTTTATATGGTGGGCTAGTTAATTAGGAAGGGGGGAAGAGATTAGACTAGGAGTTTAACTCATTAGTAAATTAGGGCGGTTTGGCCTCATAAATTAGAGGGGGGCATAAGGGAATAAGTTTTTGGTAAGGATTTGAGTGTTGGGTTGTGAATTAGTGTAGGAAGAAGGGAATAAATAGAGAAGAGCATTTTTTAATGCTTGTACTCGTATTATGGAATAAATTGGTGTGCAAGAGTTGATGGGAAATGTAATGGATTTTACGAAGTTGGGAAGAGGGAGTTATGTGAACATGAATGTGATCCCCATGCCCTCATCCGGACTAGGACGCATAAGGGTGGGTGGTTTGGCCTCACATCAACATAAAATTGGACTTCCATGGGTGGAATTCCACATCTTAACAATGGTTACCGATTAAGGGTGAGTCACGAATGAAAGAGTAGGAGGGTTGGTCCCCCTCCTATAGACTAAGAATGTCTGCGGTATGTGGAGCTGACTATTCGTATGGTGGAATGCTAAGGGTTAGTTCTCGTGACCCTTGCTAGAATTGAAAAATGACCAAGTTACTTAAGGGGAGTTAGCAAGGGTTGCAACACGTGGTATCAGAGCAGGGTTCCAATCTTTGAGCTAGCACTTTGAGAAAGAGATGGCTTTCAAACGTGCGGGATATGATGGTGAGCCAAGGCTTTTAAAAGGTTGTGATGTTCAAATTGGAACAAGGATCATTTTGACCCCGCCATTGATTCTAATGGCAATGGTGTGCATGATGGTGGATTTGGTGAGGAAATGGAAGAGTCCATAAAAAAGACTCCCGCAAACCTCGAAGAGGATTCAGGGGCTAGATTACCAAATGCACCTAAAAGCTTGGAAAGTGGTGATGTTGGATTGAAATTCCAACTGAAAATGCTTGAATTCATGGAACTCCATGAATTAAGTCCTCAAGTGTAGCTAGCATATGAAGGTTCAACAAGACAAAATGATTGAGGTCCTCATGATGCAAGGTGCTAGGCATTCTTCTTCAAGAAAGAAGTACAAGAGCCCGAAGTGGTGGCAAGGTTGACTTGGGTTGGCTTCATGAAGTTGTTTGTTGAGAGGTTCACGTCGGAATACCAAGAATTGCGTGAGGGAATGAACTTGGTGCAAATGAGGCACACGGGGTCTCTTAAGGCCTATGTGCCTGATGTTAATACCCAAATGAATGCTACACCTAAGAGGGATGGATTTGCTAAGAAATGCAAAGTGGGTGGTGGACACTTTGTTCAAATTTCGAAGTTTTTCAAGGATATGGCATGGACCATCAAGATTGCCAAGAGCATTGACACCGATGGACCCGAAAGGAAGTCGGGTGGCGCCTCACAACAAAGTGGTTTGAGCCAAAATATGTCTCGAGGCATAGAGCGCAAGAAATTGGGCCATCAAACCAACACAAAGGGAAAGCCGAAGGTACAACTTTCAACAAGGGTGGCACCTAAGGAGGAAAACCACCCAATGTTGGAAGCAAAGAAGATAGCATTGTGGTACCAAGGCAATTCATATTTGTGCCGTGGACGGAATGTTAGAAGTTCGCTTTGTGGTACCAAGATAAATCATGTTGTTGCCGCGAACCCAATGTTAGACGTTGGCTTTGTGGCCAAAGTTGGCAGCCTTAAGCCAAAGCCAAGTCTTTTGTACCTTGAGGCTCAAATGAATGGTAGAAATGTCTCATGGGTTCACAAAGAGGCAACGTACTCTTTCATGAGCCCAAAGCGCACAACATGTTGGGGCTTGCTGACGCGTAGAGCAGGCAAACCCATCAATGTGTAGTTGGCAAAGGGCAAACCGTATAAGACAAAGGAGGTGGCATTGCATGTGACCTTGAAATGAGGGACATTGGAGTTTGTGGAAAGTTATACACTTTCTATAATGGATGAAGGGGACACCTTCTTTGAAACTCATATGGTAGATGTGAGGCGCAAGTCGGTGAGCTTGTGGTGTGCTATGATGGCAAAAAGGTTAATTTGAAATTCACAAGTTTTCCTATGGTAGGAGGAGCCAAGTTGAATTTGGTCTCAATGGATCAAATGAAAATTCAACAAATAATGGCATGGTTCCATTGGAGCAACTCCAAGGAACTCATGGGGAGGCTAGGAAAGATGGGCCTCTGTGAGGCCAAACCCACCACCCTTAAGCGTCCTAGTCCGGGTGATGGGTTTGGAGATCACATGTGTAACATAAAAACTTGTAGTAACATGGAATGTACGTTCTACCTTGATGGACTTACAACTTACTTCAAGTCATGACATTTTATTAGTGTGACTCTCTTGCATAGGTACATCCTTGGCTTTCTCAAGAGTCCACCCCATCGTCTTTGCCACGCATGCCTTCAAAGATTTTTCTCTTGCAAACTTGGTCATGGCTGATGATTCTTCACTAGTGCATGACACCTTGCTGAGGCTATGGCTTGTTGATTCCATGAGGCACATAAGTCTTTAATACAAGTGTTGAAAAATACTTATATAACTTATCATCGCCTCCTCTTCCACAAGTCCCTCACAACAACTTCCCAAGTTCACACCTTAATGCAACTATGAATCTAAATATCGCAAGTTTAAATACTATGAGAGTAAATACTATAAGAGTAAGTACTATAAGTCTAAATACTATAATTCCCAACACTAGAAGTCTAAATTCTAGAAGTCTAAATACTAGAGCTATGCACTTGTTTCTAAATGCTTTTAATCTAACACTACATCTAACAATGCAAAGCTAACTTCAAGACTACTTGACTTTGGCTCTTCATCTTGAAACCTTGCACACACACGTGCCCCTCTCTTGCTTCCCACACACCCACACTTATAACACATGGGGTGCCATTTATTAATGCTAGTCTCTTGAATAGGTAGAGCATTGGCCTTCAAGTCTCTACAAGTATTTTCAAGTCCCTACAAGTCTCTATGAATTTTACTAATTCCACTAACCTTCTACTAATTCTCACACAACTCTAACTCTAACACTCAATTCTATGAGAGGAACAACAAGAGGGAGAGAGAGAGAAGGAGAAGAGAAGGGAGAGGGTGAGCCCGGGGAGTGCACTTAATGCTAAGACTAGGAATACACGTGAGTGCGTTTTAATAGCATACCCCCCTATGTACTTGACCTTGAAATCGTTTTTAAATTAAGATTTTTTAGGTACTAAATCATTACGTATATATCTATCATTTGGTGTAAATTTCAGGACCAAAAGTTTTAAAAATCTTATTAAAAAAATTATAGAAGTTTGAACTGAAATGTGTTGTTTTTCGCTTCAAAAATCAATTTAAAAATATTTACAAGTGAGTATTTTTTTTGAAATTTATACAACAAGAACTTTAGATTGTGTTTAACAACTTCATATTATTTTAACAAATTTTAAATGATTTTTTAGTACATACATAGGGGGGTCGAAAGTACGCACTCACGTGATTCCTAGTCTTAGCATTAAGTGCACTCCCCGGGAGGGTGAGCACCCTTCAAAGGGGTGCCAAAGGAGCACGAAGGAAAGAGAGAGTGAATAGGAACACAAGTGAGTGAAGAAGGTGAGAGAGAGGAATATATAGGGGGAGGGAAGGGGTGAGCACCCCTCAAGGCTCAAGATAAGCCCCTCGATCCTCTCCTACTTTGTAGGCTCTCATCCTATCCTTTAAGCCTTCAACTCTTAAACCAACAACATAGATCCTAATTCAAACGGGGGAGGGAAGGGGTGAGCACCCCTCAAAACTCAAGATAAGCCCCTCGATCCTCTCCTACTTTGTAGGCTCTCATCCTATCCTTTAAGCCTTCAACTTTTAAACCAACAACATAGATCCTAATTCAAACGGGGGAGGGAGAGAGAGAGGGAAGATATATGAGATAAGAAGGAGAGAAAGAGGATAGGAAAGAAGGGGAGGAGAGGGCATCCAACCACAACCCTTTAAACTTTCTTCTACTTAGTAGGACCTTATCCTATCCACTAACTCCTCACCCTCTAAACCAACAAGAACATGTTCTAATTCAAACATTTAAACCCAAGGCCCTTCCCCTTGCCTCATCAAACACTACTCCTCTAATCAAAACACTCCCTAATGCCACTAATCCTCTACTTAACCACACAAAATGGCTTAAGGCCTAAACCTAAATCCACACTAAGCCTCACTCTTTTTATACTTTTGATTGTTTCAATAACACTCCAATTGCAATTCTAAATAAATCCTAAACATAAAACAAATATGAGCAACCATTTTGGGCTCATAGCCTCCCCCAAACCACATTTGTGGGGTGTTGGCGAGGTACAAGGATGTACTCACCAATGAGTTGCCCCAAAAGTTACTGCCAAGGAGTGGAAAACAACTTTGCTCAAAGAGAGATTGAATTCTTGAGCTATGTGGTGACAAATGAAGTTGGTTGATGGACATAAGGAAGGTCAAGGTAATCCAAGAGTGGAAGTGACCCTTGACCTAAAGAGGGCTTAGGTCATTGTTTGGCCAAGCCAACTACTACCGTTGCTTCATTCAAGATTTTTCAAAGGTTGCTAGGACCTTGTCCGACTTGTGGAAAAAATGGCTATCCCAAGAGTGGGATGAGCTTTGTCACCAAGTTTTTGGGGAGCTTAAGAGCAAGTTGTCTTCGCCGCCCGTGCTCAAGTTCGCGGACTTTGACAAACCTTTTAAGGTGCATACGGGGACGAGTGACTTTGCCATTGGCGGGTGTTGATGCAAGAAGGATGGCCATTGCATACGTTAGCATGAAGCCCGATGGTTGTCAAAGGAGACGACCAACTCATGAGAAAGAATTCTTCGTCGTAGTGCATTGCTTGGTGTGAGCCCAATTATGTACCCACAAGTGAATTTAGCTTTAGAAATGCCAAAAACTTAGAATGTGCATTTGATTGAGTTAGTGAGAAGGACAAAAAAGGAGTGAAGTTTCAAAGTTAGATTGAATTGAATTAAGTGTTCCAAGTCTAGGAATTATTAAATGAGAAAATCAAAATAAAATAAAATAAGTAAATTAGTTTTGTTTT
Source organism: Polytrichum formosum (assembly GCA_964035585.1). Taxonomy (NCBI): domain Eukaryota; kingdom Viridiplantae; phylum Streptophyta; class Polytrichopsida; order Polytrichales; family Polytrichaceae; genus Polytrichum; species Polytrichum formosum. The sequence goes on along the minus strand of OZ037938.1, from coordinate 9,273,189 downwards.
GAAGTTTTAGTTGAGCTCAAGTTGAAAAGGCTCGAAGCCAAGGGAATTGTTTGTTTTAGGAGGGGCTAGGCTTAAGTGGATAATCTCTGAGTTCAGTGGTAGAGGAGGGCCGAGAGCTTCGGGCTCTCTCTCTCTCTCGCTGGGCTCTCTCTCGGACGAGGCGGAGAGCTGTGTCTGCGAGGAAAAAAAAACCCTACCCAACAATGCGACGACTTCGAGAATTCTGCAGGGTAGGCGTGGAAGAAGAAAAGAAGGGGCAGAGGATGGAGTGATGATTCGGTGAAAAGATCCCACTCTTCTGGGCACTCTGGTGACTATAACGGTTGCACAGGCACAAATGGGCAAGGTGCAGGATCTACTACAAGGGTGGCAGGGAGAATGGGATTGGCTGTGCATTGCCACATCCATCACCGTGCGAATTGAGCTCGTTATAAGGAGACCCCTGTTTCAAATGAATGCAATAGACTTCAGAGTTTAGGCTATAATTCCACAGCTTCCAGACTTCCGTATTTCTACTCTGCGTGCTACCCACATACGGTGCAGGAGAAGGAGGTTTAGCAAGCACCGAAGTGAAGGCGGCCTATTTTGGACCTCATTTTGATGTTGGGAAAAGCAATTGAGGGGAAGCAAATGAGGTCTCAAAGTGTCACACCTGCGCTGTAGTGGAAACCTGAGCTAAAAAAATGAGAACCAGTTCGGCTATCTATGCGAGATCGAAGGATGGCCCAGAGTGTGGTGGCAGGTGGAGGGAGATTATACATGCAGGAAGCTGGCGAAACTCTAGGGAAGAGACGTGTCGTGCCACCGAGAGAGCTGTGCTTGGAGTTATGTTCTTGACCAAAGGTTGCATTGCATCTATGTTCAAGGGTGGCAGTGATGATTAGTTGGGGTAGGAGGGTCAAAAATTACGTTGTTTGGGTTTAATCATAAGGGGGCGGAAAATTGTTGGGGACTAGTGCATTCAACCTGCTCTGTCTGCTGATCTTGTGGCTGAGACCTAGGCAACGAGGAAGTGGAGAATTTTGGCGTCAGGAAGCAAGCTACTAGTCTGCTCTCCTTCCTGCCGTAACCCCGCTCCACATTGCTGATGGTAGCTATCACCTGGAAAGATCGCAGTGGAATAATTCCTCCCTCCTTCTGTGCTCTGCAGGCTGAGCTACTGATAAAGCTGCAGTCCAAGGGAAGCAGAAATCCAGAGGATTTGTGGTGCAGGAGCCTCCTAGAAGCAGGGGTGGGCAGGGAATCCACCGCAATTTGGCCAAGGCCCGGTGCAGGAGGTTCCGCTTTCATTTAGACCCTCAGGGTTAAGTGGTAGAGAAATTCATTATTGGGATTCGCAGGGTGCGTTGCAATTCATTTCGGTTGTGCTTACGCTCTGGGTTGCAGTAGAATTGTTGCTGGAATGGCAGAGCAATGCAGTGGCAAAGCTTTGTGGAAGCTTCGAACCTGCACCGAAGGGCAGCTTGCTTCAGAGTCTTCGGAACTGGTCGAGGTTGTGAGGTTGACATCGACCTGGGCAGCTACCGAGCGGGTGTAGTTGCAGAAGGAGGCTTCAGTGAGCAAGGGAATCAGGGAGGCTCACCTAGGGATAAGAAATCTGCTGTGGAGTAAGCTGGTTGCAACGGTAGTGGCTGAGAGGTTAATCCAGAGCCTCGGAAGGAGTGATGACCACAACACTTCCATACCTCTATCCACAGATTGACAGGGCACAGGAAGGGGGTGACAAATGGTGAAGTGCAGAGGGATAATGACTGGATGGATAGGAGTAGCTTGATTAGGGATGTATGTAGGATAGGGAAACAAGTAGGGCTGGGGAATAATGGACATGGCCAGAGGTGCAATTAATTGTTGTGTGTGATTCAAGCATTTGTGAATGCTCGTGAATTTAATAAAGAAAAATGGTGTTATGCACACCACACCACACTCAATTGAATGGAGTAAAGGTTCACATGTAATGGGCTAATGAGTAATTGTGGAAGAGGATTCCCCACCCGGACTAGGACGCAATTAAGGGTGGGGAGGCATCTTACTTACACTTGGAGATGTGGCAACGCGATTTGGGGTTGCACAAGACCAAGGTGTATATGGACAATGTGTCCTTGAATTATTTTGAGACAAAAGTGCAAGTGAGTGCCAAGCCATTGCGGTGGCACGATACTTTGGTACTTATGAAGGTGGATTTGATCCACAAACCGGGCCGCGGTAATGTTGTGCTGCACGCTCTAAGTAGACGGGAAGAGGTGCAAGCAATGACCACCATCCAAACCTTGTGGCTAATGTTTACCGATGAAAGAAAGTTGTCATGCAAGATAAGGGAGGGGTGCATTAACTACCTTGAAGGACAAAGGTGTTTAGGTGAGCTTCGGATGTATGTGCCACAAGGCAAGTTGAGGCTATCAGTTTTGAAGGAAAAATACAATAGTCCAATTGCCGGCCATAGAGGAGAAAAAAAACCACCATAGAATGGTGTCAAGGAGATACCATTGGCCATGCATAAAGGAGGATATAACCCACTTTGTGAAGATTTGTGTAACGTGCTAAGTGAACCCAATTTCTTACTAAAGCAAACCGGCCTTTTGCAACTGTTGCCTATCCCACTAGGGCCATGGCATAGTATGTGCATGGATTTGATCACAAATTTGCCGGACTCACAAGGGTATGATGCCATCTTGGTGATGGTAGAGCGGTTTGCCAAGTTGGCACACATGGTGCCGATTGTGGGAACCACAACCGCGTTGGAGACCGCATAGCTTTTTTCTCAAAAGATGGTTGAGGCACCACGGGTTGCCAAGAGTAATTGTGTGGGATTGAGATCCAAAGTTCACAAGTGCATTTTGGATGCACTTCTTTAGGAAGGTCGGAATGAAACTAAGGTTTAGCACGGCCTTCCATTCCCAAACGGATGGAAAAACGGAGCGTGTGAATGGAGTCTTGAAGCAATATTTGAGGAACTTGGTGGGGGCGGACCAAGGAGATAGGGCGAACTATGTGGGTCGAGCAGAGTTTAGTTACAATGAAGCCATGCACTCGGCAACTAAGGAGTTGCCTTTCGTGGTGGCTTATGGAGTGCGCTCCAACCTACTAACCTAATTCTCGAGGGGGCACATTCAACACTAGAGTTCAACCAAGATGGTGAGGACTTGGCCAAGAAGTGTGAACAAGTCTCTGAGATGACCAAGTTGTTGGTGGAGAAAGCCCGAAAGCGCTACGAAGAGCAAGTCAATGCCGGAAGACGCAAAATGGACCAAAAGGTGTTGTTGAATGTGAACAACTTCACCTTGCCCGAAGGCCTCACTCCCAAGTTCATATCCAAAGTTGAACATGTATAATATGAAGTTACCTTCAAGATCAAAGTGCATCCGACGTTCCATGTCTCGTTTCTAAAGCCATTTAAGGAAAACACCTTGTGGCCTGATCACAATCAAGTGATTAGGCCACCTCCCGACTTTGTAGGAGGTCATTTGGAATATGGAGACGGCATCCTCAACAGTAGGAAGTCCAAGTAAAGCAAGCCCAAACAACAAGGAAATAAATACTTCGTGAAATGGCGACGATATCATGACAAAGACGTCGCTTGGGTAGCGGCAAGAGACATGGTGAACGCCAAGGCATTGGTGGAGACTCTGAAGAACCTAGGGCTACAGGTTCCAATAAAAAGAAGCGTAGGCATTGATGAGGACATCAAGCTCCTTTAGTGGGGAAGAAACGCTAGTAGCACATTTAGCTTGGAGGCAATGCCATCCACAACATGTATTTGTTCTTTGACTTGAGGCAATAAAGTTCAACTTTAATGGTGCAAAGAGGAAAGTATGAGATGAGGTCCTAGTTTGGTACTTATGTTTGGTTAGTGGAAGAGGAGGAATAGATATGCCAAACTAGGTTGGGTAAGCCGAGTACTTGGGGACCATGGCTTTTAGGGGCCTTGGATAAAACTAAGAAATCTTTTAGCCATGGGCTTGTCCAGGTGGGACAAGGTGATGGCGCATGGGAGTCATAAATCTATGTCTCGAAAAAGCAAAGTAGAAATCAAGTCGGGCGGGACTTGGCATCACCTCCATGCAATCGAACATGGCTTAACAATGGAAAACCATCTCAAAGTTGGAACCGAGTTAACTTAGTGAAAGTGTTGAGGTCCGGCCTAGATGTGTCAAATTAGGCTCGTGGAGCTTAAGGTGGGAGCCCCAAAGGAAGGGCAATCCAAGTGAGTCCCAAAGTCCGTGGGTCTAGTGTAGTTTAGGTCTTTGGAAGAGAGATCCAAGGTCGCTAACGGATCACCTTGGAACGATACCTTTGGAATTATGCCAAATTTCAAGATGCATTGTGGGGGTTGCACCCTAAGGTAAAGACAATGTTGCACCATAGAGGATGGCAATTTGAGAATTGGTGTGCCAACTACGAGTATAGTCGATGAGGGCATTGAGTCCATGGGGTGAGGGTGAGTGTCACGTACCTCTCCATGAGAATTGCCTGATACACCATGGACACAAGGGGGGCCCCGGAATGACACCTGGGCCTTGTGGCGCCAATGGTGAGAGGGCCAAAATGATCCTAGTGTGGGAGAAGGCCCCGGGCGTTAGGAATGCCTCCCACCCATAAAGACTAGGAGGTATGAGAGTGAGGCCATAAGCTATGTGTAGCTTATGGCATGCCAAATCAAGAATGCTCAAGAACACCTAAATGAGAGGTGTGAGCTAGCAGATATGGCAATTTGAATGGGGCGTTGTCCCGGGACAGCGTCCTAGTACAACAGTGGTCTGGGAGTGGCTCCCAGGACTGCAAAGCTTTGAACATGCATAACTTCCTCAATACTTGCTCGAATGGGGCAAATGAGTAGTCCATCAATATGTACGTAAAACGTACATGACGTTGAAGTGGTTGATTGTTACGATCAATAAAAATATGAAGAAGTTATTGGGTTTTGAAGTTGCTAAGTCCCAGCGGCTAAAGGAAAATGTCTACTTGGCCCCAAATGTTGGGAGAGAGACAAAAGGTTACTTGACGGTGGTATAGGGGCCCTGCCTATAGTCCTAGAGGCTTATATGGATGAGGTGGTATGGCCGAACCCACCCTAGGCCGAACGGCATGGCCTGATTGGGCATTGGCCCAATGTGAGGGCATAGTTGCCTAGCATGGCTCGGGTTGTTGTAGTGTTGCTCTGGCAACACGATGATCAACATAAGATTGGACTTCCATGGGTGGAAATCCACATCTTAACAATGGTTACCGATTAAAGGGTGAATCTCGAATGAAAGAGTAGGAGGGTTGGTCCCCTTCCTATGCACTAGTAATGTCCGCGGTATTGGGAAGCTAACCATTCGCATGGCGGAATGCGAAGGGTTAGCGCTTGTAATGCTTGCTAAAGTTGGAGAAATGATCAAAATACTTAAGGGGAGCTAGCAAGGGTTGCGATAGCGGAGGTCTTGTTCACGTGTCCACGAAAAGACAAAAAAAGCTACAGGTATATCATTTCTCCAATCGTCGAACACCATAATCATGTAGAGTGGGTACTGTAAAGAATTTGTAGCAACATGGTTAGAAAAAGGGCAAATCATAGTAGAAACATAATGAATGACATGATGACACAGTCAAAGATAGTAGCATGCGTCAATGACATTGAAGAACACAGCGATAGTGTCGCGTATCTTTCCATGAGGAGTGCCCGAAACACCATGGGCACAAGAGGGACCCCGAAGTGACACCTAGGACTTGTGGCGCCATTGGTAAGAAGGGCCAAGTGATCCTAATGTGGGTGAGGGCCCCGGGCGTTGGAAACGCCTCCCACCCACGAGACTAGGAGGCACAACGGTAAGGCCATGAGTTATGCGTAGCTCATGGCGTGCTAATTTTAGAATGATCAAGAATACCTCAATCGGAAATGTGAGCTAGGAGATATGGCAATTTGAGTGGAACGCTGTCCCGGGACAGCGCCATGGTACAACACTAGCCTAGGAGTGGCTTCCAAGATTGCCAAACCTTGAACAGGCATAACTTTGTCAATACTTGTCCGAATGGGGCAAGTGAGTAGTCCATCGGCATCTACGTGAAACATAAATGATGATAAAGTAGTTGATTGTTACGATCAATGAAAATATGAAGAAGTTATGAGGTTCTGAAGCTGCTAGGGCTTCTAGCCCCAGTAGCTAAAGGAAAATGTTTACTTGGCCCCAAGTGTTGGGAGAGAGACAAAGGTTATTTGATGGTGGCGTAGGGGCCCTGCCTAATGTCCTAGAGGTTTATATGGGTGAGGTGGTGTGGCCGAACTCACCCGAGGTCGAATGACTCCATGGGCATTGGCCCAATGTGAGGGCATAGTTGCCTAGTATGGCTCGGGTTTTGTAGTGTTGCTCCGGCAACGCGATGATCAACATAGAATTGGATTTTTATGGGTGGAAGTCCATATCGTAACAATGGTTACCGATTAAAGGGTGAGTCCCGAATGAAAGTATAGGAGGGTTGGTCCCCTTCTATGGACTAAGAAGGTCCGTGGTATGAGAAGCTAACCATTCGCATGGTGGAATGCAAAGGGTTAGCATTCGTGACCCTTGCTAGAGTTGGAAAAATGATCAAGATTGTTAAGGGGAGCTAGCAAGGGTTGCGATAAACAAGGCTGAAGGACATAGATCGCTATATCACCCTAGTTTGGCTGGTGCCAAATGTGGCGTCAATCGATATAACATTGTTTTGGCCAAACTTTGCCATTACCTCTAGTTGCCATTAAGTTTGAATGCCTAGGGTGAAAGGTGAGTCATCTTATGTTTGAGAATTAAGGTCCATTAGCGAGTGCTCTTGGTAGTAGAACACGTTGTCTGGATTCTCAACTGCCCACATATGGACGATGACGGGATCAGATGGATGTTTCTCCCACATCTCTTCCGCCCTCTTACGAAAAATGTTTCTAATGTCCGACGGCAATAAGAATGTATCACGCGTGACCAATCCGTTGGACACGGCCAAATTCCAAACCTCTTAGGTGTGTTGTTGCATAATTTGTACAGGAGATGACGCATAGCAATGCATTTGAGTAATTTTCAAATTCATTTCTTTGATAGCCCAGCATTAAGTGCATATCTAAATGCACCGACCATGGTGCCATGGCAGTGTTCCCCAGTGGCATTCAAGTGTTCTGCATTTTCGTAAATGATTAAACACGACGAGTTGTCCGGTAGGGCTTCTTCGCAACAAAACAACGTTGGCACCCTCGCTTCACGGAGTTGCCTGCTAATGTCTTGCCAATGCGCGTTGCCTTTGGACGGATAGATTTGGTCACAGGGAAAGACTCGTATTCCGGTATGACCTTCCCTCGCTTTATTTTTGCAACATCTTCTACTTGTTCTTTTTTTGAATGGGTTTCAATAGAGCTTGCATATCATATGGCACTATATTGGGTTTATCTTCAAGGCCAAAGTTGCACCTGTATCTAGAATGGCCATAGAAGAATGACATTAATGAAAATATATGTGGATTAGCTGTGTGGTATATGGGAACGATGGGTGGTACTGGTTTATGTAGATTCAATTACACGTAATGGTATGTGAAGAACACACATACAACGCCACTGCAGGACACATTGAAGAGATATGGCTTCATGAATATCTTCATGGAGAACAACAAACAACAATTGAAGGGCATCAAATTGATGCACCATCGTGATCCGTAAGTACAATGTATTTCCAATCCTTTAGTGTAGAATGAAATGCATATTATTGGTGAGCACATTATGACGAGCAAGACATGAAAAACAGTGAATAGAAGCTGGTGAATAGAAGTTATGAGTATTTGAATGAAGGTGTCTCAACTGCCTCTCAAATTATAAGCACTAACTTAGTAAAATCATATCTATAAGAAAAGTCATGCAGTTGGTTCAATATTTGTTGGAATTGTAGATCTTGATTTGAGGTTTCTAAAAACTATAAGCTTGCTAATATCTAAGTTAATAAATAAAAGTTATGAGTGTTGGAGTGAAGGTGTCTTAATTGCCTTCCAAATTGTAAATACTGAGTTTATAAGATATATCTAAAAGATAAAACATGTAGTCGTTTTGATATTTGGATTTATAGATCTTATTGTTAGCTTCCCAAAAATCCAAAAATTATGGCCATTCAAGTAAACAGGTGGCTACTGACTTAGAAAAAGAGGTTCGTCCATCCAAGGTTGGAAGAGACGAGTTGGTGTCATAGGCGGCCCAGACTTGGAGTAGGAGTCGACATTCGTGGCTTAGAATAGGAGCTCCGCACCAACTATCACCAAACCAAGATGGAAGTCAACCGGTAAATTCTTCAACTCTACAATCTTCAATTTAAAAATGGAGGAAGCGTGATGAAGGTACAACCCCAATCCAACCCAACTATTCATGTAATGCTAGGAGGTCATTATCTATGTAGCCACCGAGGGGGGGGTTTTAACTCCCATGTGTGCGGAGCCTTACGGTTAAATATTGTGGTATTAGATTTTTTGTTCATAGCTCGTTCGTGTGTGGTGAAGTTGGGTTAATCACTAGCATAACCACTCTATGCGTTGTAGGTGGTGAGGTGGGAGTAATGACCCACGGAACCACCATCATGTTGTTGGCTCCAAGAGTTGGAGGTGATGGCCTCAACCCTTGAAGATTGTGCAACAGATTGAACACACAGGTTGTTTTATTCCCCGGTTCCATCAAGTTGAAATTTTATGATCAAACCGTATTAAACTAATTAACATCCAATAAATTTTGTACAACCCCCATGGGCAAAATACCAACTGAGAATTTAACTCGAATGGTTGACACTATCCCTCCGGCACCAAAGATCGAAGGGTGTAAATCTCAATCAACCTTCAAAAAACCCGTACAGGGCCTTGAAAAGTTCGGGTTAGGGTGTGCACCAAACAGATAGGTGGTGATGACATAATCTATGAACTTAATAATATAGGCTCTATTCAATCAATCATAAACTAAAAATGAAGATTGAGAGGGTGGAACTTAATTAAGGTCCCCTTGTTTAGAGAATCTAATGTATAAAAAGTAAAGAACTAAATGTGGCCCAACTGATTCAACAAGTCCACTCATTATCCCGTCAACTCAAGCAAGAAATAACTAAAGGCCACACACAAAAATATAGGCTTGATTATTTCATTCATTAGGATTAGATTGTCTTGATCCCAAGGTTGGTGCGTCTGCGCTTAGACTAGGATAGATTAGACATTAGATTAGGGAAATTGATGTAGTTTAGATAATTACCTTAGGTGCTTAAGGTCTCGCCACAACCTATCGAAGGGACACGACGCGATTACCAAATCCCTCTACAAACCGAAGCACTTATGAAATGTCATAACATCCGGGTTTGGCTTGGACACTTGCCAACGCAGGCCACCCTTACCAAAGGACTTATGCGGTACTTTAGATTCCAATCGAACCACGACGACTATTTGTTAAATTCTCATTTGATCCATTGAGACCAAATTCAACTTGGATCCTCCTACCATAAGAATCCTTGTCAATTTCAAATTCACCTTTTTGCTATCATGGCACACCATAAGCTCATCGGCTTGGGCCTCACATCTACCGTACGAGTTCCAAAATGAGGTCCACCTCATCCATTTTTGAAAATATAAAACCTTCCACAAACTCCAATGTCCCACACTTCAAGGTCACATGCAACACCACCTCCTTTGTCTCATGCGGTTTGCCCTTTGCCAATCGCACAGTGATGGGTTTGTCCGTTCTACGCGTCAGCAAGCCCCAACTCTCTTGTAAGCTTCCGGCTCATAAAGGACTGCATTGCTTCTTTGTCAACCCATGACAAATTTTTGCCATTCATTTGAGCCTTAAGGTACAAAAGACTTGGCCTTGGTTTAAGACTATTAGCCTTGGCCACAAAGCCACCGTCTAACATTTGGTACACAGCAACAACATGATTTGTTTTGGCACCACAAAGCCACCTTCTACCATTCCGTCCGCGGTACAAACATGATTTGCCTTGGTACCACAAGGCTACCTTTCTAACATTTTATCCGCGGCTCAAACATGGTTTGCTTTGGTACCACAAAACTACTAGCATTCCATCCGCGGCACAAACATGAATTGCCTTGGTACCTGTTGAGGCCCACCTTCAACCCTCAGCCTTAGACGGTGTAACCTACTGTTGAACCGGTTTACATGGATGTCACTCTCACCAAAATTAGACTGCTCCTGTTCTACGAAGGTGGTTGTTTGTCTACAATTGTTGACACTTAGGTTTGTCTCACTATCCTATCTGTAGTTCTCGAGAAACTTTAAGGGTTAGATGACATAGGCTTGTAAGTCTATGTTCCCCTAAATCGTAATGTCGAGGTTAAGTGTTCTTAGGAGAATATTTTCTATGTCTCACATCCAATATAAACACTCTTCTATCTTTTATAGTTTGAATGACTTAGAATCCTATTCATTCCATTTAGTTTCCAAGTATCGAGATCCTTGCATAAGCTTTAATTTAAGAGGTAAGCATATTCTCTTGTTAATTCAAAGATACTTAGGTTTGATGGCAAAACACTTGATGATATGGAATCCTTGTTGATTCCCTTATACACAAGTGCATACTAACCCGATTAACACTCAAAGGTGTTTGATTAATAATCACCTACATTCCTAAGGGGCATTCCAATTCCCGGTCATCACTTGCTTAAATTCCTTTAAGTCTATATGTGTGGGGTAGGATAGGAGATTTGATGGCAAAGTGGTGGCTTAGCCCACTTTAGATCATCTCTTCTTGCTTGCTTAACACTCGATAGCTTTAGTACCTGTCGATTAGATTTCACCTCTCAATTACCTCAAATCCGAGGTTACTTTGAGGAAGGTAATTACGGGTCTTTTCAACCTAGGTGTCCACTTCGGTTGATGGCCTTTTGCGTCAATCTCCCAAGTACGCCTCGTCCATGTGGTTTGATGCTAGCCGCTTGATCACTCTTCTTTTCTCCTACATCAACAATTTACTTATTTTTGTGTAATTTTGTTATGTTGTAATTAATCCGAAGCTTTACGTGAAAACCTCAATGTTGGCCTCCTTCACGGCTCCAATGAATGTGTAGCAAACACCTATTTCTTAATTTTGCTTATCGACCCTACGGCAATTATCACAATTTCATAGGTCGTAGTTGCCCCTAATGTTGATATGCCGCATGTATTCTCTTTGATTTGCTTGCTCCATGAATGCTCGATTGCCTCATGACTCAAGCTAATTCTTTAACACTCAAGTTAGTTTGCACCACGGGTGCCCCACGTCTCAAGTTAGTTTGCACCACGGGTGCCTCACGTCTCAAATTAATCTTCGGGGCTCGGACACTCATGTAAGATATTTAGAGTGAAATAAAGTGTATTATGGCCCTCAAGTTGGCATCTTTAAATAGTTTTCCACATCTATGTATTTGCAAATTTTTGTAAATGTTAGTTGCAGCTAAAATTAGCATTGTATCTAAATATAGTCTGGATTTAGAGTTCAAATTCTATTTTTCTAAATCTACTTTGCTCTTAATGTTCTTCCTACTTACATATATTTTCATATCACCTAGTTGGATTCTCATCCATCCTAATTTCATTAATCACATGCTCCTATAAACGGGAATACGCCCATGCCTCTTCACTTCCCGAACTGGTCTTGTTTCCATTCGCCTTCGACCGTCATCCTCGGCCATGTGGACTGCGTCCTATTCTCACCAGTGCTTGAGGCATGAAACCAATTCGTCTTCCCTAGTTGCTCGGAGCCTGGGACTAGCCCCGTTCTCACTCGTTGCTCGAGGTCCAGAACTAACCCCGTTTTCACCCGCTGCCCGAGGTCTGGAACCAACCCCGTTCTCACCAGTTGCTCGAAGCCTTGACTCCGCTCGCTCTCGCCAGTCTCTTTCGGCACTCTCGCCTCCCTCCAGGCTCCCTCTGCATTCTTGTTGGTCCGAAGAGTTTGCTGGTGCCTCTACAGTACCACATTGCCATTTTCTAACATTCCATCTGTGACACAAACATGATGAAGGTTCGCAGGTTAATTAGAAAGGAAGTCAATTGATCAAATTAGATTTAAGTTAAGTAATTCGTATGAAGAAGTCAAGATACTTACGAAGGACACAAGAATGGCAACGAATGGTGGATGATGCTAAGTGGATGAAGGATGGCAACGAACAGCGAATGAAGCCGGACGGATGAAGACCGTTTGATCAAGTGGATGGAAGACCAAGACCGGTTGATCAAGTGGATGGAAGACCAAGGCCGGTTGATCAAGTGGATGGAAGACCAAGACTGGTTGATCAAGTGGATGGAAGACCAAGACCGTTTGATCAAGTGGATGGAAGACCAAGACCGTTGGAACTAGGGATTTTAGGGATGACGGCTAGGGTGTGACGGCCGACAATTCCAACCGTTAGATGTATGGTTAAATCTACGGCCGGTAAGGCTTGGTGATGGAAGGGGGTAGTCCCCCGAAGGGAAGGGGGAAGGCTCATTCTCTCTCTCTCACTCTTGCGATTAGGATTACTTTTCTTTATCTCTCTCCCTCCCTCACTAGGTAGATGAAGGCACAAAGTTCTTAGAAAGAAATAATAGGAATGTTAGCAAAAGGATTCATGAATCCTATGAATGTTGAATGACAAGGTTGGAGTAGGCTTAGTGATGTGATCAAGTAATGAACCTCAGTGAGAGGCATTATATCATTAGATCTCTAGGTTAATATTATTTAGCCTACAACCTTGAACTCAGGTTTTTCTTTGATTTGTGTGAGTGTGATACTCGAGTGTTTGTAAACACTTGAGTTTGAGTTAATAAAGGAAGAGGTGTCAAGTACATTGATTCACCAATTGGAATGGATACAAATTATAACTGATTACCAAGGCCAGTGGAGTTCATGTGAGTCATGAGCTCTCACCCGGATTACGACGCTCAACGGTGGGAGTTTATGGCTGGCAGTAGTATATTTCTTTCGTAAATGGAACTTACAGATGATTGGCCCTGTCGTGCACTTTGCATTTGCAGAAAAGCACGCTTTGTGATTAGGATCTATAATTCCAGCTCCACTATCTACAATTGGAAAGGTTTCCTATGGTTTTCATCTGCATCACTGTCGGCGTCTCCTCCAACGTTGTCGATATTCGACGACGGAACGATGAGGTCGTCAATGTCTACCTACTCCGCCAAGTAACTGTAGTGTTGCGTACCTCTCCATGAGGAGTGCCTAATATACCATGGGTAGAAGGGGGACCCCGGAGTGACACCCGGGACTTGTGGCGCCATTGGTGAGAGGGCCCAAATGATCCTAGTGTGGGTGAGGGCCCCGGGCGTTGGGAACGCCTTCCACCCACGGAGACTAAGAGGCAGGAAAGCAAGGCCATAATTTATGCGTAGCTTATGGCATGCCAATTTTAGAATGCTAAAGAACACCTCAATTGGAGGTGTGAGCTAGGAGATATGGCAATTTGAGTGGAGCGATGTCCCGAGACAACGTCCTAGAACAACAATGGCCTGGGAGTGTCTCCGGGGAGCTAGCAAGGGTTGCGACACATGGTATTAGAGCAGGGTTCCAATCTTTGAGCTAGCACTTTGAGGAAAAGATGGCTACCAAATGTGCGGGTGATGATGGTGAACCCAGGGGCTTCTAAAAGGTTGTGACGTTTAAATTGGAACAAAGATCAAATCCAAGTGGATTTTGACCCCGCCATTGTATGAGCCCAAAATGGTTGCTCATATTTGTTTTATGTTTAGGATCTACTTAGAATTGCAATTGGAGTGTTATTGAAACAATCAAAAGTATAAAAAGAGTGAGGCTTAGTGTGGATTTAGGTTTAGGCCTTAAGCCATTTTGTGTGGTTAAGTAGAGGATTAGTGGCATTAGGGAGTGTTTTGATTAGAGGAGTAGTATTTGATGAGGCAAAGGGAAGGGCCTTGGGTTTAAATGTATGAATTAGAACATGTTCTTGTTGGTTTAGAGGGGGAGGAGTTAGTGGATAGGATAAGGTCCTACTAAGTAGGAGAAAGTTTAAAGGGTTGTGGTTGGATGCCCTCTCCTCCCCTTTTCTCCTATCCTCTTTCTCTCCTTCTTCTCTCATATATCTTCCCTCTCTCTCTCTCTCCCTCTCCCGTTTGAATTAGGATCTATGTTGTTAGTTTAAGAGTTGAAGGCTTAAAGGATAGGATGAGAGCCTACAAAGTAGGAGAGGATCGAGGGGCTTATCTTGAGCCTTGAGGGGTGCTCACCCCTTCCCTCCCCCTATATATTCCTCTCTCTCACCTTCTTCACTCACTTGTGTTCCTATTCACTCTCTCTTTCCTTCGTGCTCCTTTGGCACCCCTTTGAGGGGTGCTCACCCTCTCTCTTCCCCTCTCCTTCTCTCTCTCTCTCCCTCTTGTTGTTCCTCTCATAGAATTGAGTGTTAGAATTAGAGTTGTGTGGGAATTAGTAGAAGGTTAGTGGAATTAGTAGAATTCATAGAAACTTGTAGGGACTTGAAGATACTTATAGAGACTTGAAGGCCAATGCTCTACCTATTCAAGAGACTAGCATTAATAATTGGCACCCCATGTGTTATAAGTGTGGGTGTGTGGGAAGCAAGAGAGGGGCACGTGTGTGTGCAAGGTTTCAAGGTGAAGAGCCAAGGTCAATTAGTCTTGAAGTTAGCTTTACATTGTTAGATGTAGTATTAGATTAAAAACATTTAGAAACAAGTGCATAGCTCTAGTATTTAGACTTCTAAAATTTAGACTTCTAGTGTTGGGAATTATAGTATTTAGACTTATAGTACTTACTCTTATAGTATTTACTCTCATAGTATTTAAACTTGCGATATTTAGATTCATAGTTGCATTAAGGTGTGAACTTGGGAAGTTGTTGTGAAAGACTTGTGGAAGAGGAGGCGATGATAAGTTATATAAGTGTTTTTCAACACTTGTATTAAAGACTTATGTGCCTCATGGAATCAACAAGCCATAGCCTCAGCGAGGTGTCATGCACTAGTGAAGAATCGTCAGCCAGGACCAAGTTTGCAAGAGGCAAATCTTTGAGGGCATGCGTGGCAAAGACGGTGGGGTGGATTCTTGAGAAAGCCAAGGATGTACCTATGCAAGAGAGTCACACTAATAAAATGTCATGACTTGAAGTAAGTTGTAAGTCCATCAAAGTAGAACGTACATTCCATGTTACTACAAGTTTTTATGTTACACATGTGATCTCCAAACCCACGACCCGGACTAGAACGCTTAAGGGTGGTGGGTTTGGCCTCACACATTGATTCTAATGGCAATGGTGTGGATGATGGTAGATTTGATGAAGAAATGGAGGAGTCCATTGAAAGGGCTCTCGCAAACCTCGAAGAAGATTCGGGGGCTAGATTACCAAATGCACCTAGTGTTGTTCCTTTCGATGGTCACATGTTGGTTTCCCAATCATGAAATACCTTAGTATTTTGTAGCCAAGGTCAACCTAATAACATGGAATAAGAATAATCCACTACATTCTTGTTTTCATTGATGTGAAAGTTGTTGTATACGGTATTCCATGGATACCAATTCTAACATCCTTGACCAATCTCCTCATGGTGTGCTCCGGCAAGATGTTTATCCCACTATCTCCATCAACTAGCACGTTGGGAACCACCTTTTCCACCTCCATAACTTCTATCTCTATTGCCTTGACATCACGCCCTCCTCTTTGTAATTGAACTCTAGCAGCCACTCTGGTCTTCACCTTCCTAGTCCTCCTAGTCACCGGCATTCCTTCTTTGAGAGTCTTACGAGCCATGGGTGATATCTCCAATAATTGACCAAAAGTTATGTCAGCCTTAAGTGAGTTAAGATCGGCCCACAAATCATATCCTTCCGGCTTCTCAACCTTTGTTTTTCCTACTCTATCAAACTCATCCAAAGGAATGCTAGGTCCTTTCCAGTCTCCCATCTCACTACCATGTAAATCATTAATGATATTTGGCCTCTCCCTATCCTGAACAATCTCATTCTCCTTCTCTAATTCCCTAGTGGCTCTTCTAGCTACTCTAGCTATCCTATCCAAATCCGAAAGGTTAGGACCCTCATCCGAGGAGTACTCCTCCTGTCCCACCACATTCTTCTCTGCTTGAATGTTTCCCCGCATAGCCCTAGTGGTGATCGCTAATGCCGGGGCCTCATGAGTGACCTTATCATCCAAACTCCTCAACTCATAGGTGATGGCGTTGGTGTGTGGAGGCCATTGACCTTACTCATCTCCAACACCCATTTGGAAAGGAATAGACTCATCATGATGCGGCTCCGTGACACCATCCATGAACTTGACATCCTGAGAATTAGACGGACCCGGATCGGTAGGAGGAGCTTGCCTCCTGTTGTCAAAATGTTGTGGACCCCCTGGCCTATTTTGAATAGGAATGTACCCATTCACCGTCTACAATCTCGTCGGAGGGTGGAATGTCTGCCTCGCATTCCCATGGTCATAATATAAATTAGGTGGCCTAAGCTTATTGGGAGGCCCACCCTGTGGCCTAGCCCCTCAAATGTTGTCTCTAGCTTGTTGTTGTGGGTTGACCACCGGGTTGGGCATGCTAATGACCTTATCAGGTTGACGACACTCGTCTGAAAGATAATTTGCCCCACATTACTACAACCATAGCCTTGTCCTTCGGACCAACACTGACCCGGTGCGTGCCATCTCCCACAAAAAGGATGAAACTCCTTTCTCTCCACATTTTGACCACTTTGTCCTCTAGGAGGAGGTCCCCTATAATTGCCCTGACCATACTGATTCTGACCTTGGCCTCTCTGGTTTTGTGGAGGTGGGCCACCATTGTTCCTTTGATCACGATTCTGCCCAACTCGACAAAACTGCCTAGTATGTCCAGGTTGGCCACACTGAACACACCACAATCCCGAAACATGTTTACCCGACTCAATTGGAGGAGGAGGACCAGGCTGCTGACTCCTAATCATCAATGACATCTGACCCGTAAGACTCTGCATTTGCTTAATCATAGCCTCTTGAAATCCCAATTGACTAGCACCTAACCTTCTCTCCACCTCCTCAATGTGTGTATCAACTCTAGGAGCTGGCAATGCTAAGAGTGGTACCGGTTCCCTAACCGCTAGCGGACGTGGACCTTTGTCAATGAGAGCATATGAAACCTGATTCCCCTGCCTACTTGACTCTCCCTCCGCTACTCTCGGCCGAATGGAGATGAATTGAGGAATTAATTCATCCTCCATTCTCCACAATCTCTCATAATCTCTATCTATGTGTTCCATCTCTCTAGCCGCCGCCTTAGCATCCGCCAATGTCTGAGGATTCCTCTCTAACACACCTCTAATGGTACCCGCCTTAAAAAATCCTTGAATGAAGAATTGTTTTAGTGTGTCATCATTGAGCATTGTGCCCACAAACCGTGTACACACTAAATCAAACCTCCTAATGTATGCCGAAATCTCCTCTTCCATTTCTTGCTTCAACGATGCTAGCACTCTAAGAGCCGTACTCTGACCAACCTCGGGCCTAAACCCATTCAAAAACTCCCTCTGCATTTGCTCCCATCCTCTAAAGTGACCCTCTGCATGATCTCTATACCACTCATAGGCTTCACCCTCTAGAGTGGTAGGAACCACACCAACCAATATCCCGGATTGGTGACAAGAGAACTAACCAACCTCTCAATGTACCTCTCCATGTGCCTAGAAAGATCTTCATCTTTAGTTCCATAAAACTTAGGGAGGTGGGATGGCATGTCCACCGCCGCCAAGTTTTGTGGAACCAAAATGGGTAAACCTCTCGGCCTAACCAATGGATCAATGGGTGGCATGGGAGGTGGACCTCTTTCCTCTCCATCCTGAGCCATGGTGACATGTGTGTCCACTCCTATTCTCCTATCAACTTCTATAGGGATCTCTTTCCTAACTGTATCAGTCTCTAATGATGTCTCGCCACTCAACTTGGAGGGAGTAGCCTCCTCCTCAAGTTGAGTATCTACCCCTAAATTTTCTAACACTGGACTAACAATAAGCTCCACATTTAAGCAACTTTCGATCCTAACTTCTACCTCTTCAATAATTTCACTAATCTTAGACAATCTTTTCCTACGTGTACTCTTTTCTAATCCTAACTCCAATTCAGGTTTGTGAGATCGAGTCTTACCTTGCATCCCCTGAAAAATTGATCAACCCTCACTTGACCAAACATACCCCTTGCTACCTTCACTCCTTTAATGTTTTCACTTTTTGGATGTGTATTTAAAATTGAGGAGGTGAGGAAAGAGAACCTACATGCCAACTTAGGTGAAAAATCCCAAACAGGAGATAGGCATGTTCATGTCAATTCTTAGTCAAGCCGGAGAATCACCTCCGAACTCTTCCCTCGAATTGACACTCACCACAATACCAAGAGTGAGGGGCTGACCTTCGCCATGCACCACATTGATGACTGAGGCATCACCCTCTTGTCTCCAACACAATGCGATGACTAGGGAATTATCCTCTACAACGGATAACGACAAAAACAATTACTAAAATCCTTCCTTAATTAATTAATGAATTCACTTTGAAGAATGTCATACCTCAAGCAATTCGTCCTCCCCCTGCAAGTTAGCACTCACACTCGACCGTGACTCAACTTGACTTCAATCCTAACAATCCTCAGCTAACTATTTCTAACTCTAGCAACATGGAATTCACAACACCATAACTTGGAAACTCACTCCAAGGTGAGTGTCAAAGTTGACTCTTCCTAAAATTAATTATCTCTCTAAGATTTAGTGAACTAGTGATCGCACTATTCATGTTATGTCCTTATGCCATCCCAAGAAGATTTAGGACATCACCTCAAGCCGCGCTCCTTCCTCAAAACAAAATGCATAAATGAAAATGCAATTCATTCCAAGGAAAAGAGATGGAATTCAACTAACCTAACCAATGACAAAAATCAAAACCAAAGTGAGACACTTACCGTGCACCAAGTGCTCCTTCCTCTCCCTCAAGTTCGTGCCTCCAAGTCTCAATCTCCTAATCCCGCTTCACTCCCGGTGGACACACCATTTATGTCAGCCATAAACCCCCACCCTTTTGCGTCTGTAGTCCAGGTGGAAGTCTATGGCTCACTGGCTTTGTTTATTCTTAACCTTGGAAACCCCATGCTCATGCTCTAATGAAATCAAATATTAAGCACACTCTTTTTATTCAACCCACAGGGCATTAGTATTGAAAAATACTTATGCACCTATGATGATTATTACACACAACCACACTAACATCTTCTTCTTCCTTTAATCTCCTACATGATTTATGTGCTATGCAACTAATTAACCTAATTCCTAGCTCCCTAAGGCACCCCTTCACACTTAGAAGTTAGTTAGAACCGACTCAACTGTACCCATAGCTAACACCACACCCTATATTGCCAAGTGGCTTGGAGCTTGGCTTGCAGCTCTTGGTCCATCTCAGAGCCCGAAATCTCCTTCGGCCAAGGGCCTGAACTCACATTCGGCCAAGAGCCTGAAATCTCCTTCGGCCAAGGGCCTGAACTCACATTCGGCCAAAGCCTGAAATCTCCTTCGGCCCCTTCGGTCCAGAGCCCTGGTGAGAGAGCCAGAGAGAAAAAAAAACCTACGCAGCCAGCGAGCCTGAGCTGGGAGAGAGCCTGGCTCCGAGATCTCCGAGTTCTATCGATCCGAGGAAGCCGTAACCACCCTAAAACCATCTCCTAGGCATCCTAAACCAAACAATTAACCCGGGTTAAAAACCACAATTCTTACTAACTCCCCACTCAAATTCTAACCTAGCTAACTCAAATTTTAACTTAACCCTTAACTAACCACCCCACTGATCCCTCCAACCCCAATCCCAACACAACACCCACTCAACATTTCAAACTTAACTTAGATTAAAACACAAAAGCTTCACTCTTTTTATAATTTTGAGCAATTGAAGAAATGCCAGAGCATTCGGTCTAATGAACTTTTGAGATAAAAACACATGTGGGCACCATATTGGGCTCACATGGTTTCCCAATCATGAAATACCTTAACGTTTTGCAGCCAAGGTCGACCTAATAGCATGGAGTAAGAGTCATCCACTACGTTCTTGTTTTCATTGATGTGAAAGTTGTTGTATACGGTATTCCATGGATACCAACTCTAACATCCTTGACCAACCCTATTGGTTCAATGGTGGTTTCATCCACCATGCGTAAATTATAAGAGGTTCATCTTGGGAATGGTAGGCCTAACCGCTTCCTAAGGTCCTTTGTAATGATATTAATGCATGATCTTGCATCCAACAAAAGGTCTTCTACCGTACTTCTTCCCACCTCTATTGGAATGACAACCGTTTGGTGGTCGATGGATATCAAAGAAATTGTGTCATTTTGTAGCTTTGATGCCATTAATCTCAATGATTTTACTAGTTTTGGTGTGGTCGTGTATTGTTTAAATATGGGAATTAACTACACATGTTGCTTAAAAGTGAAAATATAGTTATTATTGAGGATTTGTGAGTCTGCTAGTTGAGTACCTCCTTAAGGTTTACGAGATAATCACATTTTACTACCTTGATAATCTCCATGGCCGGTAAGCCCGCCTATTCATTAAATTGGCTTGTATTTTATCGTTTCTTTTTATTGTAATTGTTGAATCGTGTGGATAGAATCTTTCTTGATTTGCTCCACTCTTTTCCAATACCCATGTAATTTCTTCAATGGTTTCTTCTTTCTAAACACTACATCCTCCAAAACCTTGCGTTTTGTGGTAATCGCTAAAATCGCATTCACGTTTGCCTCTCTTATGCATGGATTTGGTTGTTGTTTTGTGGCATTTTATGTTTTCCCAATCATCACATGTGTTTTTTCATTATAAAGACAAAAATAAGCCTTTGTTCTTTCCATTCACAAATAAAATAGGTTAGGGTTTGGTCATTCAATTTGAAATTATCTTGTTTTGTTACTGTTTTGTTGAACTAGGTTGCCACCTCATGGACTTATACTACTGATAGTTCTTTCCATTTATTCATGAATTGCTTGGGTTGAAAAAACATTTGTCCATAGAGTGCTTCTTTTGCTTACAAACACCTACAAATTTCTTGGTGTGTACGTAATTTCTCTTATTTTCTTGTATTGGCTTCCATTTGTAAGGCACTTACAAGTCTACTTCTATTTCTTTCTACCATATTTTCATCACATAATACTATAGTTTCTCAAGGGTTATTAAATAATATTTTTTCACAAGGCGTTAAAAACTGTAAGTAAGGTTGTAAGCCTATTATAATAACAAGAGTCCTAATATGCATCATGCGGTGGCTCTTGCAAAAAAATTGCTATTTTGACCAATTTTTTGAAGTAAGACTCCACCATTTTATTTTGGTTTATTTAATGGTTTGCAAGGACATGTAGATTTGCTCATCGGCTTGGGCCTTATGATAACGTTTACAAGTTGCTTTTGTAATCATCTCAAAAATATGTCCCGGATAATTATTTATAAAATGTTCTTCACATATTGATTTTTTATCTATTAATGTATAGAAAAACATGTTAATCAATTCTTCATCTTTGGTTACTCTAATGGCCTTAAGAGCTCATTTGAACATGGACATTTGATATGTTATTGATTACTACAATGGGTACGGAATATGGATATCACATCAACATTCATCGCGTTGCGTCATATCCTATAATGGCAAAATGACAACAGACCAAAAAACATCATGTGGAGGGGTGAGCAATCAATGACTTGATTTGACTTTTGGTGAATAGTTGATGACCTAAGTTGATTGATGATGAGCAATCCATTTATTAAACCAACTGCTAACAAACAGTCAATGGGCTAAAGTGACTGCTAGAGAGTAATCGACAAGAAAAATTGATTGCTTGAATACAATCGATTTCAAAGACAATTGCTTATAAACAATCGCCTTGGTGTGTTGACTACAATGCAGTTGACAAGATAGGCAATTGCTTGTAAGCGGTCGATATTTGGATTGTATGTCCATCCAAAGACACGTATTATCCATGGGTTGGGTGGGAAGGGGTCCCATCCAATCGATGCCCTCCGTATGGGTCCTTGAATGTTGAACAATCGTTGCCACTCGGAGACCAGGTCAGTTGGAGGGCCCACATTGTGGGTTTGTGTTTGGGAGTTATATTTTATTGCACCACATTGACTTAATATTTCATACACGCATACATTCTCCATTCCACACGTGACGCCATAGACCATTGCGGTTGTTTTTATTTATTAAAGGACATGATAGCATTTTGATTTAATACAAGAATTTATAAAATGTAAACATTTATATTTGAATGTAGGACATTTTTTAAGAAACATAAGTGTAGGGTTCATTTAAAGAAAGTCGTTGGATGTTAGCAATTATTTTGGAAATGCTACAATATTAGATTGAATCCATGTTAGGCAAAATAACTTTTGGTTTACCGGCAACAATGGCGGATGAAAATAACACACCACCGGAACCTCTACATGGCGGGGGTTCAGATTTGGGTGGGCAATCACAATATCATCTCGCATTGTGAGACCTCTAGCCACATTGGCCCTGTTTTGGCCATGTGTTCCCATGTGGATCAATGATGAAAGTGTTTGTGGCATGTGTTGTAAACCTTAGGGACGTAAAGGTTTGTGGATCATTGGCTCTTACGATCATATAGTACATCCAAATTGCTGGTTGTCTCATGATGCAAACACGTTGTTATCCTTAATGCACAATCCCTCTACATCGCAAGTTGTATGAACAATTTGGCATGCAAATGAGACTACCTCCAAAATTTGAGTACAATATCTCCCACGGTATACCACTTGTAGATTACAACGATCTTCATCACATGCGCAACAATATGTTAGAGACCTCCAAAGGTTTCCAGCGGATTCATATCCGAGCAAATGACAAAGGCGGCACCATGAGTTTTACCTTGGCTCTATTCCGAAAACCTATGATGAAAGATAATGTTTGTACCGAGTCATAGGGTGCCATGTTGGCGATACAAGGGAGTTTGTTGGGGGTCATGCCCCCACGTTAAATTTGTAATTCAAACGATAACATGACCGTGGGGGTATTCCCACACAAAACCCATTCCAATCGGGATGACAACTTTGGATATGGATCACATGTTGCACGTTCAAAATCTCGAGGTTGATTAAGAACGACAGGACGCCATTGCCCAAAAAGGTGTCATTCAACGACATAGATATTCAACAACCATATAGATGTTTGAGATGGAGCCAATAGCACCAGCATGCAAGATGTACGTTGTCATTCCCAACTACCGGGGTTGGCCATTGAGAACCGCATGTGCACTCATTTTGAAGCGGCTAGGGAGGCAAAAACTACAAATTTGTCGGTCCTCAACAAAATTGGGCACGAGGCAAAACGCCAAAATTCTTCAAGCACAAAATTTGAATGGTGCAAGCTTGAGTTGTAGCCCTCCCATACCTTTTGATACAAACTCTAAATTGATTATTTTTTGGACACATAGTACCAAGATAGGCCTAGGACCATGATGCACTATATTTGACTCAATTGTGGTAGTGTGGGATTTGCACTTTTGCATATTTTATAAGAAAATTTGTTGTTCACTATCATTGTTGAGATTAATGTCACTTTGTTGATATTTGCTATGATTGGCTTTAGATTTGGGTTCCACAAACATGTGATGAATTCATTTGAATTGCAAATGCAAGGGAGTTCATGGTTGGATCAAATTGACATTAAAATGAGGCAGATATGACAAGTCAGTGTGAGGATCTTTGATAATGATCAACAAACTTGTCCAGTAGATAAACATGATGGAATTGTCATACATGCATCCATTATTATATATTACCTACATACCAATATATGTAAATATATATCCAAGTATGATCTACATACTAAACTCCTACCATATTGGTAAGGTTAAGCTTGTACTCTTTATGCACCCAACATTCCTTTTGGTGCGCAAGGCATTGGTTGAACCCCCAATGGATTGAGAGAGGCATGGATGTTCTATGGTTTGGTAGAACCGGCACAACATCACGTAGTTTTTTTTGGAAATATGATCAATTTTTTTTCTTGAGATTGTCTCAAAGGTCATCGAACAAATTCCATGGAAAAAATTTCTCCTTATCAACAATGTGGCATGCCCATCTCCCTCGGGGGTCCAAGTAACCACGTCAAAGCCGATCAACCTTTCTCCTCGACAATCAAAATTGCTTGAATTGGACTTAACATGTTGCGCAACTTGCCCTCATTTTGAGTGTTTTCCACAATTTCTTTGGGTGTGAACCCATCCGGTTCATCTAGTGAGCCCCACGTGTGTTGGGGATTGTAATACATACTTGTAGACAAACTACCAGTGGTCCTTATCATTCCATTCCCAGCCATAGAAAATCTATGGACTAACCAAACCACAAATGTTTTTGCGCAATGTATGCATGGCATACAAGGTCCTCAAAATCACTTGGAGGTGGGGCGGGCTCTTCGCGGGCATGACACATGATTTTATGTGGCCTTCCGTATGTGAAAACTAATGGTTAGGGTTTAACACTCAATTGAATGGTCGACTGATGGACATAAATTGGTTGGCTTGGACGACTCCAAGCCATTTGAATATTGCAATACAATCATCCAAGCCAGTTGATTGCTACCCATCGATCGACCATAATTTGGGATCAATTAAAACATCATCTTAGTCATGTCACACATTAATTTCCCATGATCATTACAATGGGGGCTTAATTTTAGCAAGCCCCACCTCCCATTGGCCTCATTCCCAAGTCTTCTTCCATTGGCCTACCTTGTTATAGCAAGCTTTGCATATGAAGAACAAACGGGAAGGAGGGTTGGTGATTTTTTTGTATATTAGGCAAGTATATTTTTTATAAAATGATGAAACATATGTTTATGCCCGACCTTCCCAACAACATAGTGCAAGATCATATCATGCAAAAGTTGATGGAGCCAATATCGGTAGTTCATCCACGTCCCATCAACGTAATTGAGAAGAATGATATGATTTTTGATTTTATGGTTCTTCTTGTATTTTTAAATACATGGGAATTAACAAGGTTTGGCGCCTTCATTTTTGCATGGAAGAAATGCACACCACATTTCGATTGGCTACTTATGAATTTGACATTTTATAATGACCAAAGATTCTATGGAGGGAGAGGAACATTGTTGCTTGACAAAGCAATTCACGAGTATTAACGCAAGATGTTTATTTTCAATGCTATGCACTCCATATATAGCCATCCGAATTTAGTGGCACCTTCAACATGCTTGATTGAATGATCTAGGAGATCATGGAACTTGGGTACTTGCGGGACAAACTCATCGATAACAAGGAGTATTGGTTCCGGTTAGATGGGCGACTATGTCGAACTCCGACAATGCATTGATTATTGGAAGAGATTTTTTTCATGAACATATGTGCAATGTGGTAATGTAATATTGTTTTTAGTTTGCCAATTTAATCCAAACAAACACTCAATAGTGGCGGAGGTAGTTTGTAGATATAATCATACTATGTGTAATATGTGCACCCGCATGTGACAAGGATTTCATTCACCACATATTCAAAATTTATTTCATTCAATCTCAATTTTTTTCTATGTAAATTTTGCTTAAAGTATTGCATGTGTTTATTTTTTCTAGTCTAGGAGATTCCAAATATTTTGTTGTTTTGTCGTGAGAAAAACACAATGGCTAGAATATCCTTCAACAACTAAAGCAGTAATCATCGATGTTACGACTTCTACCAGTGGATTGAATGGCTATACCTCAATGTTTCATTAGCTATACCATCCACCCTAATGAGAAATCATGATCTTATTAAAATTATACTTGTTTTTCAATTCAGGTGCCTCTATCCATGCACATCATAAGAGTGGACACCATCTTGTTGTTTATGAGACAAATGACCTTATTTTCATTAAGATTCTTCAACCATTTTGGGAGTCATCATCCCAAAATCTTGTAATCGATCATTCATCACAACCTCCTCAAAAAGTGGCAAGGATATGGCAATTGAATAAGTGAGTTTTGTCCATCTTAATTTGGTCTTTTGTTTTTGAGGTTATTAATTTTGTTGTTAAACTTGCATTCGTTATGTATATATGTGCTCAGTGTCCACAAAATGATGGAGCAATTGTCATCCCCCAAGATCATTGGTGTTTCCCATGTATGCATGGGAAATTGTTAATGCACAAGTGGCCACTGCAACACCAATCTGTTGTCCAAAGTCTTGGAAATTTTAATCCAATGTGGAAATGTTGTTTCATTTAGAAGCATTAAAAGACATGGGGGGCATTTAGACTGTTGAGATCACCACCTAATTTATCTATGATTTGGTGGTTTTTTAGACAACATTAAGTGTTGCAATCTATATGCATGCAAATGTATTTTGGAGTTGCATTAGTAAAACATTTTTCTGATTTACATCTTATATTTGTGTTACATTGTTTGCATATTTGGTTTCCTTTTGATTGCCACAATTAATGGACAATAAATTGTGTGTCGAATTTCTTCATTTGAAACCTTCTATGCCTTAAATGCAAGTTTTATTTCCTTAGCAATGCCTCATTCGATTCATTTTTCAAACTTACATGAATTCTTTACATTTATATTAGATTAAACTCAATACTTGGAATGTGTTTGCATAATTTTGGGGGGCCATTGAGTGTTGAATACAACAACAATATTACATTCAAGCTTGTGGATGTTGGTTCCAAGAATATAGTTAAGCATTCATTAGGTTCATTGTAGTTTGTTGAAATCTTGGGTCATCTTATTATACAAAAATAAACTTCTATTGATGTCAAATTACCATGGATATAGGATACTAATGGACCTATTTACCAAATTAATTATCAATCCTCACCGTTTAGAAGTTACCGTTCACATGATAGCACTCCCCCCGTATGAGCCCAAAAAGTCCTCCCATGCCTAGTTAATGAGAGGACAATACAATCGAGGAGGTGAAGACGCAATTAAAACTTAAATAACCCTATGAATGTTAAAAATCTATGAGGTTAAGTTAAGATGAACGAAAGGGAGAAACTACATGAAGAGGTGACAAAAAAAAAGGAAAAAAAAAAAGAAAAAAAAGAAAAGAAGGAAATTTCCCTTTGATCCTCGGGTTGCCCCTTGAGACCGTTGGTGTTGAGTACAACATTATCTAAGAGGAGAATGCAGCTACTGGTACTAGAAAGACAAGAGAATTTGATGCAAAGAAGAATTGAAGCGGAGAAAGGACTTAGGCGAGGAGAAACGGCACCCTGGAGCGAGGAGCTCTCGGCCACGGTTATAGGGCCCTCTTCCACGGAGAAGGAAGGAAATCGCACAGTCATGGGGCCCCTTACCCACGGCTTTAGGTATATCAGTGCTTAATGAAGGGAACACAAGATTTTGGGTTAAGGACAATTATGTTAGTGAAGAAGGAGATATTATTAAGCAATTATGGAGTATATAGGACTAGGTATACATTCCATTAGTAGAAGTATACAAGATTTTGTCAAGGACAATTATGTTAATGTAAAAGAAGGATGTTAGGTAATTATGAGGAATATATAGGAGTATATAGGAGTATTAAAGAGTATAAAGGATTATGTTCCTTTATGTTTATGTCCTATTAGTATAATTTTGCTAAGTACAAATCATTTGGATTCAAATCAATCAATTGTGAAGGATTTGATTTGGAATGTAGCCACGGCAAGGATATAGTGGAATCTTAGAGATATGAACATTAGAGTGGTAAAACGGTTATAACCGTTTATGATAGATATCATCTACATACGTCGGAAATAGATGGTTATCTAAGGAAGTGGAGTGAACAACCACTCTAAAGTTAGATTTTGAGTTAGGAAAAAAATACTATATAAAGGGAGCAATTTTAGGAGACTACACCTCATTTCACCATAACAAAGTTATCTTAAATTTGAGCGTCAAAAACACTTAGTCTATTTTGTACCTCTCATTTCGGAGCACTTTTGCAATACAATTATTTTTTCCCACAAAAGAGTGTGATATCTCTCTCTCTCTCTCAACTATTGGATTTACAAATTGTTAAGTGGTACTTGTGACTTGAGTGATCGAACCACCAAGAGAAGAGTAGAACTCTTTTGAGCAAGAACTCAAAGTATAGTGTGAGGTTGAGAGACAAAGACTCAAGAAGTCTTGAAGGAGAAATGGAACTTTGAGAGATGTTGAGATTAAACCTCAACGCTTGAAGGATCATTTGAGAGATTATTGAAAGAAAGATTTATCAATTGAGAGATTAAGTGAGAATTGAGTAATTCCCCAAAAGGGAGTAAGAAGATTGAGCATACGTTACCTTTCAAAAGCGGAACTTATTATTATAAGATTGATTAACATTTATATGCATAAGATTGTAACTTGATGATAGAGACTTTGTGATAAACTACTTACAACGATTGTTAATCATTTTGGAACTTCTTTCTCTTAAAGATTCTTTGTGAGTTGTTGGATGTCATTATAAATTGAAGGAATAACCAATCGGAAAGTAATTGTCTCTCTTGAGCAAACACTCAAGAGAGAGTAGTGTAAGAGTGATGTCATGCTTTCAAGGATTTTGAAGTGTTAATGGACTTCTTCTCGTCATCAAGAAACACTTTGCATTAAAGTATATCATTATAAATAAGGACCTATATATGTTGTTTTGCTATATGTCATGGTAATGTGTGATTAAGTATAAGTGGGATATATATATATTATTACTATATGCATACTTGATACAACTCATATTATATTATTATATTATAAGTAGTAACACTTGAGCTAAAAGAAGAAAGGCTCAAGAACATGCAAACTTCTTCATCATTATTATAAGTTATAAAGTAACATACTTATAATAATATTAAAAGAATATTGAGGAATGTGATTGAAGTTATTCAACTACGGAACTTATAACTACGAGCTTTAATTCTTTTGGAGACTTATATAAGTTGATGAAGAGTCCTATTGCTATCAAATATTGATGATATTACTATATATATAAATATATACATATGAAATATGTTTTGAATGATATGGATGGAACTTTAGATTATGGATACACCTCTTGAACGCTCTCTACCTTAGTTGTTTCATGATCAATGAGCCTTACATTGAGAGTGAAAATAATTGAGGAAGAGATCGGTTCACTCCAATTTATTATATTCAAATCATAAGGAGAAAAGGGGTTGTTAATTTAAATACCGAGCATGTTAATGAGGCACGGTAGTTCTCGGGCGAATATAAATTTAACGTGATGACCGCACCGTGAGTCCTCCTAGCTAGTTTGCGAAGGAAGGCCCGCGGCGCGTCCATCAGTTGGCCACCGAGCAGCTTGAAAAAAATGGGGGGAAGCTCAAAGGGTTTTAAGAAGCAAGGAGAGGAAGTTCATTTAATAGGAGCGAGAGAAAATAAGGAAGGAAGAGGTGGAAGCCATGTCGGGGGTGAAGCCTGGGCCTTTGGTGAACACAGAAGAGTGAGATCTTGAAGCCATGCAAGATCTTTGGGAGCTTGTTAAATTTGTGTTTGGTTCATGCCGAGATCGGGTGTGTGTCGATTTTTGCGTTTGGTTCTTGCTTCTAGGTTGAGCAGGGAGTGGATGCGGAGTGTAAGTTAGTCATAGATAGATTTGATTGATGTGACAAGGTCAAAATTTCATTTGAACAGGTTCGGTGTCGTCTTTGAGAAATCAGATATGCATTTAAACAATTGTTAACAATCAAATCAATTGATGTGCCGGTTTTTGTTGCGTTTGCGGAAAATTCAGTAACTCCATTTTGGAGATGAATGTTAGTGTGGCCTCATTGCTGCTAAGGTGGCTTGAATGAATGTGGAGGCATGGGTGTAGATGGAAGCGAGTAGGATTGGTCAGTCTGTCGGTTAATGGGATCAAGAGAGTGACACATTGATTCGCCGTTTTGTGTGCTCGAGAGATCTAAGGATGGGGGGGAAGAAGGTAGACGATGTGGCTCGGGAGTAAAAGGGGGATGTGGATTGTTAGTAGTCCATGCCAGGTTAGTGGGGTGCAGGCTTGTGGATTGCACTACGGCAACTTGTGGCCAGTGGTAGTAGCGGCAAGGCAAGAGAGGCATTAGATCAAGGAAGGCAACAACGCATGCATGCGTCACACAAGTTGTTGGGTTTTGGGTGCCAAAAGCAATTTGGTGGGGGTGGCACTAGCGGGATGAGTTGCACTACCTGGTGCGATAGATCAAGGAATTTGGTTGGATTGGGCTGGTTTTTTGGATTAAGGACCTATTACACTTAGTTCAACATGGCTAGGACTAATGAGGTTTGGCATTGTGAAGGATGGGTGGCTAGGTCGGTCGGAAGGCAATGATCAGTGCAAGAAGCGAGATTTGTTATCTTCCATGTGAAGGTTGGGAGGTTTTTGTTGGTGTTGTAGAATGGACAGTAGTAGCATTGACCATAGATGTTGCGGCAATGTCATACTGGCGGCTGGAAAAACTTTGCTGGTAGTGCAGGGGCGAACTATGACGTCTCCGTGAGCGAGCGGAGCTATTTCAATGAGCGGTCGTGCCGATTTTTGGGCGAAGAGGAGGAGCGGTCGTGCGATCCTATGGTTTCTCGATTTCCAAGCAAAAAATTCACATCATGGTGAACCAAAGTTTTTGTTATTTCATGCAGAGATGGCCTTGAACGATCCGTCTAGGCATTTTCAAACCCTCGAGGGTTTGTGTCGCAACCCTCGTTAGCGTCCCTTAAGTATCTTGATCATTTCTCAATTCTAGCAAGGGTCACAAATGCTAACCCTTCGCATTCCGCCCATGTGAATGGTTAGCTCCCCATATCGCAGACCTCTTAGCTCATAGGTGGCATTACAAAGAAACAATGTCCTAATTGACAGAAGCGTGTCCGGAATCAACACGGTTTTAAGACAATGTTTCTATCAATTAGGACATTGTTTCTTTGTAGTGTAGGTGACCAACCCTCCTACATTTGCATTCGGAAATCTTTTTTTAATCAGTACCCAATGGTTAGATGTGGATTTTCATTAATGGAAATCCAATCTTTAATTGATCATCGCATTGGCGGAGCAACACTACAACAACCCAAACCATACTACGCAACTATGCCTCCATGATGGGCCAACGTCCATGGAGGCCGTGTCGTTCAACCTCGGGTGGGTTCGGCCGATCATGCCGCCTCACCCATATAAGCCTCTATGATTTTGGGCAGGGCCCCTATCCCACCATAAAAAAAACCTTTTGTCTTTTTTCTTAGAGTTGGGGCCAAATAGACATTTTCCCTTAGCCGTTGGGGCAGGAAGCCCCCAGCAACTTTAGAACACCATAACTTCTTTGTATGATCTCTGATGTTATCAAGCGACCATTCCATTGTCATCTACGCTTCACGTAGATGTTGATGGACTCCTCACTTACCCCATTGAGACAAGTATTAAGGAATTTATGCATGTTCAATCCTTGGCAGTCCCGGGCGCCACTCCCATCTCACTTTTATCCCAGGGTGATGTGCCTAAGCAATGCCCTACTCAAATTGCCATATTCCCTAGCTCACACCTCCGATTGAGGTGTTCTTGAGCATTTCAAAATCAAAACACCATAAGCTATTCTTAGCTCATTGCTTTACCCTTGTGACTCTTAGTCTATGTGGGTGGGAGGCGTTCCCAACGCCTGGGGCCCTCACTAAGATCACTTGGGCCCTCTCACCAATGGCGTCACAAGTCCCGAGTGTTATTCCGAGGTTCCTTTTGTGCCCATGGTGTTTCGGGCACTCCTCATGGAAAGGTGCATGACAGTCTGTTTCTACCCGTTCGGTGAAGAGAAAATTTCATTTCAACATTTAGCATGCAAATTTCGTCTTCTAGAGTGATGACCAATGTAGATTTGGTGCATTGAAATGGCTTATGGTTCGGATTTATGCTAATTATGTGCTCTATTTCCTTCCTTGCAAATTAAAACCGGTGGAACATGCAGTTTTTTTTCAATTGCGGAGGAACGGTTTCAAAATTGTGGTTGCTTACTACAGCTTGCAACCGGACGTTGCAATTTATTATTCCGATAATGGGTTGTTGATGTGATCAACGTAGCGTTGCGGTTGCGGTTGAGGTTGAGTTGAAGATGAGGGTTCCGTGTTTGTACTGTGCAACCTTGATTTTCATGCAATCAAAAAACCATGCCGAAAGTTCCCTCTCTCATCTTATGACTGCTATTTGAGGGTTTCATCACATCCTGAGGATGATGAGCTAGTGTTGTTAGGTATTGTCTGAATTTGGACATGTATTCGTCGATTCGATTATAATGAACAACCTCAAAAAATGGTAAGATTTGTGTCTAAGATGATGATGAGGGCTTCGTTTTAGGTTCACATGTTTGTAAAGAGGCTTTGCGGAGACAACCTTTCGCAATGAAAGCACAATATGACGTAACATGTTCATTATTGTTCAAACGACCTTGGCTTTGGAGGGGACTCCGAGGAATAAGAAAACACGTTTTCTTAAACAAGATTCATTTTCAACCAATTTGTAAGGAGGAGTAGCAGAATGATGAGGTAGAGAAAACATTTGGTCTTGGCTCTTGGTACCTGATTCGGATCGATTCGCGGCAAGATTTCCAAGATTTTCAAGGCTTTCAAGATAACAATTTGCATGTTAGTGTAAACAAAGTAGTGGTATCTTGTGCGCATCACATCTTGTGTGAGAGATTGGGGTAGATGTTTTTTTTCCAAGACATCTAAAGAAATGCAAGACGATTAGTTAGTTTGTAGGGCAATCATTCTATTTGGTGCGGTGTCGTCTTGGTGGAAGTTTTAATTAGGGTTAGAGTTTGAAAGGGAGACTTGTTTTGGAGGAAGAGGAGGAGCTAGGACGACGGCGAGAGGGAGCAAAGGAGGAGAAGCATGCCACATCAACATGGTCTAGTTTTAAAGTAACACCTAGAATATTTCTCCTAGATGGGCCTGGTTGTGGGTAGTTAGATTCCAATCATGTTTCGTTGGAATGACTATGGACTTGGTTAGAGGTAGAGTTTGAGTGGTTAGCGAGAAAGCCGAGGACATTAATTGAAGGTGTTAGATTTAATGCTTCATGGATGTTGTAAGGTGATTCAAGTATTTATAAATATTCTTATGTTTATTAATGATGTTGTGCAATCAACATACCACTCCATCTTTAATTTGGGTTGAATGGAATACATAGTTAGGTAGTAGTTGGCAAATAGTCATGTGAAGTGGAACCTTCTACCCGGACTACCACGCAATCAAAAGGCAGGGGGTTTTGTTGTCGCGTACCTCTCCATGAGGAGTGCCGGAAACACCATGGGGACAAGGGGGACCCCGGAGTGACACCCGAGATTTGTGGCGCCATTGGTGAGAGGGCCCAAGTGATCCTAGTGTAGGTAAGGGCCCCGGGCATTGGGAACGCCTCCCACCCATGGAGATTAGGAGGCACGAAGGTAAGGTCATAAGCTATGCGTAACTTATGGCGTGCCAATTCTAGAATGCTCAAAAATACCTCAATCGAAGGTGTGAGCTAAAAGTTATGGCAATTTGAGTGGGCGGTGTCCCTGCGGTTTGTTTAAAATTGGGTGGGATTAGGTGTCATTTTAGAAATCTAATTGTGTCTAGATAGGAGGGTGAGGGAGGGCCTCGGTTCCAAGGGCATGTCATATTTTAGGTAGTGGTG
The DNA here is from genome assembly GCA_964035585.1 of Polytrichum formosum. Taxonomy (NCBI): domain Eukaryota; kingdom Viridiplantae; phylum Streptophyta; class Polytrichopsida; order Polytrichales; family Polytrichaceae; genus Polytrichum; species Polytrichum formosum. The sequence continues at coordinate 9,239,581 of OZ037938.1, read as the reverse complement.
ATTGCAATCTGAATGTATGGGATAGGGGGCTGGTCAAATTTATGAATTTATGGTGTGGTTAATTTAGAGTTGGGTGGGATTAGGTGTCATTTTAGAAATCTAGTTGTGTCGAGATAGGAGGGTGAGGAAGGCCCTTGGTTTCGAGGGCATGTCATATTTTGGATTGTGGTGATTGCAATCTGGATGTGGGGTTAGGGGGCTAGGTCAAATTTTTGAATTTATGGTGTAACCGGTTTAGAGTTGGGCGGGTTATGTGCCATTCTGGAAATCTAGTTCTGTCTACATAGGAGGGTGAGGGAGGCCTTCGGTTCCGAGGGCATGTCATATTATGGGCTGAGGTCATTGCAATCCAAATGTGGGGATAGGGGCCAAGTCAAATTTTTAAATTTATGGTGTGGTTGGTTTACAGTTGGGTGGGCTTAGGTGTAATTTTAAAAAACTAGTTGTATCTAGATAGGAGGGTGGGGGAGGCCCTTAGTTCTGAGGCCATGTCGACTTTTGAATTGATGGTTTGATTTTTGAATGTGTAGGGGGTAGGGAGGGTGGGTGAGGGGAGGCCCTCGTTTCCGAGGCCATGTCCACTTTTGAGTTGATGGTCTGATTTTTGAATGTGTAGGGGGTAGGGAGGGTGGGTGAGGGGAGGCCCTTGTTTCCGAGGGCATGTCCACTTTTCAGTTGATGGTTTCATTTTTGAATGTGTAAGGGGTAGGGAGGGTGGGTCAGGGGAGGCCCTCGTTTCGGAGGGCATGTCCACTTTTGACTTGATGGTTTGGTTTTTGAATGTGGCGAAGCTAGGGAAGGTGGGTGAGGGGAGGCCCTCGTTTCCAAGGGCATGTCCACTTTTGAGTTGATGGTTTGATTTTTGAATGTGTGGGAGGTAGGCAGGGTGGGTGAGGGTGTCGAGGCCACCTTCAACCCTCAGCAACTTAGACGGTGTAACCCGCTGCTGACCGGTTTACATGGACACTACACTTATCTAAATTAACTTGTGAAGGTGTTTCCTCTTGGATGAATCTGCTCTTTGAATCCTCATGAAGTCATTGACCTAAGATTGCAAGTTTATGTTCCCCGAAATCTAATATTAAAGTGTTCCTAAGAACCTAGTTCCTAATCACTTATTATATCTTGCATCTTTCATGGTTTGAATGACTAGCAAGATATACTTATCCCAATCCGGAATGTTGTATTAAAGTCTCTTTCTAAATCTTTAAGGAGAAAAGTAGCCTAAGCTTTTAAGCTTATGTTCCCCGAAATCCTAATGTCGAGGTTAAGTGTTGTGAATATAAAGAGTGCTTTTGCAATCAATGTAATGGTATCAAAACATTCTTCAATTTCATTTCCAATTCTAAATCCTCAATCAAAATTCATAATCACATTTGAGTGTTTTCATTAACAATCCATTGCAATGCCTTTAAGGTGAAAGTTGGCTACTTGATGGTCTTCAAAGTCTTTTATTCTTGAATGATGGTTTGAAGATCTTCTTAATGTCTTCATTCTTCTAAAGTCCCTTTTTGTCTGGTTTTCCTTTGTATTTTCTACTCATGAGAGTTTAGTTCTTCATTCTTGAATATCTCTAAATTCCTAGGAAGGATCTCTAATCTTCTTGAGTGCTTCGGTCTTGGATTCCTTACGCAATCTTCTTAGAATGAACTTTGGATCTTGTCAGATTCTTAGTAACTTTTACTTTTGATATCTTGACATCTCCTTAGTTCTAAAAAGGTACCTTAGACTTCAATGGAAAAGTCCCTCTAAACCTTAGTCGTTAAGGGTTTCAAACTCGCGGGACCTTCGGTCTTGGGCTCGTGGTCCTTCAGCGCCGTGGGCCCTCAGTCCTCCAAAATCTTCCGAACGAGCTGCGGTCTCTAATCTCTTCGATCACGTCCTCAGAAACATCTTCAGTCTAAAATCTTCTCTCCCACGGTCACGTGGTCCCTCAGTACTGCGGGCCTTCAGCAACGCGGGCTCCCAGTCACCAGACTTTAGTCTTCTTGCTCAAAACCATCCATCTTCAAATATCTTCAAGTATCTCTAAGTCTTCGTCTTCGTCTTCGCGGTCTCGCGGTCTCTCAGCCGCGGGCCTCCAGTCTTCGCGGCTCTCGGCTCTCGGCTACCAACTGGTCCTTACACTCGAAGTCCTTCGACTTCGAGTACCTTCAAAATAACTCGGAATCTTTAGTCGTCGTTCTCGTGTTTCGCGGTCTCGCGGGCCCTCAAGGACACGAGCTTTAGACTTGAAGATCGAAGAAGACGAACTTGCGGACCTTGAAGCAAGGCCGGCTTCGTTCGATGTTGCGGACCTTTAAGCAAGGCCGGCTTCGTGCGATTTTGCGGACCTTTAAGCAAGGCCGGCTTCGTTGACGCTCACGTAGGAATTGTAGAAATGCTTAATGAGGTGCTATAGGGGTTCGTAGTGCCCCCTTTATATAGCTTTTGGAAATCTTACATTTGGTTGAATTAGCGGTTAGGTTTGGCCTCCTAATGCCAAATGTCTAATTAAGCTAATTTTAGTCGGAATCCAGGCTGTAGTCTAAATTTAGGTCTGACGTGTCTATTTACAGAGCTGCACGTGTTAAATATAGATGTTCATGTGAAGAAGATTTGTTGTAATTCTTCTAATACCTAGATGTGCCTAGGTGCTTACGGTTACCATTCATGGGTCATCCATCCAAGATCTCATCCTTCCATTACTTAGATGGTTAAGCGGTTAAGGTCATCCAAGGGATGGAAATCCCTTGGCATTGTCTTTCATCCTTCCTCATTAGTAAGTACGTGTCTACTCATTGTTGGTTCACCACTAAGTGGTCACTTCCTATAATCACTAAGTGCTTGCCCCTCCATGTCCTTCCGTCTAGTTACCAAAGGTTATTGTTTAGGCTTACTAATTGCTTTCCTATGGTGGCCAAGTGTTCACTAACCCTAGGTGTAGCTCGCTAATTAGCTCCTACCTCCCCTCTTGGTATCCTAACCCTAACATGGGGGTGTGTCCCTTCAACTACCTAAGGCGGCCACGTCCCCTTGCCGGTTCCACGTCATCTTACCACGTCACCTCGCCACGTCACCTCGCCGGCTCTCGTCGCCCTATCCTGATTTTTAAGTACCCGGTCTTCCGGGTATCTAACCAGCCTCTCCTACCCGTTGCCTGGCCTTTGGTGAGCTGTATTCGTCCTCCATCCGCCACCTGCCCTGGTTCTCTCTCCCTCTCGGCCGCCAGTCTGGCTCGCTGCTCCCTGCTCTGTTCCGAGGTCGCCCTGCTTCCGAGGTCGCCTCCTCGAATTCCCTTCACACATTTTCCCCCCTTTTGCTGCAGCCTCCTTCATCACTTTGTGTGCACATTTTACTCCCTCCCTTCGGAAGAAGCATGTCCCCATGCTTCGGAGTCATCACGTCGGGAGGTTTCGGGATGATCCAGCACCTTCATGCGGAGAATGGTGCCGTTGTTTATGGTGCCGTATCGCCCTTTGGTTACTGTGATCTGCTGCTCTTGTACAGCTGTTGTGACGTACTCCTTAAGTTGGTGTAGGGTGATATTGTTTGAGTGCTCAGGGTGGTGCTCCAGTAACCATTGATGCCGTCTTACTGCCCCGTAACAGATGGTGGTGTCCTCCCGCCGCAAGGACTCTGTAGCCTGTTGGAACGTTGCTTTGTGTTCGTGCAGAAGTTTTGTGATTGCGATCTTCTGGCTGTGGTTATAAGGACGTAATGTGGGTAAGGGTAGGTTGTTGTTGTATCCTTTGTCATGTATGGCTCTGTGTTGAGCCAAGGATGCGACGCTGCGGAGCACATATCTTCGGATGAAGAATGGGGGCGATCCGGCTACAATTTCGATGATGCCTAATGCCAGTTTGAGATCACCTACTGCCCACATGAAGGCCAAAGTGTCTTTTGCTCTGGAGTCAGCTCGATCCCACACATCCTTGAATTGTTCCTGTTTTAATGTAATCCCTTTCTTCATCATGGGCAGGTTGCTTGTCAGTAGATCGATTGTCCTGTACGCCTGATAATACTGCATCACTGTCTTGAGAGGTTCGGTATGCTCAACCAGCTTGCGGTAGACATCTGTTCTCGGGTTGGTGTAGGATCGTGGAAGGCTGTTCTGGCCTGATGAGGCGTCTCCTTGCAATTGTTGCATCAGGTCTTCCTTTTCTTGTGTCACCATTCGCAGCTCTTGACGAAGGTCACTGAGTATCTTATCAGCTGCTCCCTCAGTCAATACCTGGCGCTCCCTGAAGTCTATTGGCCGTCCGGGAACACGGCCGAGCTCTGGATCTGTGGCAGGGTTCGGTTGTTTTGCTGCCAGAGTGGCTCGCAATTCTCGATTCTCCGACCGCAGTTTGGTGAGCTCTGCCCTGTCCCGTTGCTGACTCCTTTGTGCCTCTTTTACCTTCCGATTCTGGCTGTCCGAATGGGTTTTGAGTTCCTGGATTTGTTTCTGAAAAGAGGTAATCTTTTTCTCCTTTTCTTCCAACTGGTGTGACTGGGTTTCTTCCAACTTGTGATTGTTAGCCATGATTTCTGAATTTCTGTGGGTAAGGGTCTGAATCTCTTCTTCTTTTTCTGCTAGCCGTGCTTGAGTTTCAAAAGATTGCTCAACATGAAGGTCGATTAATTCTTCTGCATTGGCTAGCTTTGCTTCAAGCCCAGCTATCAGGGATTTTGACGTGTCTATTTGCTCCTGTGCAGTCCGATTTTCTCCTGATTTCAATCCTTCTTTTACAGTCGCTTCTTCGGTAAGTTTCTTAACCTGTTGCTGCAGTTCTGTTGCTTCTTCCCTCTGTGTTTGCAGTTGTTGTAGGTGAGTTTCTTCCAACTTCTGAATTTTTAGTAAGTCCTCCTGGTCCCTTTGGGTGACTGTATGAAGCTCTGATTTCAGTTGGTTGGTTTCTTCCTCTTTTGCTGCTAATTGGGTCTGTACTTCGAAAGAGTTCTCAATGTATAAGTCAATGAGTTCTTCCTTGTCAGCTAACTTCTCCTCCAGTCTCCCGATCTGGGCAGTCAATGAGCCAATCGTCTGCGTTTGTGGGGTCTCGGGCTGGTGGTCCCCTGATTTCAAACTCTTTTTTAGAAATGTCTCCCTTTGCAACTTATGGAACTGATGATCCACATTTCGCATGAACCTGGAGGGTGCCTTGCTTGTGAGTTTGGTAAGCAAGTTTTCCAGCCGTCTGTGGGCTTGAGTAATCTGCTGCACCAGGTTGGGTACTTCGTTTGGAATTTGCCATTGCTCCTCTGTCTCAATCACAGTAGATTTAGGTATCTCAGTGGACTGAGGTGATGTTTTTGAGTCGGATGGCTCTTGTTCCAGGTCTATCACGTTGTTCTGCACTACTCTTACGGTGGGATGTAGGGTTGTAGGTTTTGGTGGTGCTGCTGATGACCCTTCTTGCGGGTCCTTCGTTGGCGTGGCCTTGTCTGTGCATCTCTTCTTGTGGGGCTTATAGGCACTAGAGGGGCTAACTGTACGAAACCCTGCCTCTGCCTCATGGCGGAGATTCATTGCCCCTGCTGCTTTTAGAATTAGCGTGAGGTGAGGTCCAATGGCGGTTCTTTCAACTTTCACTTGGTGTTGTGTATGCTTCTGGTGAAGCTTTACAATTTCATCCCGGAGCTCTTGATGAAACTCCTCAACCCAGTCAATAGTGTTTCCATTCAATGCTGCTAGGATTAGTTCTACAAATGGTATGGAAATGTGGTCATGACCCGTTGTATTAAGACAAAATAAAGAGCTCAGAATTCGAAGAGGTTTCTTGGCACCTGGGTAGGTGCAATCTATCACCTTGACTGTCTCTCGCCCATCCGATTTTGCTTTGAGTGATGGAAACAATTCTGTGAGCTCCCATTTCTTGGTTGAGGCTGCCTTCAGTGTTGTGAACTCAAAGATACCCCGCAACTGAGTTTTCCAATCGGTTGTTAGTAATGGAATTGTCTTGCCCTGCACTGTGGTCGTCATGTCGGTTATGTTGAGGTTTGCAATCGCCTCCCGAACCAAAACCTCATGTAGCACCTTCCATGTAACCTTGGTTACAAAACCATCAAAGTTGACCTGTTTGAGAAATTTGGCCTCCTCCAAGGTGAACTCATGGTTCTTGAGAACTGGATCCACCACAAATATGTATCTTGCTGGCGGCTCCTCTCCCTGCTTCCTCTTCATGTTGTCAACAAAACCTGCCTCCTCACTGGTTTTTACTGCCCTACACAATATTTCTTGATACACATGAAATTTGCAAGACCTTGTGTACCACTGGAATGTATCGGTGCTCCAGCACACCGAGGTGAACGCTTGCCAACAGGTAGTTTGCAAGTTCTTCCAAAACATTTGTTGCTTGTCCAGCTGGGGCCTGACTTCAAAAGGGCTTTCCATCCTGACCTCCCTGCTTTCTGCTTAAGTATCAATTAGTTATCCTCCCTAACTTCCGCAACTCCGGTGCTCCTGAAGCAACTGCTGGGCGTGGTGTAAGAATGGGTTCCTTCCTGTTGCAACTCCTTGGCGTTCAGTTGAACGCTAGGTGGTTACCGTTCTTGTTTTAGGGTTGTACATCCCAACTGACTCCCTCCCTTGCCAGTTGGGAGGTGGCACCAATCCTTTCTGGACTCACACAGGTAATACCCTCAACCCGATTTTTACTGTGCCAGTTTTACTTTTAATCCACTTACTGACTTTGTGTAAGTGGTTCTTTGCAGGTACAGTAAGTCTTCTCTTTCCGTGGGATTCCCCACTTCGGTGGGTTGAATCCCCATTTCTTTGGGGCTCACCTTGTGTGGGCCCCTCCAATTAAGATAAATTGGAATTAACTTCTTCCTTTAGGTAGTGTTATAGATTTGTCATCAAAGACAACAAAATCAGATAAAGTAGTTACACTTGTATCAATTTCTGTAAGTTATAAGGATTTGTGTAGAATTCCATTGCAACCTTAGTCCTTACTCTTTGACATCTTGTGAATCATTTTATGCTCTTCCGGATGTGAAATTGTGTCAGACTTTCACCATGACCATCATGTGTGATTTTTCATGTGTTCTTTGCACGGTATATCCTTTTACTGGTGAAAATCTATTCAATTCCCATGGGTCACTAAGGTTTTCTATTCCTGAAAATTCCGTTCGCTCTGCGCTGAATAAATGTACATTTAATGTTCATCCGTCTGCCACAAAACTTCATCCATGAGTTGTAAAAGCTTCACACGTCTATACCATTGCTTTTTCCCAGAAGATGACATTTCCTTGAATCTCCAACATCTTCTCGTAATTTTTCAAACACTATCGCCCAATAATGATTCCTTTGTTGTAACTCCTCTTCGGAAAATGATATTTTTCGCCTGTTGTCATCTCTCTTTGAATCTTCAATAAATGTACTAATAGTGCAAACACTGTTGCATCCAAATTCTAACCATTTGTTAAGGTTCTTGTGTCCACCTGCGCTATTTGACTCCATTCATCCGCCAAAGTGCTTCAGCTTTCATTCCTTCACCAACTTCATCTACCCTTAATGGGTTAATACCCCTCAACGTCCTATTTCTTTCTAAGTGCTCCGTGATCCTTTTCATGGGTTCAATCCATCCCTATATCTCTCCTAAATTATGCTGCCGAAGACTTTGTATGAAATTTTAACGAAACTTGACCTTCTTCATCCACTTACTTCTTCTAGCTCCTATATTTAGGCTTTTTCAACAAGGCCTCGAATTGCCCTTCTTCATTCATCCAAGGTGATGGTTTTATATGAGTCACTTGAAAATTCTTCATCCTTCTTCAGTTGAACATTGCCTCTTCCGTGATGTTTCTTTCTTTAGAAATGCGTGCCTTTCTCAATAATGTAATTCGTCCATGTGTTAATATGCTGGGATTTTCTTCCATTATTCAAAACAACTCCCATTCATCTTTTGGGGATCCTTGGTAAGAAATAATATTTTTGACTATACTACCTTTGTACAAGCTCGTGCACTTATGTCCTTGCTTTGTATCCTCGCATCCTGTGTAATTGTGACGGAGGGCTCTCACTGGTTTATTATTCCAGTTGGTGGCCCCAGGCGAGTCTTTACCTAGGGTGGTTGCTTGATGTATTATTCGGGGAAATGCACTACCCTATCATCTTCCTTATTGATAGGGTGTGCTTTGACTTCGTCATGAGGTATGGGTGGTGCCCTTTGATTCTTTTGGCTTGAGGGTTGCGCATAATATCCTTCAAGCATAATTCGGTGTATCTCCAAATCTTCTTCATCCAAAATCCTTTGATCGGGGTAAGAGGTAGTTTGAATTCGTGGGACGGTCCCTCTTCTTAATGCGGTACTTGTCGTTGGAGATATGACATTATTCTTGGGTAAATCCGATTGTTTTGCCTTAAGCTCTTTTTCTAGAATATGGCGAGCTAGTATTTGAAGTGCGTAAGCTTGGGTGGTTCCCGGCTCTTGATATGGTTTAAGTTTATTCATATTAACTCGTCCCAAGCTGTCTCCTTGTAGGGTGGTAACATCCACTGACCCATTGTTGTATACTTGCTTAATCAAGTAAGGTCCCGCCCATCGGATCTTGAATTTGCCGGGCCCAGGTATTTTATGACGTAAATGCCACAAGATTCATTGGCCAGGGTAAAATCGTGGTTTGAGTGTATTCCCTTGCTCCGATTCTTTCTCCATGGTTGCGGATTCCTTAGCCTTATTTTGTGGTGGCTTGGTTGCTCCTTGCTTACATTGGTGACAACGTGTCTTTGATTTTGGATGGTCATGTCTTTCTTTGCGTAGAGTTTGCATGTGTCTCATGTTCTCCTCGGCTTCATGTCGGGTGAGATCCAACACCTTGAGTTGTTCCATCTTCTTTTCTAGGATGGGATGAATTTCTTGACTTCGCTTTTGGTAGACATCGGGGTGAAGATATGCCATAGGTAACAGGGCTTCCGTCCCGAATACTAAGGAAAATGGAGTGTGCTTGGTCGTGACCTTATAGGCTGTCCTATAGGCCCAAAGCGCTGCGTGTAACTTGGTGTCCCAATCCGTTCGATTAGCGTTCACCATTTTGGTTAAGGCAATCTTTATCACCTTGTTGGTACTCTCCGCTTGGCCGTTGGCTTGTGGGTAGTACGTGGTGGACTTTCGGTGCAAAATCATAAACTCTTGGGTGAGTACCTTAATAGTGTCGTTGATAAAATGACTTCCTTGGTCGCTTACAAACTCCAAAGGGCATCCGAATTTTGTGATTATTTCCTCAAAAAGGAACTTGGCTGTTGATCTAGCCGTGTTATCCTTTAAAGCTCTGGCTTCCACCCACTTTGTGGTGTAGTCCGTAGCGGTGATTATGTACCGATTTTTGGTACCTTTTGCTGGTGGGTTGACTGGTCCAATGAAATCCAAACCCCATTTCTGAAATACTTCCGTGGGCATTGTAGGATGTAAGGGCTGGAGATTGGTTGAGATTTTTGGGCCAACCCTTTGGCAGATGTCGCATTGAGTGCAATAAAGATGGACATCTTTCTTCATGGAGGGCCACCAATACAAAGCAGTTAAAACTTTGTGGAGGGTGATGTTGGCTGAAAAGTGCCCTCCAGCTATCCCCTCATGTGCTTCTGCGATAATGGCCGTAGTTATTGGTCCAGCTACGCATATTCTCCGCATACCATCGGGTCCTTCTTTTATCAAAGTCCCGTTGTGGTTTAGCATGTACGGACGACTTCGTATGGCGATTTGTTGTCGCTGGGTGGTGGAGGCATCCGTGGTCAACCTCCCGTGTGTTAGGTAATCGATGAAAGGTGCTCTCCAATCCGGGTCTTCCTTTTCGTTAATGGTGACAGTCTTGCAATCAACCATATGCTTCGAAAATTTATGGGGCCAACAAATCCGACATTCCCTGCACATGTGGTCAATGTCTGGAGGTATTGTGGGCCACCAATAAGGTCCCATACTGACCTGCGAAACCATCTCATCCATTGAGAGGTGAGGGTATCTTTGATGGTGAATGGTGGATAACCATTCTATTCCTTCCTCCTGGGAGACACATAATTTTACTTGCCCATTCGCCAAGTTCCACTTTAACTTTCCTTCTTCGAGAAAATAACGGGGTACTTCTGCACGTAACGTCCCCAATTCTTCATGGAAAGGAAAGTCGCTTAGCTCCATGGGATTTTTGAGATGTTGAAGGATTGGTTCTCTCCAATCCCGTGCCTTCTGGTTCTGGAAGAGGATGGCCCCGTAGTTCTCGATTTTGAGGCTTGACGTTGCAGTGATCTGACATGGTTTACATTCTTCAATTAAGTGGTTTACATCTGAAGAAATGGTAGGCCACCAATACGGGCCTTTGTGTACTTGTGTGAGTACTTTTTTTCTTGTTAGATGCGGTATTTGATATTCATGTATCCTCTTCACCCAATCCTTGGCGTTTTCTTTAGCCATGCACACCTTAACTTCCCCATTTGGTAATTGATATTTCAACTCATCTTCGGCTATGAAATACGTCTCGGTGTTGAGGCTGAGCAATCCCAAATCTTCATGTGTGCCAACATGGTTCAACTCCTCCAAGCTCCTTAGCCGTTGTGTGATCGGTTGTCTCCAATCGGGCTCCAGGGCTTGTCCTGGTGGGTTTGAACTCTGACTTTCCTTGGGGTACTTACCCCGGGTCTTCGTTATTCTGCAGATTTTGCAATTTCTTAAATGGTCGCACACGTCCTTTCCCCAAGTCGGCCACCAGTACGCTCCTGAGGCCACGGCCTTCCATGTTTCTTCGGCGGCCAAGTGAGGTTCACTTTCCCCATGTACCTTAGCTAGGTATTTGGGGACTTGAGTCTCGGGGATACAAACTTGATTGCTCTTTCCTCCCTTGCGTATGCGTTGTAAAGTACCGTTGGTAAACACAAAATACTGATGGCTCTGTGTTACCGTTCTTCTCACCTCTGGTGATAAGGTTTGGTTGAAGATTTCCCCGCATGTTAGGTACTCCATGTAGGGTTGTCTCCAATCCGTAGTAGTCCGTGGTGGGTCTTGACTGATCAGAGGGGATGGTACTTGTGATTCCTTTGAAAATTCTGCGTGACTGTTGCAATCCGCACATCTTCGACGACATAAGTCGTTAATGTCTGCTCCGCATGTGGGCCACCAGTAGGGCCCAAACACGATTAGATGCCACATTAGTTCTTCGCTAAGGTGTTCCCCGGATTCCGTGACATGTAACTCTTGAAGGTATTCAGTGATCTCACGTCCCGCAATGCATATCTTCACGTCTCCATTTGACAGTATTCGTTTCAACTTTCCTTCCTCAACGAAATACCGCTGGCTCTGTTGAGCTATCTTCTTTTGTTGTCTTTTGGAGATGTGGGGCCCCTTTAGATATCCGTACGTGAGGTACTCCGTTAACAATCTCCTCCAATCCTTGTTGTCACGTGGTTGTATGGTGATGGATCCACAAATTATATTATGGAGCGGGCGTTGAAATCGCGTGCGACAGGACGGGCAGTCATACATAATATACATTTGTATGTCGCTTAGTCCCATCGTGGGCCACCAACGGTTTCCTTGCAAACATCGTAGCCAAGTCTGTTGATCAGTCAGATGTCTCTGTCGGTATACGTGCATTTTTCCAATCCAATGTTTAATTTGGTAATTGGCAATGCATATCTTTGTCATACCGTTTTTCTCGAGTTTTCGGAGCTTCCCCTTTTCCAAGGTGAAAATCTCACTATCTCGCATGAGTTCCCTCTGTCCTCTTTGGGTTTCTGCATCCATCTTGAACCTCCCATGAGCCATGTATTCGACGAGGGGTGTTCTCCAATCGTTGAAGGTTTCTTTGTAAGGGATTATGTCCATCTGTTCATCAGATGTTGAAGAGCTTCCTACCATGGGTAGCTCTTCTCCCTGTCCTTTACATTCGGTGCATAGCGTGATGAATAGTGCGATATCTTCCGCTAAAGTCGGCCACCAATAAGGGCCTTGTAGCGCCAGTTGGCCGGTGGCGGTTACTGAGAAGTGTTGATTTTCCTTTATATGGAGGGTCTTAATGTAACTCCTCACATATCTCCCAGGTATACATTTCTTTATGATGCCATTGTGAAACATGCGATGTAATTTCCCTTCCTTGAGTATGAAGAATCGACTGCGATATTCAATCAATCTTCTTTCCTCGAAGGGTAGGGAACTCACCCATGATCTACCGTACGTTTGACATGTTATATATTGGACATATGGGGTCGTCCAATCTGATTCCACTTTTCCCGTCATATCCTCTTGTGCTTCTAAAGGTTGGACAGGAAGTGGGTCATCGTCGTCCTCAGAGTCATGTGGGGTGATGTCCCTAGTTACGTCACCTTTGTCTGACATCTTACATACTGGGCATTCATCGCAATACTCCAGTACGTCCCTCCTCCGTGTAGGCCACCAATAAGGTGCGCATAATGTAAAATGCCATGTAGTAGATAAATTGTAGTGCACTCCGTTTTGTTCATGAGCCTCACTTATAAGCTCCTCGATGATGTCCCCGGCTACACATTCATGTATTTTGCCGGAGATACTAATTCGCATGAGCTTACCTTCATCCAACATGAACGGCTCACTTAGCTGTCTAATTATTGTCTGTTCTTCTGGGGTGGTTAGAACGGACAATAATTTTCCGTGCGTGAGATACTCAATGAATGGTGCTCGCCAATCTTCAAAAGGTTGCACGTGTACCATGAATAAACTTGCATCCGGGAATCGGTCTTCGACCCCTGAGGGGTTTTCTCCACTTTCTATCCTTGATAGGTGGTCAGCCATTACATGGTTCCTACCGGGCTTGTAAACTACTTCAAAATCGTATTCTTGAAGTAACAACATCCATCTCGCGATTCGCCCGGACACTACTGGTCGATTGACCAAGTAGAGCAGGGCTTGATGGTCCACGTAGAATATGAAATGGTTTGCTAGCAAATAGTGTCTGAATTTTCCCACTGAGTAGATCATTGCTAGGGCTTCACGCTCCGTCGTACTGTAGTTTTTCTCCGCATTGTTCAAAGTCGACTAGCGTAGTGAATTGGGGAATCTCTATCCCCGTGTATGTTCTGAGCCAGAACGGCTCCAATCGCGATGTTTGACGCATCGCAGTGTACGTGGAACTCCATGGTCCAATTGGGAGTTACCAAAATGGGCGTGGTTGTTAGCATCTTCTTTACTTCTTCGAAGGCTTCTTGACATGATTTAGTCCAAACGTACTTTTCTCCCTTCTTCAGTAATAAATACAAAGGCCGAGTGATCTCCGCATACATCCATATGAACTTCCGATGATAAGTAGCTTGTCCTAGGAAACTGCGGATCCCTCGTACCGTGGTTGGTGGGGGTAATCCCTTTATGACTCCCACCTTTTTCGGGTCTACCAATAACCCTTCTTGGCACACCACGTGCCCTAAGAGTCTCCCAGAATTGACACAGAAAAAACACTTCTCCGGATTCAGGCTGACTCCATTTTCGCGGCACTTAATGAGACACTTTTCCAAATGCTCAATGTGATCTTCCTTGGTTCCGTAAACGGTAAAGTCATCCAAAAACACCTTCATGAATTTGTCGAGGTAGTCGGCAAATATCTTCATCATGCCCCTTTGGAAGGTGGCTGGTGCACACATCAATCCGAAAGGCATTACCCGGTACGCGAACGCTCCGTACTCGGTGATGAAAGAGGTCTTTAGTTGATCTTCTAAGGCGATCATGATTTGGTTGTAGCCGCTGTACCCGTCCATCAACGTGTACATTTCATGACCTGCCACGGCTTCCAGAATTGACTCCGTAAAAGGTAGAGGAAAAGGATCTACCTTGGTGACTGCGTTGAGTTTGCGGTAGTCGACGCACACTCGGAGTTTCCCATTCTTCTTCGGCACAATCACGATTGGTGATAGCCAATCTGTTTTATCTACGGGATATATAAATCCAGCTTCCAAATACTTGTCAATCTCTTCTTTTACCTTGGCTGCGTAATTAGGATTCATCCTATAACGCATTTGTCGTACCGGCTTGGCTTCCGGCTGTAGTTCAATCTTGTGCTCGCACACATGAGGCGGTATTCCCTTCATGTCTTTGTACGTGAAAGCAAACACATCCTTGAATCTCAGGAGTAGCTCTTTTATCTTTGCTTCGTATTCTCCTAAGTCTTTAGCTATCTTGACTAACTTAGGCTCCTCCGGAGTTCCTAAGTTTAATGGCTTGACCAAATCTTCGTCTTCAACCGTCCACCCTGCTATGCTCTTTCCTTTGACGGCTTCTGAGGCAGGGGTGTTGTCCACCGCTATATCCCCTTCTCTTGCCTTGTAGAATTGGCTTGGATACACTGGTTTCTCCTCCAGGGCTTCCTGCTCCTTCTTAGTTGTTTTTCTTGAGTGAGGTTTCTTGGTTTTACCCTCTTGGGCTTCGGGTTTTCCCGGTTCTGGGTGAGTATCAATCTTTACCGCGTTGCAGCTCGGTTCTCGTAATTTCTTCAAGCTCTTTAAATCCAAGTCCCCCATGGGTAAGAGTTCTGGGAAAGCTTTATAGACTACCGCTTCTTCTTCATCGGTCAGTCCCATTTCCCAGTCGTAGTCTTCCCAGTTTAAGGGTCTCCTGGCCGGTGGTAGTGCCGGTGTTCGTTGAGTGCTTATCTCCACCTTGTTCCCTCCTTGAGTCAACGTTAACTTGTTGAAGGGCCAATCATGTTGAGCTTGAGCCTCCTTCAGCCAAGGCCTTCCTAGCAACAAGGAGTAACTGTCTTCAGTGCTCACCATGTCTATGACGGTGAGTGTTGTTCGGATCACAATGCCGCCGACATCTAGTCGTACGTCCCGAATGATCCCTTTGGGCGTGACCTTCCTCTGATCCGCCATCTTTATGGTAAATGGGGCAGGCTCTATCCTTTTGAGCCCCAATTTCCTTCTTAAGGTGTCCGTGATGATGTTTACTCCTGATCCACCGTCGATCAATGCATTCGGTATCCGCTTGTTCTTCATGATTACCGATATCATAGGCATTTCTTCGTCAAATGCCTTCGCCGATACTTGGTAGGTAGCGGTCGGTCTCTCCGTCGTATCCTCTTGGCTGGTAAGAGCAGCCATTATCCGTCTCTTACAATAGGGAGCTATTTCTAGTAGTTGTCCTATCGAGATGTTCGCTTTCGTGTTGTTCATCACGTTCTCTAAGATTTTGTCTACCTTGGCTTGGGTAGTCGTTGGGACGCCTCCTTTCTCGGGGCTCCGTTCCTTGGGCTTTCCTGCCTCTTCCTTTTGTGGGTACCGAGGTGCGAACTCTTCTGGCATGGGTAGAGCTTCGCCCTCTTCCTCCTGTATTTCCTTAATAGTTTTACTCACCTCCCGGTGGATTCTTCTATCAGCTTTCCATTCGTCGCTGTTGGCTCCTATTGGCTTTTCCTCACTATCCTTAGCTTCCATGTGTTTGCTTTGCTCGAACACATCTTCCTTTTCTTCGTCCGAGATCTCCTCTCTTTGTTGGTGGTCTTCCGGCTCATCTGAGCTACCACTGCTCGAGTTTTCATCATTCTCGCTATCATCACTGTCGCTATCTTCCTTGCCTCCTTCGGCCGCAGCCCGTTGGGCTCTTGTCATAACACACACAGCAGGGGATACTACGTTGGCTCCCACGGCTGACTTAGCATTCCTGAATCCACTCAACTCCTGTTGGTGTTTGATAAAGTGTGGGCAGTCCGTCTTCCGGTGCCCCTTTTGATGACAGTAGAAACACTCGTCGGGGTTGCCATCCCGCTGAGGTACGCCAGTGTATCCAGTTCTCGGCGCTGCCTTGGCGTTATTACTATCCATCAAGCTTTTGTGGTACTCATGGTTGATAGGTCCTCTGGGACCTCCTCGGTAGGGGTATCCATCTTCCCTCCGGTAATCTTGACTCTTGTAGGGGTAGTAACCTTCTCTCCTGAAGTCATCCCTATAGTTGTTGTTGGGCCTATAGTATGGCCGTTCTTCTCCGCGATACTCATTTCCCCGGTAAGGGCCTCCCGCCTCCCGCCGGTAATCGCTATCCCTGAAAGGGGATCTTTCATCTCTTCTTGGTTCGAACCGAACTCTTCTCTCATTCATATCTCGCCTAGGAGTTATCGCTTCTGGTCTTTGATTAGTTTGGGGTTGTATTTGATTTACCCCGTATCTCCTATCCCGGGGTCTTCGAGATTCGTGCCTTTCATAAACACATTCGCTTGTGTTATGAGTAAGGCTGTTGCAATTGGTGCATTGCTTCAACTGACACTCTTGCACGTAGTGTCCTTCATTCCGGCACCGCCGGCAAATTATGCCCGCTCTGAACTTACGGCTTCCCAAGGCCAATCCTTCTATCTCTTCTCTAAGAGTCTTGATATCATCTTTAGTTGAGTTGGTCTTCTTGCTTTTTGTCTTCTTTTTCTTTTTCTTCCGTTCTTCCTCCGAATCTTCACTTGATTCATCGCTGTCGCTCTCATCAAGGAATCTTCCTTTCCTTATCTGGTCTAGCTCCAACTTCCGGGCTGAGGCCTTGGCTTCGTCCAAGTCATCTGTCGGCATTAGGTCAATATGCTTTGCATATTCCCTTTTTAGGCCGTTGAGGAACCATGTTTTTTTGAACTGATCGCTAGGTTGAGGGTGGATTTTTGCAGATTCCACCATGACTCTCTCATAAAATTCCTCAACCGTTTCATCTTTCTTCTGTTTGAGAGATCCTAGGCTCTCGATTACTTCACCTTCCGATTTCTTGGTCCTAAACCTCATTAGGAAAGCCGCCCCTAAAGATGGCCAATCTGGAAAGTGGTTTGGCCCGAATTGTGAATACCATTCTAAGGCTCTTTTCTTCAAGGTAACTGGAAAGAGTTGCAACTTGATCGCGTCTGTGTCTTCTTGATTCGCGAGACACACGTTGTTAAACTCTTGCATATAGGTATCCGGATCCGTTTTACCTTTGTAGGTAGGTAAGGGAACCTTCGTTCTTCGAGGTTGTGCGGCCATGTTGGCTGGGTTATTCCCAACACCAGATGAGTTGTTGTTGTTTGCGGGTGGTGGGCTGACTCCGGTGCTAACTCCAAGGTTCTGGAATTGCTTGAGTCTTTCTTCAAATTTTCTTCTCAGCTCGTCAAATTCTTCTTGGCTGATGGGTTTCCTCACCCCTTGGTCCGTATTGTTCTGCGTGCTTCCTCCGGAAAAGCCGGAGTCTTCGTAGCTAAATTGTTCTTCAAGGTCTTTCTTCAGTTCCTCCCAACCTTTTGGGTTGAAGAGGTCTTCACTGGTTGTGTTTCTTCGTGGGTCTTTACCTTTACCACGTGCCTCGCCTTCCGGGGTGTGCGTGCCCGTATTCTCCCTTGTACCTTTCGCCCTTAACACATAGGTCCCAAGAGGGGTTCCTAGTATTAAGTCATCTTCGTCTTCACTCCGAGCTATGTTGACTTCATTCGTGTCTTGGACTTCGTCGTATGTCCTATCGTTACCTCCTCCTTCACTGTGACTCCTTTGGTGGATAGGCTTGGTGGAATGGGAACCTACTGCAGGTGGTTCAGAGGCGAATCTGTTGTCTTCTTTCTCCGTGGTCCTTGGTCGTGTACGCCTGGCGTATCTCTCTTCTCTCTCTCTCTTTTGTTGCTCCTTTCTCTTTACAGAGTCTTCTCCGAAAAGCATGCGCTCCACATGCTTCCTCTCTGCTTCCTGTTCTCTTGGTGATGTACTTCTCGTACTAGAAGATTCCTCATGATCAACCATGTACGCTACTGAGAGTGTTTCGGGGTCATGATTTTGGCCGGCCCTCCTAGCTCTGACGCCTCAATGCACCCGTACTTCACCTGTTTGCTTTGTGGATGATTACTCGGACATTTGTCTTTACGATCTTTGTTTATTGCTCCTGATCCTGTTCCCAACTCAAGTTTCCCACTCTTCCATGCAAACCACCATACAAAGGTAAGAATACCTTTCTAACATACAGATCATATAATAACCCTTCTTGTTTGTAATGATATCCTCGATGTCTAGTTGTTCCTAACGCATAAGCTCTAATCCCCTCTTCTCCGTTATTCCACAACTTGGAGAAGATTAATGCCTGTAGTTCTTCTGGTAATTCCTCAAGGTTCCTTTCAAATTGAGATCGGTAAGTAAATCCTATCTCCTTTTTCTTAAATAGCTGCCAGGTCTTGTCTTCATAATATTTTTGCATATCCCACATTAAGTCGTGAAATCTCTTTGCTCCTTCCCATTTTCTCAAGGTTAACTTATCTGTGTTATACCTTGGATAATCCCACGGCCACTTACCCAAAGCCGGGATCTCTTGTTGTTTTGAGTCTTCTTCTCCTTCTCTTACACTTCCTTGTACGTAGAATCCTCGGAGGTTGAACTGCTCGAGTCTCCGCTGTACCGATCTTTCTATACGGTCTTGCTTCCGAGGTCCATATGTTACTGCCCACCTACGTCGCTCATTTGCCTCCTGTTGGCGCCTCCCATTATACTGATAGTATAAGTTTTCCATCGGTGCCTGCCATCCATATCTTTCCCAACATATTGTACGTTGTAAACTTTAACTTCTAATCTAGGTAAGTGTAACTTCCATGTGGCGAAATCCCCAGCATGGTCGCCAAAATGTTGAGGCCACCTTCAACCCTCAGCAACTTAGACGGTGTAACCCGCTGCTGACCGGTTTACATGGACACTACACTTATCTAAATTAACTTGTGAAGGTGTTTCCTCTTGGATGAATCTGCTCTTTGAATCCTCATGAAGTCATTGACCTAAGATTGCAAGTTTATGTTCCCCGAAATCTAATATTAAAGTGTTCCTAAGAACCTAGTTCCTAATCACTTATTATATCTTGCATCTTTCATGGTTTGAATGACTAGCAAGATATACTTATCCCAATCCGGAATGTTGTATTAAAGTCTCTTTCTAAATCTTTAAGGAGAAAAGTAGCCTAAGTTTTTAAGCTTATGTTCCCCGAAATCCTAATGTCGAGGTTAAGTGTTGTGAATATAAAGAGTGCTTTTGCAATCAATGTAATGGTATCAAAACATTCTTCAATTTCATTTCCAATTCTAAATCCTCAATCAAAATTCATAATCACATTTGAGTGTTTTCATTAACAATCCATTGCAATGCCTTTAAGGTGAAAGTTGGCTACTTGATGGTCTTCAAAGTCTTTTATTCTTGAATGATGGTTTGAAGATCTTCTTAATGTCTTCATTCTTCTAAAGTCCCTTTTTGTCTGGTTTTCCTTTGTATTTTCTACTCATGAGAGTTTAGTTCTTCATTCTTGAATATCTCTAAATTCCTAGGAAGGATCTCTAATCTTCTTGAGTGCTTCGGTCTTGGATTCCTTACGCAATCTTCTTAGAATGAACTTTGGATCTTGTCAGATTCTTAGTAACTTTTACTTTTGATATCTTGACATCTCCTTAGTTCTAAAAAGGTACCTTAGACTTCAATGGAAAAGTCCCTCTAAACCTTAGTCGTTAAGGGTTTCAAACTCGCGGGACCTTCGGTCTTGGGCTCGTGGTCCTTCAGCGCCGTGGGCCCTCAGTCCTCCAAAATCTTCCGAACGAGCTGCGGTCTCTAATCTCTTCGATCACGTCCTCAGAAACATCTTCAGTCTAAAATCTTCTCTCCCACGGTCACGTGGTCCCTCAGTACTGCGGGCCTTCAGCAACGCGGGCTCCCAGTCACCAGACTTTAGTCTTCTTGCTCAAAACCATCCATCTTCAAATATCTTCAAGTATCTCTAAGTCTTCGTCTTCGTCTTCGCGGTCTCGCGGTCTCTCAGCCGCGGGCCTCCAGTCTTCGCGGCTCTCGGCTCTCGGCTACCAACTGGTCCTTACACTCGAAGTCCTTCGACTTCGAGTACCTTCAAAATAACTCGGAATCTTTAGTCGTCGTTCTCGTGTTTCGCGGTCTCGCGGGCCCTCAAGGACACGAGCTTTAGACTTGAAGATCGAAGAAGACGAACTTGCGGACCTTGAAGCAAGGCCGGCTTCGTTCGATGTTGCGGACCTTTAAGCAAGGCCGGCTTCGTACGATTTTGCGGACCTTTAAGCAAGGCCGGCTTCGTTGACGCTCACGTAGGAATTGTAGAAATGCTTAATGAGGTGCTATAGGGGTTCGTAGTGCCCCCTTTATATAGCTTTTGGAAATCTTACATTTGGTTGAATTAGCGGTTAGGTTTGGCCTCCTAATGCCAAATGTCTAATTAAGCTAATTTTAGTCGGAATCCAGGCTGTAGTCTAAATTTAGGTCTGACGTGTCTATTTACAGAGCTGCACGTGTTAAATATAGATGTTCATGTGAAGAAGATTTGTTGTAATTCTTCTAATACCTAGATGTGCCTAGGTGCTTACGGTTACCATTCATGGGTCATCCATCCAAGATCTCATCCTTCCATTACTTAGATGGTTAAGCGGTTAAGGTCATCCAAGGGATGGAAATCCCTTGGCATTGTCTTTCATCCTTCCTCATTAGTAAGTACGTGTCTACTCATTGTTGGTTCACCACTAAGTGGTCACTTCCTATAATCACTAAGTGCTTGCCCCTCCATGTCCTTCCGTCTAGTTACCAAAGGTTATTGTTTAGGCTTACTAATTGCTTTCCTATGGTGGCCAAGTGTTCACTAACCCTAGGTGTAGCTCGCTAATTAGCTCCTACCTCCCCTCTTGGTATCCTAACCCTAACATGGGGGTGTGTCCCTTCAACTACCTAAGGCGGCCACGTCCCCTTGCCGGTTCCACGTCATCTTACCACGTCACCTCGCCACGTCACCTCGCCGGCTCTCGTCGCCCTATCCTGATTTTTAAGTACCCGGTCTTCCGGGTATCTAACCAGCCTCTCCTACCCGTTGCCTGGCCTTTGGTGAGCTGTATTCGTCCTCCATCCGCCACCTGCCCTGGTTCTCTCTCCCTCTCGGCCGCCAGTCTCGCTCGCTGCTCCCTGCTCTGTTCCGAGGTCGCCCTGCTTCCGAGGTCGCCTCCTCGAATTCCCTTCACACATTTTCCCCCCTTTTGCTGCAGCCTCCTTCATCACTTTGTGTGCACAGAGGGGAGGCCCTCGTTTCCGAGGGCATGTCCACTTTTCAGTTGATGGTTTGGTTTTTGAATGTGGTGAGCGTAGGGAGGGTGGGTAAGGGGAGGCCTTCGTTTCCGAGGCCATATCCACTTTTGAGTTGATGGTTTGATTTTTCAATGTGGTTAAGGTAGGGAAGGTGCGTGAAAGGGGGTCCTCATTTCCGAGGGCATGCCCACTTTTGAGTTGATGGTTTGATTTTTGAATGTGTAGGGGTTAGGGAGGGTGGGTGAGTGGAGGCCCTCGTTTCCGAGGGCATGTCCACTTTTGAGTTGATGGTTTGGTTTTCGAATGTGTCGAGGGTAGGGAGGGTAGGTGAAGGGAGGCCTTCGTTTCCGAAGGCATATCCAGTTTTGAGTTGATGGTTTGATTTTTGAATGTGGTGAGGGTAGGGAGGGTGGGTGAACGGAGGCCCTCGTTTCCGAAGGCATGTCCACTATTGAGATGATGGTTTCATTTGTGAATGTGTCTTGGGTAGGGAGGGTGGGTGAGGGCACGCCCTCGTTTCCGAGGGCATGTCCACTTCAAAGATGATGGTGTGATTTTTGAATATGTCGGGGGAGGCAGGGTGGGTGAAGGGAGACCCTCGTTTCCGAGGGCATGTCCACTTTTCAGTTGATGGTTTGGTTTTTGAATGTGGCAAGCGTAGGGAGGGTGGGTAAGGGGAGGCCTTCGTTTCCGAGGGCATATCCACTTTTGAGATGATGGTTTGATTTTTCAATGTGGTTAGGGTAGGGAGGGTGCGTGAAGGGAGGCCCTCGTTTCCGAGGGCATGCCCACTTTTGAGTTGATGGTTTGATTTTTGAATGTGTAGGGGTTAGGGAGGGTGGGTGAGTGGAGGCCCTCATTTCCGAGGGCATGTCCACTTTGGAGTTGATGGTTTCGTTTTTGAATGTGTCAAAGGTAGGGAGGGTGGGTGACGGGAGGCCTTCGTTTCCGAGGCCATATCCACTTTTGAGTTGATGGTTTGATTTTTGAATGTGGTGAGGGTAGGGAGGGTGGGTGAAGGGAGGCCCTCGTTTCCGAGGGCGTGCCCACTTTTGAGTTGATGGTTTGATTTTTGAATGTGTAGGGGTTAGGGAGGGTTGGTGAGTGGAGGCCCTCGTTTCCGAGGGCATGTCCACTTTTGAGTTGATGGTTTGATTTTTGAATGTGGTGAGGGTAGGCAGGGTGGGTGAGGGGATGCCCTCGTTTTGAAGGGCATGTCCACTCTGGCATTGATGGTTTGGTTTTTGAATGTGTATGGGTTAGGGAGGGTGGGTGAAGGGAGGCCCTCGTTTCCGAGGTCATGCCCACTTTTGAGTTGATGGTTTGATTTTTGAATGTGTAGTGGTTAGGGAGGGTGGGTGAGTGGAGGCCCTCGTTTTCGAGGGCATGTCCACTTTGGAGTTGATGGTTTGGTTTTTGAATGTGTCGAGGGTAGGGAGGGTGGATCAGGGGAGGCGTTCGTCCCTAGGCCATGGCCACTTGTGAGTTGATGGTTTGATTTTTGAATGTGGTGAGGGTAGGGAGGGTGGGTGAGTGGAGGCCCTCGTTTTCGAGGGTATGCCCACTTTTGAGTTGATGGTCTTATTTGTGAATGTTGTTGAGTACAACATTAGCTAAGAAGATATGCAGCAACTGGCACTAAGAAGACAAGGGAGATCACATATAGAAAGACAAGAGAATCTGGTGCAAAGAGGAGAGACAGAGCTTGAGTGAGGAGAAACGGCACTTCGGAGACGAAGCAACCTCGGCCACGGCCATAGGGCCCTCTTCCACGGAGAAGGAAGGAAGACGCGCGGTAATAGGGTCCCTTACCCACGGCTTTAGGTATATCAATGTTTAATGAAGGGAACACAAGATTTTGGGTTAAGGACAATTATGTTAGTGAAGATATTATTAAGTAATTATGGAGTATATAGGACTAGGTATACATTCCATTAGTAAAAGTATACAAGATTTTGTCAAGGACAATTATGTTAATGTAAAAGAAGGATGTTAGGTAATTATGAGGAATATATAGGAGTATATAGGAGTATTAAAGAGTATAAAGGATTATGTTCCTTTATGTTTATGTCCTACTAGTATAATTTTGCTAAGTACAAATCATTTGGATTCAAATCAATCAATTGTGAAGGATTTGATTTGGAATGTAGCCACGGCAAGGATATAGTGGAATCTTAGAGATATGAACATTAGAATGGTAGAACGGTTATAACCATTTATGATAGATATCATCTACATACGTCGGAGATAGATGGTTATCTAGGGAAGTGGAGTGAACAACCACTCTAAAGTTAGATTTTGGGTTAGGAAAAAAAGACTATATAAAGGGAGCAATTTTAGGAGACTACACCTCATTTCACCATAACGAAGTTATCTTAAATTTGAGCGTCAAAGACACTTAGTCTATTTTTGTACCTCTCCTCTCGGAGCACTTTTGCAATACAATTATCTTTCCCACAAATGTGTGTGATATCTCTCTCTCTCTCAACAATTGGACTTACAAGTTGTTAAATGGTACTTGTGACTTGAGTGATCGAACAACCGAGAGAAGAGTAGAACTCTTTTGAGCAAGAACTCAAAGAATAGTGTGAGGTTGAGAGACAAAGACTCAAGAAGTCTCGGAGGAGAAATGGAACTTTGAGAGATGTTGAGATTAAACCTCAACGCTTGAAGAATCATTTGAGAGATTATTGAAAGAAAGACTTATCAATTGAGCGATTAAGTGAGAATTGAATAACTCCCCAAAAGGGAGTAAGAAGATTGAGCATACGATACCTTTCAAAAGCGGAACTTATTATTATAAAATTGATTAACATTTATATGCATAAGATTGTGACTTGATGATAGAGACTTTGATAAACTACTTACAACGATTGTTAATCAAATTGGAACTTCATTCTCTTAAAGATTCTTTGTGAGTTGTTGGATGTCATTATAAATTGAAGGAGTAACCAATCGGAAAGTAATTGTCTCTCTTGAGCAAACACTCAAGAGAGAATAGTGTAAGAGTGATGTTATGCTTTCAAGGATTTTGAAGTATCAATGGACTTCTTCTCGTCATCAAGAAACACTTTGTATTAAAAGTATATCACTATAAACAAAGAACTACATATGTTGTTTTGCTATATGTTATGATGATGTGTGATTAAGTATAAGTGGGATATATATATATTATTACTATATGCATACTTGATACAAATCATATTATATTATTATATTATAAGTAGTAACACTTGAGCTAAAAGAAGAAAGGCTCAAAAATATGCAAACTTCTTCATCACTATTATAAGTTATAAAAGTAACATACTTATAATAATATTAAAAGAATATTGAGGAATGTGATTGAAGTTATTCAACTACGGATCTTATAACTACGAGCTTTAATTCTCTTGGAGATTTATATAAGTTGTTGAAGAGTCCTATTGCTATCAAATATTGATGATATTACTATATATATAAATATATACATATGAGATATGTTTTGAATGATATGGATGGAACTTTAGACTATTGATACACCTCTTGAACGCTTTCTACCTTAGTTGTTTCACGGTCAATGATGCCTTACATTGAGAGTGAAAATAGTTGAGGAAGAGATCGGTTCACTCTAATTTATTATATTCAGAGATGAATCAACAACAAACATATTGGGGTTTTTAATAAACTAATATTTTTTAAAAACCTCAAAATCATATTTATAATTTTTTTAAATATTGAAGTAATTTCATGCCTTCTGTTATAGATATGAATTTATAAAGTCATTGCTTATAATTTAGCAAGTTGTAGAGATACCTCCATTTATACACTCATAACTTGCATTGATTAACTATGATTTTTACATACTTATATTTTCTAAAAATTTCAAATATATATATATAACCCCTCCAAATATTGAAGCACATGCATGTTTTCTCTTATATATATGAGCTTACAAAGTCAATGCTTATAATTTGGAGGCAGCTGAGATACCTTCATTCAAACAGTCATAACCTCTATTAATTAACTTTGATTTTAATGAGCTTACACGTGTTGGAAATCTAACTTCAAAGGCAAGATTCATTCAAAATCTGAAGATTAAATTATAAATTCTGGATCCACTATATTTAAATGAATATGTCGCAACTATTTAAGGGTGTGTTCAAAACACACTACTTCACTTATAGAAATTCTAATTTATATCCACAATGTAAGATTGAGAAAGATTTTTTGTCTTCTTGTTGAGGAGAAGAAGATTTTTCTCTTCCTAACTACAATTTTAAAGGGTTTCGTCGCGTTCAGTGAAGAGATAAAGTCATAATTTTCTTAACTAGAATTTTAGAGAGCTTCGCCCTATGAAATTAAGAATTGAAGAAATTTTTCCTAACTAGAATTTTAGAAGGCTTCGTCCTACGAATTGAAGAGTTGGAAAGTTAATTTTTTTAACTAAAATTTTAGAAGGCTTTGCATTACGTAATGAAGAGTTGGAAAGAAAATTACAAGGAGAAAAGGGGATTTTATTCACCTTTAATGAAGGGTTAGAACCCTTCTTCCTCCCGCTTACCGAAGGGTCCATACTCTTGAACGGTGGCAACCAAGCCCTCGATAGTGAATGGGGGTGGTGGGGAACGCCACCTCACAATTCAAGCCTTAAGAAAGGTTTTTTCATTTGAATTTGAATTTGTCTTTTGGCTGGCAATGGTGGCCACATGGCTCTTTTGTCCTAGTTCGCAAAATCCCTTACGCGTTGGTTGTCACATTTTTTTTTTCTTGGCCGCTTTCGAAATTAGTCTATTTTTACCGCCGTTTGATTTTTGTCAATGAAATGCTTGTTTAAATTGGTTGCTATTAATTTAACCTACGTACTTACTAGTCTACTCCTTTAATACTTCTGATTCGATTAAAGGATTTTTTTTTATTCCTTTGGTTCTTAATTTCCTACTTGTTGAATATTTTTATTCCAAGGATAACACATACCTAGCTAACCTCGTAGGGTTTTTTTTTCTAACCCACCTTAATCTAAATGGTTTTTTGGCTAAATTTCTCTAGTACTAATTGGATATTTTTGCTTAAAAACCGCAATTGTGAGCCTCCTTACTGCTGGGGCAATTTTAAGGCTTCTTCAACTCCAAAGAATTCACGAGGAGGCTAGGAAAGATGGACCTCTCCCTAATCACATTCATAGGGTGTTGGCGAGGTACAAGAACGTACTCACCTATGGGTTGCTCAAAAAAAGTTATCGCCAAGGAGTAGAAAACAACTTTGCTCAACGAGAGATTGAGTTCTTGAGCGATGTGGTAACAAATGAAGTTGGTGAATGGACATGAAAAAGGTCAAGGCAATCCAATAGTGGAAGCGGCCTTTGATCCAAAGAGGGCTTAGGTCATTGTTTGGCCTAGCCAACTACTACCGCCGCTTCATTCCAGATTTTTTTAAGGTTACTAGGACCATGTCCGACTTGTTGAAAAAATGGCTATCCCAAGGGTGGGATGAGCCTTGTCACCAAGCCTTTGGGGAGCTTAAGAGCAAGTTGTCTTTGCCACCCGTGTTTAAGTTCGCGGAGTTTGATAAACCTTTTGAGGTGCATACGGGGACAAGTGACTTTACAATTGGTGGATTATTGATGCAAGATGGATGGCCATTGCATATAAGTGCAAGAAGCTCGATGGTTGTCAAAGAAGATGGCCAACTCATGAGAAAAAACTCTTTGCCGTAGTGCATTGCTTGGAGACGTGGGAACATTAGTTGGGGTTGTACGAGGCCAAGGTCTACATGGACAATGTGTCCTTGAAGTATGTTGAGACACAAATGAAAATGAGCACAAAGCCATTACGGTGGCATCATACATTGGTGAGTATGAAGACGGAGTTGATCCACAAACCGGGCCGTGGCAATGTGGTACCGGACGCGCTAAGTGTACAGGAAGAATTCCAGGCAATGAGAACCATCCAAACATTGTAGCTAATGTTTATCGGTGAAGGAAACTTTTGATGCAAGATGAGGGAGGGGTACAATAACTACCCCGTAGCACAAAGGCTTGTAGGTGAGCTTCGTAAGGGCAAGGCGCTCAAAAAGGTCAAGTTGGTGGATAGATTGCTCAAATATAAGCAAAGTCGGGTGTATGTGCCATGAGGCAAGTTGAGGCTATCGGTTTTGAAGGAAAAATATCATAGTCCCATTGTCGGCCATAAAGGAGAAAAAAAACCACCAGAGAGTGGTGTCAAGGAGGTATCATTGGCGGTGCATAAAAAAAGATATAGCCCACTTTTTGAAGGCTTAGATGAAGTGCCAAGTGAACCGAGCCTCTTACCAAAAGTGAGCCGGCCTCTTGCAACCGTTGCCTATCCCACCGGGGCCATGGCATAATATGTGCATGGACTTGATCACAAGTTTGCCAGAGTCACAAGGGTATGATGCCATCTTGATAATGGTAGAGCGGTTTACCAAATTGGCGTTAATGGTGCCGATTGTGGGAACCACGACCGCATTGGAGACCGCATAGCCTTTTCTCAAAGGATGGTGGAGGCACCACGAGTTGCCAAGAGTGATTGTGTCGGATCAAGATCCAAAGTTCACAAATGCATTTTGGACGCACTTCTCTAGGAAGGTCGGAATGAAACTAAGGTTTAACATGGCCTTCCATTCCCAAATGGATGGAAAACGAAGCTTGTGAATGGACTCTCGAACCATTACTTGAGCAATTTGGTGGTTGTGGACCAATGAGATTGGACGGACTATGTACATCGAGCGAAATTTAGTTGCAATGTAGCCACGCACTTGGCGACCAAGGGGTCGCCTTTCGTGGTGGCTTATGGAGTGCACTCCAACCTACTAACCTAGCTCTCGAGGGGGCACATTCAACAATAAAGTTCAACCAAGATCGTGAGGACTTGGCCAAGAAGCATGAACAAGTCTTGGAGATGACCAAGTTATTGGTGGAGGAAGCCTGAAAGCACTACAAAGAGCAAATCAATGCCGGAAGACGTGAAGTGGAGTATGAGGTGGGCCAAAAAGTGTTGTTGAATGTGAACAACTTCACCTTGCCCGAAGGCCTCATTCCAAAGTTCATGTCCAAAGTTGGAGCTTCTTTTCCCATCATGGAACTAGTGTTCAAAGACATGTATAAGTTGGAGTTGCCGCCCGAGATCAAAGTGCATCCGATATTCCATGTCTCGTTATTAAAGCCATTTAAGGAAAACACCTTGTGGCCCAATCTCAAGCAAGTGATTAAGCAACCTCCCGACCTTGTAGTAGGTCATTTGGAATATTGGGTAGAGGGCATCCTCAAGTGTAAAAAAACCCCAAGTGAAAAAACCAAAGGAGTACAAGGTGAAATAGCGAGGATACCATGAGAGAGAAGCCACTTGGGTAGCGGCAAGAGACATGGTGGACTCCAAGGAATTGGTGGACCACTTTGAAGAACCTAGAGCTAAAGGTTCCACTAAAATGAAGCGTAGGCATTGATGAGGACATCAATCTCCTTTACTGGGGGCAGAAATGCTAGTAGCATACTTAGCTTAGAGGCAATGCCCTCCATAACATGTACTTGTTCTTAGACGTGAGGCAAGGAAGTTCAACTTTAGTGGTGCAAAGAAAAAAATATGGGATGAGGTCCTAATCTTGTATTTGTGTTTGGTTAGTGGAAGAGGGGAAATAGATATGCCAAACTAGGTTGGGTAAGCCGAGTAATTGGGGGCCATGGCTTGGAAAGGCCCTGGATAAAACTAAAAAACCTCTTAGTCATGGGTTGTCTGGGTGGGGGCAAGGTGATGGCGCGTGCTCATAAAAGTGCTACCCGCGAGCTAATGAGAGTTGGTGCATTGTGAGCCCAAGATGGTGCCCACATGTGTTCTTAATCCTTGTAATCGTTGAAATTGGGGCTTTTACAATTGTCCAATTACGCAAAATGCATAAAAAGAGTGGAGTCCTTGAGTTAGGATTAGAATTTGCTTTGAAGCTAAGGTGTTAGTGTTTTAGTGTGTGTGAGTTAAAAGAAGTCAATTAGAAGGTTGTTAGTGGGTTTCGGGGTTGCCTTGCTTATGCTTTCAAGTCGGCTCTTTTTATTAATCGGAAGGGGATTGGCTTCTGTTCGTTATGGGTGAGGGGTACTGTCGACCCTAGCAAATTCCAGATCAGGGGATTGGGGGCAGTTGAGGCACGGCTCTGGCTGCGCTGGGCCTCTCTCCAATTTTCGCTGGGCTTCCTCGCACCGAAGTGCACTGGTTCAGATTGCGAAGGCAGGGGCCAAGCAGGCTTTCTACAGAAGAAGGTTAAATTTCAGGTTGCGAGGCCAAGGGCCAAGCAGGCTGAGCTGCTGGAGTGAGCTGGTTCAGATTGCAAGGCCAAGGGCCAAGCAGGCTGAGCTGCTGGAGTGAGCTGGTTCAGATTGCATGGCCAAGGGCCAGGAGGTAGAGTCACCGAAGTGCATTGGTTTCAGATTGCGAGGCAAGGGCCAGGAGGCAGAGTCACCGAAGTGCACTGGTTCAGATTGCGAGGCCAAGGGCCAGTGTAGATTGGAGCTACTAGGGTAGTTGGCACAGCTAGTTTAAATCTAAATGAACATCAATGTGAAGAGGAGGTGCATTAGTGTATTAGCGATTAGATTAGTTAGTTGGGTGGCACATACATCATGTATGAGATTAGAAGAGGAAGAAGATGTTAGTGTGTTTGTGGTGTAATAATCACCATGGGATCAAGAGTATTTTTTCAATGCTAATGCCTTGTGGGGTTTAATAAAAAAAGTGTGCGTGGTATTTAAATTCATTGGAGCATGAGTACGGAGTTTCCGAGGCCAAGAGTCGACAATTACATGTGAGCCATGGACCTCCACCTGGACCACGGACACACAAGGGTGGGAGTTTATGGCTGACATAAATGTGAGTCATGAACCCATGTCTCGAAAGAGCAAAATGGAAACCAAGTTATGCAAGATTTGGCATCACTCCCGTGCGATCGAACGTGGCTTAAGAATGGAAAGCCATCTCGGAGTTACAACCGAGTCAATTTAGTGGAAGCGTTGAGGTCCTACTTAGATGTGTCAAGTTAGGCTCATAGAGCCTTATGAGGGAGGCCCCAAAGGAGGAGCGAACCCAAATGAGTCCCAAAGTCGGTGGATTTAGTGTAGGTGCAATCCTTGGAAAAGAGATCTAAGGTTGCCAATAGACCACCTCAGAACGACACCTCTGAGACTATGCTAGATTTGAAGATATATTGTGGGGGTCGCGTCCCAAGGTAAACACAATGCCACACCATAGAGGATGGCAACTTGAGAATTGGTGTGCCGACTACGAATATAGTCGATGAAGGAATCGACTTCATATGGAGAGGGTGAATGTCGCGTACCTCTCCGTGAAGAGTGCCCAAAATACCATGGATACAAGGAGGACCCCAGAGTGACACCCGGGACTTGTGGTGTCGTTGGTGAAAGGGCCCAAGTGATCCTAATGTGGATAAAGGCCTCGGGTGTTGGGAACGCCTTCCACCCATGGAGACTAGGAAGCATGAGTATAAGGCCATAAGCTATGTGTATCTTATGGCATGCCAATTCTAAAATGCTCAAAAACACCTCAATCGGAGGTGTGAGCTAGGAAATATGGCAATTTGAGTGGGGCGCTGTCCTGGGACATCGCCCAGGTACAACAATGGCCTAGGAGTTGCTCCCGAGGCTGTCAAGTTTTGAATAGGCATAACTTCATCAATACTTGCCCACATGGTGCAAGTGAGTACTTCATCCACATCTACATAAAATGTAGATGCCAATAAAGTGGTCAATTGTGAGCATTAATGACCATATGAAGAAGTTATGGTGTTCTGAAGTTGTTTGGGGCTTCTAGCCCCAACGGCTAAGGAAAAATGTCTACTTGGCCCCAACTCGTGGTAGAAAAACAAAAGGTTTTTTGACGGTGGGGTAGGGGCCCTGTCTAGAGTCCTAGAGGCTTATATGGATGAGGCGGTGTGGCCGACCGAAGCAACATGAGGCTGAACGGCATGGCCTCCATGGGCATTGGCCCAGTATGAGGGCATAGTTGCTTAGTATGGTTCAAATTGTTGTAGTGTTGCTCCGGCAACGTGATGATCAACATAAGATTGGACTTCTATGGATGGAAGTCCACACTAAGAATTTGTCGCAACCCTTGCTAGTTCCCCATTGCTAACTCGGTCCATTTTTCGATTCTAGCAAGAGTTACGACCGCTAACCCTTCGCATACCGCGATGCGAATGGTTAGCTCTCCAATACCGCGGACCCCAAGCTCATAGGAGGGGGACCAAACCTCCTACTTGGTTTTCGGGACTCACTGCTTAATCGGTAACCATTTTTTAGATTTGGACTTCCATCCATGGAAGTCCAATCTCATGTTGCACATCGTGTTGCCAGAGCAACACTACAACAACCCGAGCCAAACTAGGCAACTATGCCCTCACCTTGGGCCAATGCCCATGGTGGCCTTGCCGTTTGGCCCCGGGTGGGTGAGGCCACACCACCTCACCCATTTAAGCCTCTAGGACTCTAGGCAGGACCCCTATCCTACCATCAAGTATCCTTTTGTCTCTCCCCCAACTCTTGGGGCCAAGTAGACATTTTCCCTTAGCCGCTAGTTGCCTAGCAGCTTCAGAACACCATAACTTCCTCATATCTTGTCTGATTCTAACAATCGACCACTTCATCGTCATTTATGTTTCACGTAGATGACGATGGACTGCTCACTTGCCCCATTCGGGCAAGTACAGAGGAAGTTATGCCCATTTAAAGGTTCGTAGTCTCGGGAGCCACTCCCAGGCCACTGCTGTCCAGGGCGCTGTCCCGGGACAACACCCCACTCAACTTGCCATATGTTCTAGCTAACAAATGAGGTGTTCTAAAGTATTTTAGAATTGGCACGCCATAAGCTACGCATAGCTTATGGCCTCACCCTCATGCCTCCTAGTCTCCGTGGGTAGGAGGCGTTCCCAACGCCCGGGGCCTCACCCACACTAGGATCACTTGGGCCCTCTCACCAACGGCGCCACAAGTCCCGGGTGTCACTCCGGGGTCCCCCTTGTGCCCAAGGTGTTTCGGGCAATCCTTATGGAGAGGTTCGCGACAGAATTGGTTACCGATTAAAGGGTGAGTCCTGAATGAAAAGAGTAGGAGGGTTGGTTCCCCTCCTATGAACTATAAGGTCCGCGGTATGGGAAGCTAACAATTTGCATGGCGGAATGCGAAGGATTAGCGCTCATAATCCTTGCTAGAGTTGGAAAAATAACCAAGATAGTTAAGGGGAGCTAGCAAAGGCTGCAACACTGCCAAAATCACCGAACATAAGCAAGGGGCTGCCAAAGACATCAAGGACAGGCAAGGGGTTGCCAAAGACACCAAAAACGGGCAAGGCGAGGCTGACGAAGATAGCGCAAAGAGTGAACCACCGAGGTACTAGTCATCAAAGAAAGTGGATGGAAGACTAAAGATTTGGGAAAAACATGTCATTAGGGACTCAAAAGCTAAGGTAACTTTATAGGAAGGGGTCTAGTAAGCAAGGATGTGTACCACAAGGGTATTTGGCCTCAACAATGAATGTTGGCCCTAGTTAGAGTATCGACCCGAATATCGGTTGTCTCCCACCTGGGAAATTAATGGCATTAAAACCAGTTATTGATCGGTCATAACCGGGTACCCAAAGGTATTGAAGCCCCACCATCATTAAAGCCTCTCCTTTAATTAATAAAGTCAAATGACAAATTTGTATCTACGAGAAATAAATAGCCACAATTAATACATCCAATATAGATTAAAAGGCTACAAGAGAAACAAATAACATTAGTAAGAGTATTAAAAAGATTAATAAGCCACATAACAAGCCACTTAGGATTAGTGGATGCTAGGATGACCAACCACCAATTAGGGCATGTAATTCAATTTTTTGGCCATAGCCCGGTAGTAGGAAGGAGAATATTTTTTCTAATGATAAAGTAACCAAAATGATAGATGAAAGCTACTTTAGGATGAATTAGGAAGGCTGTAGCCCGAGAAAAATAGTTGTAGGAGTTACAACTGTCGGAAGTTCCAAGCGTGATAAGAGGGCTATTGTTAAGGAGGAGGTACCTCTCGTTAAATCCACTAAGGTCATAGCCGCGGAGAGTCAGGATATAGGCGATAGAGCTAGTTGAATGCATTGTCTTTAAAATTAAATCAGTATAGGAGCATCACCGCCTATGAAAAGGGGATGTAAACAAGCAAATTGAATTGAAATTGATTGAGTAAAGATATTTATGTTATGGATATAAATATGGCAATAGTCTGTGCATAATATATGTGGTTGAACAAGTGTATTTCAAGAATGTGTTAGAGTCCAGTGAATGGAGAAAATACAATGTGAATGAAACAAATAAATCAAATGTAAAGATTTGTTGAGTGGAGTGAAATGAAGGTGAGAGGATCTGTTGGACGAATCAGAGAAATCGTGCTTAAAAATTGAGATAGATCAAAATGGAAAGAGAGGCTATAGTCTGTATTATGAAAAAAAACAAGGTGAGTTAAGTCCAAAAACCACCCTATGTCTATTGATAGAGAGAAGATTGTTGCAAAAAATGTGTAGGCTATAGCCAGGGTTAGTAGTAGCGAGAGGGATGATCTCAACGCAAATCAAAAATTAAAAGAAAAACTTATAGAGAATAGAGATTGACTATAGCCAAAGTAGAGATAAATGCGAGGGCCATAGTTTGTAGCATAGATAGGATGCCGTAAGCATATTTGCAAGAAATTGAGGAAAAACTCGGAAGGGCAGTGGGCCATAGCCAAGAAAATCATAATATGGCTAAGGTTGTAAGGACAAAGGAGTCGGGACAGAGATGAGCGAATCGCGGAGGTGGTTAAGTCACATTAGTGCACACAAAAAAAGTATGTCGATAGCGGCTTAAGAGGGAGAGCGGCAACAATCGAT
Source organism: Polytrichum formosum (assembly GCA_964035585.1). Taxonomy (NCBI): domain Eukaryota; kingdom Viridiplantae; phylum Streptophyta; class Polytrichopsida; order Polytrichales; family Polytrichaceae; genus Polytrichum; species Polytrichum formosum. Next base: position 9,205,723 of record OZ037938.1, on the reverse strand, counting down.
TACCAAAAGAAACCTAACGGACTATAACATGTGAGAATCTGATAGAGAAAGAGAAAGAAAGACACGCCCCAGTAATGAAAGAAACTAAAGTGAAAAATCGGTAGGGAAATCTAATTAAGTAAGTTATTATGAAATGATGATAAAATGGTTTACAGTTATCATTACTAAGAACGACAAAAGGTTTTGAAGGATCAACAAGATATGATGGAAATTGGAAAATAATGATGATGTTGAGTTGGTGGATCATCTAATCAACAAAGAGTATGCCTTGATATGATTAGGAATGAGAATGATATGGTTGGATGTGGAAATGAATTAAGCTAGCCGTCAAAATCGATTGCTTCATAATCTAATGGCTATAGCTTATGAATTTATATAATTATTTAAGGGTGTTGCAAGAATCAAAACAAACCTTTGTGTATTGTATGACAATGAACAATATGAGATAAGTGAACCTCAATTACAATTAAAGAATATAAATGGAATAAAGTGAACGAACAAATTATTTGAGCAATGTAATTTGAATTACGATTGATTGCATTAAATGATTATTTAATCAAGGAAGAAGAAACTAATCCCAATAGGATGAAAATCCATTGGAAGATTATTGCTAAAGTTTTTGAGCTTCACGATGGAATTAGAAAATATGGAATTAGAGTGATAAAAGTCGTCAGATAAGACTAATTCACACACAACTAAAGACGCACAAAAAACCATAAGAATGGAAATTAAGCCTAAAGAAAAAGAAATGAAGGAGAAAAAGACCTAGATTGTTATTAAAACCTTAATCCAATGTGACATTAATCCTTATAGACACTAGCTCAACCTTCCTTGAGACCTAATCCTTGGGTTGTTTTCCTTGGGTTAGTTTGAGTCCTAGCAAAAATCTTAACTACAGGGCACGTGAATGAGACAAACGGAGGTGGAAGAAAATAAGGGCCAAGAAATGATTCCTTGGTTAATCTTGGATATCTTCCCACACCTAGATATTATATATGTAGATTCTAGAATGCAATCTACCACATTTTAAGTGCAAAATAAAATGAAAATTATATAAGCCCTTTTTGAGGATGACCGGGAAAACTATCTTCATATTTTTAGAAAAACTAAAGATATGATAATATAAGAGGAGGGGCACGTGTTAAGCACATTTTCTCAATATATATAGAGTTAGGATTAGAGCACATACACTTAAATCTTATTCACAACGATAGGCTACACAAAAGCTAGGTCCTTTATATCTTTACCATTTTGGAATCCAAGAGCTTCAAGCTCAAAACTTTACCTTAGTTATTCAAGGTAGAGACAAAGTAATTTTTAGCATAAACATCATCAAATTGATTATATTTGAGAAAGTTGATGAATATCATGCATAGAAACTCACATGAGGTGAGATAGACATATGTGTCAAAAATCGAGTGTGATTGAATTATATAGGACTTCCAAAAAGTGAGAAAAGTGTAGGAGTTGAAAGGGAATTGTGTAAAAAATGATTTATAGAATCATGCATGTGATGAGGGAATTGTAAGGCAATGAAATGCAATGTGTAATGAGAGATCACAGAAGCTCACATGAGGTGAAAATAATTGCATTACAAAGTTGGTGAGTGGGGTTAGATACTTTAGAATCATTGAAAAGATTAATGAAGGAAGGAGGAAGTTAAGGACATCGGAATAAGAATGTATGAAGTTGCATGTGAGGATGTTGATAATTAAGTTCATGTATTAATGATTGTTATGAGTCTAAGAGTTATTAAGTTTTGAACATGGACCAAATTATAATTATATCCTTTGCATATTTATTTCATTCCACTATCATTCTTATCATAGTGATTTTTGACCCTATGTTATCTATATTTTACGAACATGATTGATTGTCTAAGGAAATTAAATATGATGAGTAATATGATTATAAAAAGTATTATGATATAAACTTTCATATGATAAGTTGAGTATATGAATGTATTATCAAGATTATTATTGTATTATTTCCGTTTTAAAATTAGACTGTGGATGTTATAGTTGATGCTTTAATATAATTCAAAGCTTTGTTTAAAATAAGATGTGTTCCATGTATAATTGGAGATGAAATACATTGATTGCACTATAATTTGATTGAGGTTAATTATTGCTGGACTAACATACATTAAAAAACCTTAGTAAAATATAATGTAATCCAATTATAATATAGATTATAATACAACTATTGTGATTGTGCTAAAAATAGATTGTGCCAAGTATATATAGCTGACAATCCAATGACATTGTTATGACAAGAAAATTAATTATAAAAGGGATTGAAATTAAAAAGACTTATTAAGTTTTGAGAATGACTCAAGGACGTCTCCTCAAGAGTTGATAAAAAAAGTGGAAGGTTAATAGAGGCATTACTATACATGTAGAGAGGAAATCTCCTTTACATGGAAAGATAGTATTTAACAACCACTTCATTATTATTAAGTTGTTATCCACACATGTTTTAATGAAAAGAAGTTTTGGTAATGGAAATTAACAATTAGGAGACTAGAGATAAGAATTGAGAGAAATTTTTTTGAAACAAAAAACTATTTGGTTACTTGAAGAGAGGTTACTTGGTACTTGGTTATTTAGTTACTTGGTTACTTGAAGAAAATTACATGCAACTTGAGATACTAAAAGAGAAGAGAAGACTTATTACTTGGCTATTTACCGATATTAGAAGAAGAGTTAACTTGTTATATGGCTACTTGGTTATTTGGCTACTTGGCTACTAATCAATTTGAAAGAAGAAATAACTTGTTACTTTGCAATTTGGTTTCTTGGCTACTTATCAAAGTGGAAGAAGAGTGAACTTGTTACTTGGTTACTTACCTAGTTGTTACCAAGAAGAAAGGTTACTTGGATATTTGGTTACTTGGTTATTGTTGAAGTACTAGGACTTATGTACGGTAAGCGAGGAAGACTTACATACGGTAAGCAAGTAGAACTTACGTACGGTAAGCAAGGAAGACTTACGTACGGTATGCAAGTAGAACTTATGTACGGTAAGCGATTAGGACTTATGTACGGTAAGCAAGTAGGAGTAATTTCTTGGTGTCTTTGGCCTATAAGGATAATTAAGAAGCATGAGAAGATTGTTCTCTCTTTCATCTTGTAAACATTACCAAGCCCCGTTGTATACATTGTCTGTGTATCCTCTTCTTCTCTCTTCATTTTTCAATAGGTTATGGGCCCACAAACGTGAGTTGCTAAGGAGGGAGATTCGGATGTGATTGGATCTTCATTGGACTAGCCTTGATGTGTTTGAGTGCTATACTTTGAGGTTTGGTGAGTTTTATGTGTTATTGTTTTGAAGAGAGCCGGTTGTGAATATGGATTGCCATTTGAATGCATTAAAGTGCAAATAGTTGCATTAGTGACTAAACTAAGTAGGTTTAGTAAAAATGCATTCAAAGAGAGCTAGTTGTGAGTGTGGAGTGCCATTTAAATGCATTAGAGTGCAAATAGTTGCACTAGTGGCTAAACTAAGTGAGTTTAGTGAAATTGCATTCAAAGAGAGCTGGTTGTGAGTGTTTGGTGTTCAAGTGATACCAAAAATATTCAATTAAATGTTTAGGAGCTTAAAAGACACTAAAAGTGCTGATTTGATAGCTTGGGGTTTAACAAACACTAGAAGTGCTCAATTGAATGTTGTGAAGTGTAAGTGGCACAAGAGGTGCTGATTTGAGGTGTTTGGTGTTTGAACGACACCAAAAGTGCGGAATTGACTGTTTATGCATTTGAGTAACACTAAAAGTGTTGAATTGAGTATTTAAAGTTTGAGTGGCACTAAAGGTGCTGAATTAAGTACCTAGAGGTTTTAAGGTGTTGCATTGAGTTCATACGGAGGATTTGAAGCATTTTGAGTGAGTGGGAGCCAACCTTCTTGAAAGACATGAGTTCTAATGATGGTGAGTGGCCGAGGCATGTGGACAAATTCAATGGCGACAACTTTAGTCTTTGGAAATTTAAGATGGAGATGGCCCTTGTGGCCAAGGATCTATGGGACATCGTGGACAAGTCGGAGATGCCCCCATCAAGCACCGCTGATGAGAAAAACAAGGAGTACGAGTGGCGTTGCAAGCGCGCCTTCGCCATGACCGTCACCAACTTGGCGGACAAAGAGTTGGCGCACATCAAGGCGTGTAAGGGACCAACGGAAGCGTGGGCCACGTTATGCAATATCCAAGAAACCAAGAGCCTTTCCAACATATTATTCTTGAGGCGCAAATTCTTCACCGTGAAGATGGAGGAGGGTGGCGACGTGCTTGAGCACATCAACAAGGTAAAGTCTCTTGCGGACCAGTTAACTTGTTTAGAAGTGCCCGTAAAAAATGAAAACATTGTGATGGCCTTGTTGGATAGCCTCCCGCCATCCTTCGAGCACCTTATCACGGCCCTAAAGACGAGGCCCATGAAGGAGCTTACCGTGGAGTTCATCACTGCACGACTCATGCACGAGGCATCCAAAAGGAAGGAGAGGGAACCTCAAGGGGAGGATGCGGCATGTTTTCACGCCAAGGAAAGGGAACATGCACCAACACGAGGCCCGAGGCACGTACGTGCTTCAAGTGTGAAAAATCGGGCCACATTGCTCGCAATTGTTGGGGCACTAAAGAAAGGGCAAACGACGTGAGGGCGACGGTTAGTCGAGGTGATTGCGTGTTCGTGGCCGCCGACGGGGCACCCAAGATGCACATGACCAAGTGGATCATGGACTCAGGGGCCACGCAACACATGACACCACATAGACACGCATTCGACACATATGAAAGGGTTTTGGGGTGCAAGGTGTTCATGGGCGACAACGGCATGGTGGAGGTCGTGGGCAAGGGTTCCATTGTGGTGGAAAGCAATGTGGAAGGCCAAGCAAGGCCCATCGTTGTGCAAAACGTCCTCCACGTGCCGAAATTGCATGCCAACTTGCTCTCGGTGAGCAAGTGGTCTCAAGGGGTTTGAAGGTGCATTTCGATACCATGGGATGTGCGGTGCGGACACGTGAAGGCGAGATGCTTGCCGCCAACCCCATGGAGGTTAACTTGTATCAATTGGAGCTCCAGCTAGTCGGCGGCACCGACATGAGTTGTTTCACACACACATCGGCCAACGGGCCCCTCATAGAGCTTTGGCATAGGAGATTGGGCCACCTAAATGCAAAGGGCGTCAAGGCGCTCCAAGGTAAGCGACATCGACCTAGGCAAGGTTCCGTGCAAAGTGGAGCCATTTGCATGTGAGGGATGTGTGGAAGGTAAGTTAGCGAGGCAACCTTTCTCCACCGACGGTGCGCACCGGGCCACGAAGGTGTTGGAACTTGTGCATTCAGATGTGTGCGGGCCTATGCGGACGATGTCGTTGGGCGGAGCAAAATACTTTCTAACCTTCATAGATGATTTTTCGAGGAAGGTGTGGATTTATATGCTGAAATTGAAGAGCAAGGTGTTGGAGCACTTCAAGGAGTAGAAGGCCTTGGTGGAGAACCAATTGGGCCACAAGGTGAAGGTGTTGCGCTCCGACAATGGCGGCAAGTACACAGGCAAGGCATTCGACAAGTTTTTGCGCAAACACGGCATTGCAAGGAACACATCAGCGCCTTACACCCCTCAACAAAATGGCGTGGCAGAATGTGCTAACCGCACCATCGTGGAGATGAGGAGGTCCATATTATACGCCCAAAGACTCGAATGCAAGTTTTGGGCGGAGGCGGTACAAACCGCAATATATACACGCAACTGGTGCCCGAGTCGCGCCGTTGAAGGAATGACGCCGGAGGAGGCGTGGAGTGGAAGGATGCCACACGTCTCTCATATGCGGGTATTCGGGAGTGTCGCTTATGCCAAGGTGCCCAATGAAAAGAGGACCAGGCTAGATGCAAAGGGCAACAAGTGCTTGTTCCTCGGGTATTGCGAAGGTACCAAGGCATATAGACTTATGTGTTTGGATACCAAGAAGATCATCAAGAACCCTGATGTGGCATTCTTCGAAGGCACGGAGCATTCGAAGGAGCATCCAAGTGGGAGTGATGAAAGACCAACGTTGGAAGGATCGACGTTTACGATGGACGGTTCCTTCGAATCGAAGGATGAGGAGGATTTGGAGGAAGAACCCAAACCATGCGCGAGTGGACCAGCCCCTCGTGAACCCGTGGAGAGTGCCGTGGAGGACACAAAAGAGGAATTGATCGTAGAAAAGGACGTGGAGGTGCAGCGTGAGCAAGTGGTGCAACCGGGCACTAGCAAACGCAACAAAGGCAAGAAAATTACAAAAAGATACCTCCACCCACCCCACCAAGTAGAGGTGACAATGGGACCGCGGAAGAGTCTAGGTACTCGAGGAGGGTCCGCAAGCCAGCCGGAGAATGGTGGATGAATCATATCTTGCCTCCATGTGATGAGGAGCGAGCAAACATGACGGACATAGAGGAGCCTCACACCATAAATGAGGCCATACACTTGCATGATGCAAGCAAGTGGGAGCAAGCCATGCAAGAGGAATACGACTCCCTCATGGCCAACGGCACGTGGGAGTTGACGCCGTTGCCGGTAAACCGCAACCGCGTGGGATGCAAATGGGTGTTTCGCACCAAGAGGGATGCGAACGGGGACGTTGTGCCGCACAAGGCAAGGCTGGTCGCAAAGGGATTTTCTCAAGTCGCGGGCGTCGACTTCAACGAGACCTTTGCTCCCGTGGCCAAGTTTTGCACCATTTGATGCATGCTTGCCGTCGGGGCAGCCATGGGCTTGGAGATGCACCAAATGGACGTAAAGATGGCGTTC